>SKCR01036741.1:0-396406 GCA_019454045.1 Zanthoxylum bungeanum
CCCTATTGCTCACGTTTTTTTGGTTCAAAACCAGTGAGCATTTCATGCTTTGGCGTGAGGAGAAGAGAGAATTTTTGAGAGAGATGATCTTATGTTAAGTTATTACAAAAAAATCAATTTATATTTATGCCATAATATTATTAAATTAATAATAAACTTATGACACAAACCATGCAATGGCTTAGAGTGTCAAACACTCAATTTCCATGCAAAAACCATTGAGTGCATTGTACACTATCTCATGCAATGCATTAGAATTAAATAATGCATAATATGACATGTGTCATGTGGGCCCCACACATTCCAAATGAAAGTGGGCCCACGTGCACTCACGCGTTCGGGTTCGATATTTCCGAAATACCGAACTTACGTCGCGACGTTAATTAAATCGAATTTAAACAAATAATGCGCCTAGCGAAATTATTATTTACGTCGCTAACGAATTAATTATAAATTAACTCGTTTGCCCGAATTAAAATCTAATTTTAATTCCGCGTCGAAATCTAATTTCGTTTAATATATCGAATATATAATTTACCGATTAATTCCAAATTAATCGTTATCTCTCTCTAGACGATATTTTATCCTAGATAAAATATTCCGTAATTAATCCTAGATTAATTTTCTCTCTCATCTATATAATCCCAGATTATTCAAAGAGTGCAAGTTGTGCGTCATCGGTGGATTAGGAAGCGACCCATGAGATCTCCGGATAAGTTGGCAGTAAATACGGTCGTCGGAGTATCCGAATCACGTACGTACCAAGTACTACTTCTACCGATTTACGAGACAATGTCAACTCCTAGCAAAGCACCAAGTCTCCCAATTCTCCGGACATATCCTTTTAGAATATTTAAGATCTATATCAAGCGTAGTATACTAATGTATTGTGCATATCGGCCCAGTATCGGATAGTCACGTGCTAGGGCTGGGGCTGGATAAGTGTCTGCCCCGTCCGAAACACATATCGGATGTCTGGTAACTAGTCTCTATAATCGGATATTCATGACCTGGTCATAATATCACGATTGGATGCGTATCTCTTAAGAGCACTAATACCGTATCCTGCGTGACATCATCTCCACTATGACTGGAGTGATACTTCCGTCTTGACATCACATCCAATAACTACGATTCTCAATATACCCGGCATTGGCGTACACAGAACCGGTTAGAGTCCTAGACGACCTCAACTAAAGTATATCGATTGTCGTAAGCATTAGCGATGTAAGTCTCAGGTTTAGACTATACACACCTACCTTGATTTCGGCTCCGCCCAGACACATAGTCCATAATACCAAGGGGATTCCGATGGGTCTATCCAGAGCGAAGCTGTTTCCCGTACCATCGGTGAAAACACGACCTCCTATCGCACTTGCATAAGCATCCAATACTTATCTATATGAGAACTATGCCGTTGTGCCCTCACAACGCACACAAGTGCAATACTAGCCTATTCCGCATTATCGATGTCCAGTCTCGATAATACTCTCGGCTAAGGATATTTAATGATTAATCCTTCGGGGACTGATACTGTCTCATATCATTCTCAGTCCAGGAACTAATCATAGGGACCTCTCTTCATTTATAATATCTAAGTGATCTAATCACAAATGATGAGAGTGCAATTTCCTTGTCAATAGTTAATTTGCTACAACAACACAATGATCTGTGCAAATAGTGACGCTATGGTCATTTTGTCCAACATATTCATGATGTAAGTTGTTAAGATCATTTATTACAATTTTTGGAGCCAAAATTGGCTTTGACCTTTTTGTAAACTAATACCAAATTTTGGTAATTGTTTTTCATTCATTTTATACGGTTTTGGAAGCCAAAAAGAATAGAAAAACATAACTCTCTCTCTCTCTCCATTTCTTGATAAAACCGTGAGCTCCATTGAAGGGAAAATTTGATTTTCTTTCTTCATTTGCTAGCACAATCAAAGGATCAAACAAGGTGATAGGGAAGCTTATCTTAGAGCATGGATTTCCATTAAAGCTTGGAGCTTCATCATCTTCTTCAATAAACAACCTTGGCCGAATTTCAAAGCTTGAAGGGAAGGAAATTTTGTTGAGCATCACATCCAATCCGTTCAAGTGTAAGTCTGTTTCCGCCACATTTCTTTATAGTATTCATTCTATTTCGTGGCTTAAAATGATCTTGGGACATCAATAGAAAACCAAAAATGGTATCAAAGAGCCTTGTTTAAGCATGAAATATTTAGGGTAAAATTTGGGTAAATTGATTTTGAGCATGTTTTGAATAAATTACTTGTTTGAGCATGCTTATGGATGGATGACTTTGAGTTGTATGTGATCAATTTTGAGAAAAATGGATTGGATCAATTTTTCACCCAAAACTTGGCTTGGCCGAATATGTTTTACCCTTGGAAGTCTTGGTATTTTTTATTTTGATGATCATTGGATGACTTGAAACGAATTGGAAATGTCGATTTGTAATTCGATCGGATTGGAAAATGAAATCGGAAAAAAATCCTTATCATGGCCGAGAGCTTCCGTGCATGTAATGAGATGATTTTTGATTCAAGAATGTTGGACATTAGTTGAACAATATGATACATAATTAATTGGTTAAATTGTATTTTGGAAATATTGATTTAGTTAATTAATTGATGTATTACACTTTAATTAATTAAGTTATAAAATTTGGAATTTTAAAATTTAATTAATGGGCTTAATTTTGAATTGGGCTTGAATATGTTAAATTTGGGCATAATGGGCTTGGTTGGGCCAAGTTGGTTTAGGAAAATTGGATTGGATCCAATTTGGGCCTAAATCATTCCATTAAGTCCAAATGTTATAAATGGGCTTTAAAAGTTTAATTGGGCCTTATGGGCTAAAATTGGTTTTTTGGCATATGAGGGTGATTCTCAATGGGCTTGGTAATTGGGTTTGACCCATATTGACCAAAGCCCATGCCTTATAAAATCAATTGAAAGCCCATCGGACTTTAATTAACCAACATTGGATGTTAGTTGGGCTTTGAGACCCGATAAGATTAGATTTGGAATCTTAGTCATTAAAGCGCATTAAAAAGTATTTAATTGGAATTAAATAAATGAATTAGTATTGAATACGAATTAAATTATTTTAACGAGTAGTTCGATATAATTCAAGAATTCGTACTTTAAGTACTTATTCTCAAACGAGTTGGACTCGCGCAAATCAAATCATTGTTTGAACATTGGATGATCACTAATATTCAAAGATAATTAATTTGATTAGTTTGAATGAATAACATACTTGAATGAATACATGGATGTGATGTATGAATATCGTATATCATATGGATATTAGAAGGGAAAGGGCAATTTTAGAAATCATTGTATATTCGGAATTTATAAATTGGACCTGCGTGTCCAGCCTTCTCTCTCATTATTTCTTTGTATTCTCTTCTACCTAATTCCCCTCAATGTTAATGAGGTTTCTCTTATTGTATTATGTAATTGGGTAGAAGTAGAATAATGCTAGCCGGGGAGAGGAAAATGAGCGATTTGTTCTAGGAACAATCTGTTTAAATATCCATCCGCATATCGTTATTATTTTACTTTCCATGCCTTATTATGCTTTTAGAAATGCATGCTTAAGGGTGTATGATGAGACCTTAACAAAGATAATAAATTGGTTGCCAATTTACGCGAAAAACCCTCAAAACATATTAAGCGTTATTTCCTTCCGTTGAGTGATTCTTACTAAAGATCCAAAGTTGGCATTGGTTTGTTGGCCAAAGTCAAGACCTTTGTCAATAGCGGATGTGTTTGAATCATGAGAGTTTTGTTCCATATCAGAGTCTTGTCCAAGTCGTGATTTGTTGGCCAAAGTCAAGATCACTTCTTGTCTATCGACATTGATTACGAAGCTTTCCATGTCAATGGGTCCCGCTTAACTGGAATCATTAAGCTTGTTGTGCCAAAGCCAAGGCTTAGTTGATTCAGAGGTAAAAGGTTAGGAAAATATATTGGATATATTGGCATATATACTGTATATATGTTTCGGACTTGGATGTCCACCTACCGGATCTAGGAATTGGATTAGATCCAATTGATCTTCGAGATCTACCTAGTTAAATATCATACAGCTTGTTGGCCAAAGTCAAGGTTGTGTGTTATTTAACGGGATCCTAGCCCACTAGGAAACTGGTTTTCCCGAGTACTCGACAGAGGGTTAGAGGCTCGCCGAAAAATAGTGGGAGGCTAGTATTGAATTTGCAATTTCATTAAGATACTTATCTTTACGCGCTTTCATATTATTTCGTCAAAATTATTTTATTAGTTGGACTAATATAATGTTATTTTTCTTGTAACAGTTAGACTGTACCCATATATCGTTGATTAGATAGTTAGACTATCGTAATCAAGATGACAGGAAAAAGAAATGTCCGAGACATTATATGGGCGAAAATGTCTTCAAGGGCATGAACTTTGCCGATTGGGAAATGAATCTGAGGATAGTCCTTGGAGCCGAGAGGCTGCTATATAATATACAGAGACCTCTTGGGCCTAAGCCCAAACCTGATGAGCTACTTGAGCTGGAGCTTTGGAAGACTCACAGCGATGATTGTGAAACTGCTCAGTCAATTATGCTTGCTGCTATGACTCAGCATTTCCGTCGAAAAAACAAGGACTTGGATCCCTATAACATGTTGGTGAGGTTGCACGATCTTCACCGATCTAACCGAAGGTCGTAGAGATATGAGTTAGTAAAGAAGCTCTTTCGTTCACGTATGTCAGAAGGCATGTCTGTTGAGTCCCATATGACACAGATGATTGCTGATATAGATGAGCTAGCTAAGATGGGGATAGTCTTAGAGGCTGAGATTACCATAGATATGATCTTGCAATCTCTCCCCGACACTTGGAAACAGTTCATAATAAGCTATAACCTGATGAACACTGATGATACTCTTGGAGAGTTGTTGTCAATTCTCAAGGAAGCTGAAAGGGAGATGCATAAGGGCAACAAGCGCGAGGCGCACTTTGCTTCGACATCTTAGACACCGAGGGCTGGGCCCAAGGCGACTGGAGGTGTGAAGAAGAAGAAGCATAAAAGAAAGGGCAAGCCAAATCGTCAAAGGCTTCTGGGAAGCCTAAGGACAAATCTCAGGATGTTTGCCTCCAGTGCGGCAAACGGGGTCACTGGAAGCGTGACTGCCGCGAGTACAAGGCGCTCCAGAAAGAGATTAAAGTGGGCAAGACATCGGCTTCAGGTATGTTTGTTATTGAAATAAACATGACTATTTCTAGTTTTAAAAATTTTTGATTCTGGTTGTGGTACTCACATATGTACTGATGTGCAGGATCTGCGGATTAGCAGGAGACTGGCCTCATGGGAGATTGATCTACGCGTCGAAAATGGGGCACCAGTCGCCGTTTTGGCCGTTGGCACTTTTGTTTTAGAACTGCCATCGGGGCATGTACTTGAACTTAATGACTGTTATTATGTACCTAGTTTGACTAGGAATATTATTTCTGTATCTATGTTAACCCAATGTGGGTATAATTTTGTATTCAGGAACACAGGGTGTTTTGTGTATAAAAATGATGTAGAAATTTGCACTGCTGATGCAAATAATGGTCTTTATATTTTGAATATAAATCAATCTCAAACATATAATATAACAAACAAAAAGCTTAAAATGAGTAATAAAGATGAAACTTATATGTGGCACTGTCGTCTGGGACATATAAACAAGACTCGCATATCCACACTTTCGAAGAGTGGGTACTTGGACGGATTTGATCCAAATTCATATGACGTCTGCGAATCTTGCTTATTAGGCAAAATTCCTAAATCACCTTTTAGCTGTAAAGGTGAACGCGCCACCGAACTGTTAGCCCTCGTTCATAGTGACGTATGTGGGCCCATGTCTAGCCAGGCTAGAGGTAGATACGAATACTTCGTAACCTTTACGGATGATGCATCGCGTTATGGTTATGTGTATCTTATGAGACACAAGTCGGAAACTTTTGAGAAATTCAAAGAGTTTCGACACGAAGTTGAAAAACAGACCGGTAAGAGTATAAAGACATTACGATCGGACCATGGTGGCGAATACTTGAGCAATGAGTTTCTAGATTACTTGAAAGAATATGGTATTCTTTCATAGTGGACTCCTCCTGGAACACCGCAATTAAACGGTGTGTCCGAACGGAGAAACCGAACCTTGTTGGACATGGTTAGGTCTATGATGAGTCGCACTGAGCTACCCGTTTCCTTCTGGGGATATGCATTAAGCAGTGCAATTCTTATTTTGAATAAGGTTTCGTCAAAGTCTGTACAACAGACACCATATGAGATATGGACAGGAAAGAAACCGGGTTTCTCATTCCTGAAGATTTGGGGATGTTGGGCATATGTCAAACGTTTGGAAGGTACCAAACTTGAGCCCAAATCGGATAAATGCTTATTCGTAGGATATCCTAGGGAAACCAAAGGAATTAATTCTATCACCCACGAGAGAACAAAGTATTTGTTTCTCTACATGCGGTTTTCCTTGAGAAGGAATTCCTAAATGCAGTGGTTAGTGGGAGGAAAGTAGAACTCGATGAAAATCGGAGTGATACTGTTCATGGCATAGAATCCTCACCGGAACAAGAACAGTCCATCCGGGATGAGACTGTACCACAATCTTCTATTACACAATGACCGCGTAGATCAGAGAGAGTTAGGAAACAACCTGAGAGGTATGGGTTTCTGATCTCACCTAATGTAGATATTAATCTCATTGAGGATAATGAACCGGCTACATATGAGGAAGCCATGAAGTCCGAAATGGATTCCATGTATACCAACCAAGTTTGGACACTGGTTGATGCACCAGAAGGCGTAAAGCCTTTTGGATGCAAATGGGTCTTCAAGAAGAAGACCGACATGGATGGCAACGTACAAACGTACAAAGCTAGACTTGTAGCGAAGGAGCATCGTCAACGACATGGTGTCGATTACGACGAAACTTTCTCACCCGTTGCCATGATAAAATCCATTCGGATAATGCTTGCAATTGTTGCATATTTCGATCACGAGATATGGCAGATGGACGTTAAAACCGCTTTCCTTAACGGGTACCTTTTGGAGGATGTTTATATGCAACAGCCTGACGGTTTTATCGTGCCTAGACTTGCAAACAAGGTTTGCAAGTTAAATCGGTCCATTTATGGACTGAAGTAAGCATCACGGTCATGGAACCAACGTTTTGATGAGATCATAAAAGAATATGATTTCATTCAAAACGAAGATGATCCTTGTGTATATAAGAAGGTTAGTGGGAGAGCACTCACTTTTATTGTCCTTTATGTTGACGATGTATTGCTTATAGGCAATGACATTCCCATGCTAACGTCGGTGAAAGCTTGGCTTTCATTGAAATTCTCCATGAAAGATATGGGAGAAGCAGCCTTTATTCTGGGAATAAAGATCTGTCGGGATAGATCTATAAAGCTGCTTGGACTCTCCCAGAGTACGTATATTGACAAAGTGTTGAAGAGATTCAACATGGATCAGTCCAAGAGAGGATTGTTGCAAGTGTCACATGGCGTCTATCTATCTAAGGACATGTGTCCTAAAAATCAAGATAAGAGAGACAACATGAGTCAGATACCGTTCGCCTCGGAAGTCGGATCGATCATATATGCCATGATATGTACGCGACCTGATGTCTCCTATGCTTTGAGCATGTGTAGTCGATATCAGGCCGATCCAAGTGAAGGTCACTGGATGGCGGTTAAGAATATCCTTAAGTATTTTAGACGAACTAAGGATACTTTCTTAATCTATGGAGATGGAGAACTTTAGGTAACTGGGTATACCGATGCAAGTTTCCAAACCGACAAAGACGACTGCAAGTCGCAATCCGGGTATATATTTTGTTTGAATAACAGAGCAGTGAGCTAGAAATCTTCCAAGCAAGAGACTGTTGCCGATTCAACAACAGAAGTGGAGTACATTGCTGCAGCTGAAGCAGCAAAGGAAGCAGTTTGGATCCTAAAATTCCTAATTGGATTAGGAGTAGTTCCGTTAGCAGCTGAGCCCGTTCCATAGTATTGTGACAATAACGGGGCTATAGCACAGGCTAAGGAACCGCGATCTCATCAACGATCTAAGCATGTTCTTCGACGTTTCCATCTGATTCGAGAGATCATACATCGTGGCGATGTGAAGGTCGAAAAGGTCGCATCAGATGACAACATTGCAGATCCGCTGATGAAAGCTATTCCTCAGCAAAAGTTTGAGTGACATGTACATAGTTCAGGTATTAGATGCTTGAGTGACTGGCTATAGGCCAAGTGGGAGATTGTTGGACAGTTATGACCCATAGCCTGACGGTTTTGGTCGTCCAGGGCTTTAACAGGTTCTGTGTACGCCTCTTCTGGGTTTATTGAGAATCGTAGTGTATTGGATATGATGTCAAGTCGGAAGTATCACTTCAGACATATGGAGATGATGATCACTCAGGGATTCAAGACTGGTTCTCTATTGTGTTGTAACCATCGGGATAATATGACAAGGTCATGATTATCCGATTCAAATAGACTAGTTGCTTGATATCCGATATGTGCTTCGTACGGGGCAGACACTATTCCAGCCCCAGGCCTTGCACGTGACATCCGATACTGGATCGCAATACACAATACTACGGTATACTACACCTGATATATATCGTATATTCCATTAAGAATATTTCTGGATAATTGGGTAGGCATGGCACTTTTCTAGAAGCAACCTTGTCTCGTAAATCGGTAAAAACATAGTACGAAGTACGCACGTGTTCGGATAGTCCGACGACCGTATTTACTGCCAACATATCCAGGGATCTCTTGGGTCGCTTCTTGAAGATTCACCGATGACGTATGATCCGAGCATAATTAATCTGGGATTAATTGCGGAGACACTTTATCTTGGATAAAGTACTATTTGAAGAGAGAGAAAGATTAATTTGGAATTAATCGACAAAATAATATATTCGATATATTAAACGAAATTAGATTTCGACGCGGAATTAAAATTAGATTTTAATTCGGGCAAACGAGTTAATTTAGAATTAATTCGATAGCGACGTGAATAGTAATTTCGCTATGCATAATTATTTAATTACATCCGACGGAAGTTTGTTAATTCGAAATTAGTGAAAATGAGCCCGGAAGTGTTTGCGGGCCCACTCATATTTTGAATTCGAGTGGGGCCCACAAGTCACATCGCGAGTCACATCACTTGTCATTGATTTGTGATAGATGTCACAAGTCACTTTTTGAGAGTGACATGCTGTCACTATTCATGATGCAAGTTGTTGAGATCATTTATTACAATTTTGGAGCCAAAATTGGCTTTGACCTTTTGTAAACTAATACCAAATATTTGGTAATTTTTTTTCATTCATTTTATACGGTTTTGGAAGCCAAAAAGAATAGAAGAACAGAACTCTCTCTCTCTCCATTTCTTGATGAAACCGTGAGCTCCATTGAAGGGAAAATTTGATTTTCTTTCTTCATTTGCTAGCACAATCAAAGGACCAAACAAGGTGATAGGGAAGCTTATCTTAGAGCATGGATTTCCATTAAAGCTTGGAGCTTCATCATCTTCTTCAACAAACAACCTTGGCCGAATTTCAAAGCTTGAAGGGAAGGAAAATTTTATTGAGCATCACATCCAATACGTTCAATGTAAGTGTGTTTCCGCCACATTTATTTATAGTATTCATTCTATTTCGTGGCTTAAAATGATCTTGGGACATCAATAGAAACCAACTGGTTTGAGCATCCATATCTTCGTGAACTTTCTGAAGTTCATCCGACATAGAGCCAAGCATTATGCAAACTGCTTGCTCATCATCACCGACGTGTTTCTTCCAAGCATCGAATGTATTTTGGTCAGTATCTTCTGCGGGTTCAGGGGGAAACGATCTTTCAAGAACATAGAAAATCCTTTCTTGTCGTAAGACAATTTTAAGATTTCTAAACCAGTCATTGTAGTTGTCCCCTTTGAGCTTATGCTCATCAAGGATGGAACGAAGTGATACTCTGTTTTCCATTTGGATGTTTGTGAAATCTTTTAACCCACCTGTTAAGAGAGAATGTTAAAATTAGGAATATGTTTTTCATTGATGTTTCATAATAACATGGGCTTTTAATATTTTGAATTTGTTCCCACTCAATTGTTTTAAAATTTTAAGCAAATCGCATCAACCCCAATATGATGGATTTCTTATGGGCAAGGATCCCATTATCATCATTTCATAACTCTGACTAGGGCCGGTCGTTATAAAATACGATAATTAGGTAGGTTCCCAACCAATTTCTGATATAAATCACAATTCCTTGATCATTGGGTTGGGCAATCAAACATGTCATAGCTTATGCTAGTCCTTGTGGACACCCAATATTTGCCACTAAGTTATAAGACCACGCCTAAGGGTCGTTGTGTCTTATAACTCAGAAAAGTCAAGCCATTGTCAATAGTACGATTTAGGGACAAATTGGTATTGGTCAATCTAGTAAAGCCTAGTCCTGCCAATACAGTTTAAGCCCTTTGGGTCTATACTTTACAATGGGAGGCAAATTTTAGACTTAAATGAGGATTTTAGCAAGTTTAAGTGAATAACTGTCAAATGGATTCCTCCATTGAAAATTCCTCAGAGGGAGGGTGGAGCGAACTCTCTTAAATACCATTACCTCTTAGGCTCTTATCGCCTTGGTGACAGGAATAAACAATAGATCCTCCAAATTAGTCCAACCCTTTAAATATGCTTTAAGGTAAGCTTTGAGTAAATGATTATCTAGATGTCTTCACAACTTTTCCTTTTGGCTATAAAAAGGTAGTGAGTGAAGGAAGACACCAAATCATTATCTAACTCTAGTAATACATTTGGTTAAATTAAATTTAGTTTGGAAAGTTTTATTAACGCCTTGGTCCCACCCCACTTGTATCTGTTATAATGTCTTTTATTATAAACAAGTGATTTATATTTATTAGCCTTAAAGGTAATAAATCTCTAAGTTCATCACGAAATAATTACTTAGCTAAGGGATAAGCAATACACTATCTATTTCTTAGAAAGTCTCTAGATGCTTGCGCCCTAAAATAATCATGCCAATTCTAATTATACATAGAATTATCAAGCATATGTGTTTTAATATGTTGGAATTATTTTAGGCATTAAATAACTTTGATTAATATTTAATTATGATATTGCATTTTATTTTATTCAAATAAATTTACTATTCACATTTTTCTGCAGACGCATGAACTTTAAATAAAATTTCATAATTCCAATATTAACCAAATCATGCAAAACTTGTACCTAAAATTAATTTCAGGGTGTTAGCTTTCCGACGAGCTTTTAAACACCCAATTTCGAGTTCAAATGAATGAGAACTAATCAAAACAAAAACGGCGCGCTGATACCACTGTTGGGAAGCGGCCGCGAGTGCGCAGCGGAAAAAAAAAACTATTAAAATTATGATGCCGCTTTCCCTTTGCCCAAGACCTATTTTTTTTATTATTCTACATGTCTAGTCATGTTACTATATATTCTAACTATAAAACTCATAAAACATGCAAAGAACATAAACCTAAACATGCTAATTATCATAAGAACTCTAATTAAAATAAAGAAAGAAAAAGACTTACTTGAACCGTAGACTCCTCCAGTCCTCCCTCCAATCTACAAGCTTTTCTCGAACTCAGCAAGCTCTTCCACTTTCCAAAGAGCCACCCAAGTGTGTGGCCTCCAAAGATGCACACACCAAAGCCAAAACTCAACGGCAAGACTACGCCTTGAGTACACGGGTATTTTGCCCTTGGTGCTAGCCAAGGCAAATACCTCAAAACTTTTAACTCGAGGTTCCTCTAGTCAATTAGACTTAAGGATCCTCAAAATCAGTGGCTTACTCTTAAACTTTAGAGTTGCTCACTTATATAAACCCAAGATATGAAAGGTTTGGTGCAAAAATTTGTGAAGAGTTCTTTGGGTTTATATAGTGCTCCAAAGACAACAAAATTAATTAAGAATCTGATGTAGGATAAAAGCCAATTTAATCTTAGCCATTGGATCTTAATTTAGTGGTTTAATGAGATTATAAAACCCTAACAAGAGTTTGAGCCGAATTGGAATTCAAAAAAAATAACAAAATTAAATAAATTTTTTTTACTATTCACGTAAATAGTAATTTTTTTTTTATCTATTTATTCCAATTCCCAAAGTGCCCCTATCGTCATTCACCAATCCCTAATCCACTATGGAACCTCATAAATGATCTGTTCAAAAATTAAACACATTGAACCATTTATGAACAATTCCTACAGCAATCATATATACTGTTAAATATGTACTGTGCACTATTAACCATTGATTTCGACTTTGTTGTGTGTGACCTTTTGGGTTCCCCTCAAGTTGGACATGAAATGAATCGTGATAATTTAATCGAACATAAATTATCCTCCGATCAGATGGTCGTTCGATTTCAATGACCAAGGTTGACATCTAGCAACATGCCAAGGCCCCCAAATGAGAAGGAAATATATATATACCCATTATGTATGCGATTTACATAAGATACAATCTCTCGCCTCACTGTATCCCCACCTATTGACCTAGGGTACGGAAAGTGTCTACCCATATGGTCAAAGGTATGATGTTGATAGTTTCATGAATCGTGCTAACCCAAGAATCTCACATGATTCTTCCGCTGTGGCCACAGTCTCAAGCAATGATCACACATATCAACCCGCGAACTGGAATACTACTCTTATATGAAAATATTATCCGAGAGAGTGGCGATTCTCTGTTGTATCTTTACAAACTTCATGTGTTTCAACAAATGACCAAATCATACCCTTATGACCGGATCTTTTGAACCGGGGAAGGAGAATGTCAAAGTTATTTGATCCACACATAAGATTATAAAGACCTCAAGTCTAAGGACTAGTCATATAATCGATACATGAAAGTTCTTACAGACACATAGGATAAACACTCCATATGAAAACTTTCGGCGGTCAGTTCGATGGACACGAGCAACTCATGCATCCACGTGATACACCAAGTGGACGGATCTCCGCTAGTAGCCTATGAGATCGGCTACCCCTTTTAGGGGCAAATCATATCATCATGCTAGTCTCTCCGCTTTGTGAACGTCCAGATTATTCACAAAACTATGACTAGGAACATTTAAGAGTAATGATTCTCATAAGCCGTGGAAGCCATCGTCTTATTACTCCAAGGGCTTTATTACAGTGTTGATGATTCATATAAGTTATGTAAGACACGTATAATAAAGATTTCTATTTTATTAATTAATGAAAATATTACAAATACATGTATATATAGCCCATCCACAAGTTGGGTATAGGGCATATCCCTAATAAAGTCCTCATGAGTTTCCTTATTTCCAGCAAGCATCCAAGCGATAACCTGGCCTTTAGAAGTGTTTTCGAGCCAAAAGACATCTAGAGGTATGACCTGAGGCCACACTTTTATTTTCATATTCATGTTTCTTTTATCTATATTTTGAACCAATATATCCGGCTGGAAATTATATACAACCAGTTGGATTTACACCATATCCAGTAGTGTATGGACACCTCCCCCTTTGTATATAGGATTGAAACCCAAAAGTAAATTTCATAGCTGATTTCGAATGGACGATAACATGGTATGCACTTTGGATACGATACCACATACCATTAGAGGATAATCATATATGAGGACCCGAACAGTTTTAATTATTTATGCCATGTCTTTTTTGTTTACTATTAAATATATATATATATATAAACATGCCTCTGTTTCTTTGGCTTATCTGTTGTCTTATGCATGTTTTCATGTTTCTATTTCAACCTATAACAATTATGTTATGTTTTACGCTAGCATATGAACATGATGCTGGGTTCCTACCGACGATACATATACGGCCTGACTTCATGCAAGCTTGGCCGGATATAGATGGTACATGTGCACATCTCCATGAAGGTCATACCTTATCTTTATGCGTATGTGATTATACATTTGTTATTTTACTTTCTGGTCATTGGCATATTATCGCATCGCTATTATGGATGCTATTTTATTATCGATGTATGAATCTATAATTATTTCAGTTATACGCTTATTTTCTGTGTTATCTTAGTCACTGCATCTTTACTACTTAAGATTATGATCATTTTTCTTATGTATCATATGATGTTCAAGGATTCTATTTTATTATTTATTACGAAACCTATTATGATGACAATCTGCTTCGGTGCTTCTGGAATACACAGTATATCCGGCCCGACTTTGAGGCATCAATAGGCTAAAGTTCCAACAACTATAACAACGAAGATCAAAGTATCTTAAACCGATTCAGGAATCAGAGGTTCTATAGGTTTATCAATTATCATAGTAGAGATTGAGGCATCTCAAACCAGTCGAGGCTTCGAGGGACATGCAAGTCCAACAATCATCAAAGTCGGGAACAAAGCCCACAATTATCAAAGTTGAGAACAAAACCCACAATCATCAAAATCGGAAATAACATCCACAACCATTCAAAATATTTGGAACAAAGCCAGGTAAGTCCGGTGACGCCAGACAAACCATGTAAGTAAACATGCATGCATGAATTTAATAGACTTGTCATTGTCACACACCACACAAGCCTACACAAGCCTAACAAGTTTGTCACACACTTTGATAGATTAGTTGAGTAGAAAAGGCAGTAAAATAATGGCCTAAGAAGGCCTTGGAAATGGCCCCATGACCTGATGAATGGCCTGACAAAATTCTTTTATTTTATTTTGGGTACATCACGATGGAATGAATGAGAAGCCTGTCTTTTTATATCCTTGAGTATTGAAAGACCGGACATGTCTGAAAAATATATGGCCAAATATACGTGAATATTTAGCCGGTGTCATGTCAAGAATGTTAGGTAGGTTCTCAGAGTGCGAATCCGGATCGTATTTATGTCCGATTCATGAATACGATCAATGATTTTTTTTCCATAATATTACTTATTTAATGGTAGCACCTCTTGTATTTTATATACATATTCGATCTAATTATGATTAGATTGAAACTAAATCTGATTTAGTGATACGTGTATATTAGACAAATACCCTAGGATTTACAACGTAGTGCGCAGTTACAACGTAGTTTGTAAATACATTGGGAAGTGTCACTATAAGTTGTATATCCTTAAATTAAGTTCCTGGTCAAGATTTACTAACATGGGTCGGTTATTAAAATCTGCTGAGACCAGTACATGTCGTATATCGTGACTTGGTCTGATGGTTTATCCCAATGAACCATGAGTCTCAGGAGACTCGTATAGACATGTATGTGTTTATTTGATAAGCACTGAGTGACTCACTGAAGATTTCCTAATATATGGTACACCAACGTCAATAGGAATCTTCTCGAGTTGAGCGAGCATATTGGTCATTCGACTTGAGATACCACAGTGTATATATGAGTTATCCTCTACACTTTGATGGCAGTCACGTCAACAAAGTGGATATATTTAGATCAGACCTTCGCCTGTTAGTTTGGTGTGGACTGATGCTCATGATATCTAGCGTGTGTCAAGATAGGATTCGTCAGTCTTGTGTACAGGGCATAGGTATCCTACACGTTTTTACGATCTAGTAAATCCATGGCCGTGGTATAACTTTGGAAGCAATTTCCGAGTGTTATTTGGAGATCGTTAATTTGAAAGTCGACTATATTATACCATAAGGATTTGACGTTTTTATCTATATCCCATGTATAATATGGATAGCCTGTGACAGAGGGATTATACGTATGCAATGACCTTGACTTGTATAGTTTAGCGAGATTATCCGCGGTCGTCATAATTCATGAGTGGGTGAATTATGGACACGAAATTGGATTTCGTAATGGATAAACCTAAACTTATAGAGTCCCATAATATGAAGTGTACTCGTTGAGCACTTGGGCAACGCGTTATGAATAATATAGATTATTCATAATACTTCACCAAAAAAAAAGAGTTAATTCAAATCGTTTAAACGAAAATACATGCATTAGGGGCATTTCGGTCAATAAATAATTAATGTGTATTTGTATTTGATAAAAAATTTGATTTGATACATATTAATTATTTGTCAAATGAGACTTTGACACATGCCATTAACATATGTATTTGTTATTTAATGTAAATAAAAATACATATATAATAATAATCGCATTAATTAATTATTTAGATGTTTAAATGTTAAATATCTAGATAATTAAATTATATCATTATTACATAAATGTTATGCAATATGTTTCATTATCATTGGTTACCTGTGGCATGATTTTATTAAGCTTAAAGTTTACAAATTGGATTTGTCAACTTAAGGCTTATTATTATTTAATTTCATTAAAAATGACCAAATAACGAAAATGCCTTTTTTTCCTAGCCCTAAAGTCGGTTTGGCTCACTATTTAAAGTTTGAAAATTTTGTTTTCTTCAATAATAAGAAGCCACGGCCGAAATCCACCTCCATGAAAGCACCCAAAAAGTTCTTGAAAAGTCAAGGAAGAAAGTGAAGAAAATCAAGAAAACGTTTGAGGAAATTGCAAGATTTGGAGGTAATCTTCAATAATCTTAAACTTGAAAAGCTTGTTTCTTGTTCTTGAATATCTAGAATAGTTCTAGGGTTTCTTTTTTTCTTAGTTTTTGGGGCTTTTTGATTTGGATGATGGATTTGGAGGCTAGATGCATGTGTGAAGTTAGATTGGATACTATTATTGTAATATTAGTTCGATTTTGTCATATGATGACTTGTTGCCATTCTAGAGTGTTATGACCACTCTTGTAACTCCTAGAATTTTTCTTGAGTTCTTCATAGGTGGTGGCTTTGGATGGTTTTAGTATTAATATGATTAATATTGAGAAAATTGGATTTAAAGCATGAAAAATGATATTTTTTGTTACAAACTCAGATATGGAAATTCTGTATTTTTGGTGTTGAAATTATGTTGTATAAATGTATTGGATGTGTTTTGGGCATTGGAACAATTGCAGGAAATGGTTTCGAAATTGAAATATGCGAAAACGGCGAAAAACGGCGTTACTAGGTGAGTTTCGGGCATACCGGGTGTCTGCTGTCCAAACAGTGAATTGGCCACTGTTTGGACAGCCCATGAACTACCCAAGAACTATTTGAGATGACATGGGTAGCCCCATGTGTGTTGGTTGGTCGGTTCGGACAAAAATGCGTTTTATGCCATTTTACGGAAAAACGTTTTCTTAAAAGTTTCGCAATGTTTCTTACCTATTTATGTCGTTATTTGATATCGAATAAATATGTTTAGGTGAAATATGAATGAATTATTCATATTGGATATTGAATAATTTATTTGGTAATTTTAAAAAGATTTAAAATTACGATTTCACTAAAAGCTTCCGTTGCGCTCGCGCCAAAACCCCAACAAAGAAAAATGTTCGGATGTGTCTTGCAAAAAGATGAAATGCAACTGTGATGTTTGTGCTGCCTTTTAGTGGGTGGAAGCATGATTTTAGGCAAAAATATTTTTAAATATTTTTTAAATTTTCGAACGAATTAGTCGATATCCAATACTTCTAATTAGATCGTATGTCATCTAAAAATATTATTGGCTAACAACTTAACAACATTAACTTATCGCAAAAATGTGGCAAAGATTTTATAAAACTTTTCCGAATAAATACTATCAAAAATGGGTAACCGGTCGAACCTATCAACCAACTTCCGAGCTAGGTCGAGTCGATCACTTGGGCAGTAACTGATTTGACTCGGGGTTACGGCTTAGCCTGTTGAAGTTGTTAAATTCGTTAACGGACTCATCATATTGAATGTGTGGTTCCCCATTATGTTCTCATATATATCCTACGCTTGTGGCAGCAACTTTATTTATAACTTGCATACTTATGAGCTATAGGCATTTGCAGATTTGGTCTAGCTTGGAACCCAATGCTATATTGAGCTCGACCTCATAGATGTCTGTTACTCGTTAGGGTATATTCCTATTTTTGGCCATAATGAATTATTGTTAGCCATTTCTTCTAATGAATCTCATGCTTGGTGTTCCTATATTCCCATTAGATCACCTTCCGCGTTTTCATCCATTATGGACTTCATTATCCAACTTAGCCCATTGTAAAATATATGTACCTGCAGCTATTTGGCAATCTTGTTATGAGGGCACTTATGTAGCAACTCTTTGTACCTTTCTCATGCCTCATATAGATTTTTAGAGTCATATTACACGAAGGATGTGATGAAATGTTTTTAATTTTGCAAGCTAGGGGAAATTATTTTGCAAGGAATTTTATCGCCAGATCTGCCCAAGCCATGATGGACCTTACTGGTAGTGAATTTAGCTATCCCTTAGCTCTATCTCTTAAGGAGTTTGGAAAATTTCACAGCCGCATTGTTTCCTCTACCTCTCAATTGTAATTAAATATGTCTCACATTTCCAGGAAGGTGCTAATGTGGGTGCTTAGTTCTACATATGCACCACCCCCAAACTGAACCGACTGCTGAATCATCTAAATGCATGTCTTAACATCACATGTGTTTACGATAGGGGTGGAAGGACAATGCATGAGATGAAATCGTCGACCATAAGGATTGTCCTATCCTGATTGTTCATGTTGAGTTGTGCCTCTAGTTCTTCTTGCTTATCCATTTCTCTACTGTTGGAGGTTCTCTCAATTTCTAGGACAAGCAGAAGAAGTTCACAGCTTCGGCTTCTTCTCATGTAGCTGCCCAAAAATCTGAAACAGAATTTAGACGAAAAGAAAAACACTTAGATAAAAAGTAAAATACCTAGTCTCAAAATTAATAATGAAAGATAAAATAAATCCCCGACGACAGCGCCAAAAACATGATCATGATTTTCACACATTACGCAAACGCACGTATCACTCAAGTAGTATAAAAATTATCGATCCCACGAGGACTTATTACCTCTTTAGTAATCCTTAAGACTAATTAACTAAAAGTATCTAATTGAAATTAAATGTGATTTTGAATTGAATTTAAACTAAATATAAAGAAAAACAAATATAACTATGGTGATTTTAAGGAAATCAATGAGAAGAAGACATCTAGGATTGTAAACCCACCCAGTATTATTCTAAAGATGAATTGGTTTTCCTCTATTCGTGTAATAAATTGACTTATTAACCTGGAACATTAAGATATCCACAAGACTCTTTTGACATCATGAATGTACATGAACAAGAATATGTGTCAAGTATTATGTTAGTTGTATGTGGATTTTATATGTGTACCGATTTTTGATATGAAATAGATAAGTTTTTAGGTTTATGATGTGTATGTGTATATGATTGTGTGTTATGAGTAAGTAATTTCATTACAGCTAGCTGTGTATGTCAAGGGTTTGGGTGATGGCTAAGCCGTCTCCTGCCCATCACATGTTTGGAAATATCACGATGTGACATCATAAATGTACATGAACACGAAAATTGGAAAGCACGAATAAAACTTAATTTACGTTATGAACTGGAACTTGGAGACATGACATGAAAATGCATCAACATGACCTGAACATGCTTAATCTTGACCCAAAGTATAAGAGCTGAACATTGACAACTGAAACATGACATACATAAAAAAAAAATACATTGACATGACGTGACATGGAAACGTAAATCGTAAAACATAAGTAAAAATGTAATAATGATAAATATAACTTTAAATCTATAAAACATGTACATGATTTGAAAACAGAATTACGTGCTGAAAACATATAGCATGTACTTTAAAAAATAAACATAAAATGAATCATAATACATAGATATGTATGTAAACCTGAATTTCATAGAACTGTGAATATGAATTTAATTACATGTTCAACAATCGGTATTGTGACGTCACCCATGTATCTCCATATGTACTGAGATAGGGTTGTCGCACCTGCATAAGCTTGCACATGTTTCTAAAACATGAAAATCCATGCTAGTATCAAAACCTGGAGTCGTGATACCTACCTGGCAGTACTTGGTGTAAGGAACCTAGGATCACTTTGGGCCTAAACCCTCATGGATTTGCTCTTGGGCTATACCCAAAAGGCCTCATACCAATGAAGATACATGTCCATCCTTATATGCCCATGATCTTCCCCATTTCTAACCAATGTGGGACTTTGGGACTTTGTTTGCACACCTAACAATCCTCCCCTCGAACAAAGGACCACCGAGCCTCCCCTCAAACGATCATCCATCCGTCCACTCTAGCTCAGGCCAACTCCTTTTCACTGTGTTGGGATTAGGACACGTCCATGAAGACCGGAGCACACCACCTATCTAACCGAGCACATTCACGGATCACCATCGGGGCTCACCACCTTTTTATTCGGTATTCCAAGGATTCATCCACATGGCTAACTCCGGGGTATGGCTCTGATACCACTTGTAAGGAACCTAGGACACTACTTATCTCCACATTGGTATGATATTGTCCACTTTGGGCCTAAGCCCTCATGGATTTGCTCTTAAGCTATACCCAAAAGGCCTCATACCAATGAAGATACATGTCCATCATTATATGCCCATGATCTTCCCCATTTCTAACCAATGTGGGACTTTGGGACTTTTTTTGCACACCGAACACATGACACCTCGTAGGCAGGGGAGCATAAGCAAGCACATAAACTTATCAGGGTGATTAGTGCTCCATGAGGCAATGTGAGCAAACCTGGGATGCTAAACATGAGGGGATGACACTCTATTGGTGGTTTGAAAAAATATTTTATACTTGTAATACTAAAAATACTTGTTTGAAAATCATAATATGAATTTCACGAAAAATCATTTCTGAAGTCATAAAACATAATCGTGCAACCTGAAAATGTAGTCCGAGATCTGACAAGCATAATCTGGAAACTGATAATCATAAACTAAAATGCCTAACAAGACATGTATAAGCATGAACTTACTGAAACATGATGCATGAACATGAAACATATGACGTGAGCTGAAATGTAAATTGTGAACATAAAGTGATATCATGAATTAGAACGTAAATGGAATACATAAACTGAACACAACTAACAACATAAGCTGAAAAGAAAATCGAACGCTTGAACTGAATACAGGAACAAAGATCCTAAGATGAGAACATGAAAAGAAAGCACAACTGGAAACATGAATTTATAACATATATTGATGACGTAAACAACAATATAACCAAAGAAAGTAAACTAAAAAGGCAACTTAAGGCACAACTGGAAATTATAAACTAAATACATGAATCCGATTACGTAAATTGAAAAATAGAATACAATGAAATGAAAATCAAAACATAAAAATGAGAAAGGAAAACATCCACTCAAAGACTGGCATCCAATGTCAGTGTGTCTAAATGCTACTAAAAAGGCTCTTGTGAGGAATCTAATGAGACATATGTTCAAGTATGGTTACCATACTCGAACTAATGATACTAAACATGATGATGAATTTCGTGAATGCATGTATATGTTTTATACATACTGACGTGACTTATCATGATAGTTTAAGATGTTTACTTAACATCCGAAGCTATACTGACATGCTGCATAACTTGACTATACTGCCAATGCTACATGACATGCTCATGACGTGCTATGATGTGCTCGTGACATGACGTGGACGTTAAATGCTAGCGGGACATCTCAATATAATTGATTCGATTACTCGAAATGCCCAAATGCAACTAGCGGCCAAAACCCCAAAATGGCCTAATATGCTCGAAAACTCTGATTTCCCACAAAACAACAACTACAACCATGAATACATAACCTAAGGAATTTCTAACTCTATAACATAAATCTCTAATTATTCTAATTACTAACATGGCCAAACCACCTAAACCCTAGGTTTAAACTACCCATTCTCGTGGTGGCTTGGACACGACTAGTCAATGCATGAATCGTCTTACTAATAACCTATAAAACTTGAGGAACATGTTTATTATGCATATAAGACCCTAAAAATGATATACCCAAAATGAGGTTTAAATAAATTATGAAATAATGACAAATTAATGATGGAAATGGAGTTTAGAGACTTACATGAGCTCAATACATCTTGAAATGCTTGGAAAACATTAGTTTTGGGCTAAACACAGCAAAAATCTCAAGTCCCCATGAAAAATGGCATCATTTGAAATGAAAAGGAGGCCTTTGGTTTATAAAATCTTAGACACTGGTGTGTCGGCCTTAGAGATCGGTATGTCGGCCATCGTGAGAAGATTCAGAGATTCGAGACACATATGACTGGATTAACGACTGATTACACCCAAAAAGTATTTACGGCTATCGCAGTATAGTTGGGGTGTCGATTCCTAAGAGAGATGGTTACAAAAAACTGATTTACTTAAACAAAACGTTAGCAGTAACTTAATGAAAAGATATAGATAGAATTGGTAATTAAAGTAAAGATTAATAAAAGCAATTAAAAGATATCAATAGAGAGAGGCAGTAAAGCATCATGAATTCCTCTTGTATCAAAATCCTATATTCAATTATTGATTCTTATTATTACTCAATTGAAGGTTTCACATCCCAAACCAACAATCGGAAGATATTAAATTGTAAAAATATTAAATTCTAAGTTAATCAATGTTTATTTTCTCTATGTTAACAGCACACAAAGTCATCATTAGGGGCTATCTAACGTCGACAATATACCCTCAGAAAAAAAATTAGCAGAAGACCGACACATAAAATAACTTTTACCAGTTACAACTGAGTTCACAAATCACACATAGAAGAAGCATGACTGGATCTATATGTAAATTGATAAAAATAATCTATAGGTTCATGAATCGAAAGATGATAAAGAATAATAAACATAAATTGTATTAACATTAAAAAGCATTCAAGAATCAACAACATGAATATAAGAAATCAATTACAAGAGTTCATCCATAGCTTTGCCTAGGAGATTAGTTCTCCATAGAAGAAAGAAACATAGCCTGAAGAGATTGCAGCAGCATCTTATCTTGTATGAAGTTTCTTCGTTCTTCAATCTCAAATTTGTGTTTGTGGCTTTTTGTTGTGTGTTTCTTCTCTCTTCTTCTCATACTTTCTCTCTTCTTAGGGTTTTGGACGAAGTTGGGTTTATATAAAGCGGCACTGGAGACCTTATTCGCGTAAAAACGAACTAAGCACATACCTTGGAATACGTTTGCGCATTGTGGCGCGTGGCCTTTGTGCATCGCGATGCGTGGCCGGCTTTGTAGGATTATGATTCCTGTGTTTCTGCTCGTCCCGTACATTTTTGATGTGTCCGCAAGGTCCCGAATTATGTGTAATTGATCAAAGTACACTTTCATGAACTTAATTAAGATTAAGATGTTCCATTGCTTCCTAATAATAAAACATAAAATAAACTATAATTAAGATTAAATACATGATAATTAAGCCGAGATAACGATGTTCAAAGTACACTTTCATGCACTTATCACAACCCCCAACCGTCTTATTGCTAGTCCCTAACAATTCAAGCTTAAAATAAAATAAGAACTAAATAAATAAAACTATCTAAGCCACTTTCGTAGGGATCAAAATTTCAGTTAGTGTATGCAACAAGCCTTTAAAATCTTACGTTCCCCTAGTGGACGAGTTATAGTCTCGTGAGGGCTTACAGCGACGACACCCACAAACGTCATTCAAAACACATGCAAAAAAAATGAAATAGTCTCAATAGTTATACATATTATTGTCCTCAAAGAATGCCTAGTAATGAAATCAAAGAACCTTCAAAGTACTCAATGCAACTCAAATCCAAGTTTTTGAATAAATCATCTAAGCCAGACTCACAGTGTGTGTGTGTAAAGGTTCA
The DNA here is from genome assembly GCA_019454045.1 of Zanthoxylum bungeanum. Taxonomy (NCBI): domain Eukaryota; kingdom Viridiplantae; phylum Streptophyta; class Magnoliopsida; order Sapindales; family Rutaceae; genus Zanthoxylum; species Zanthoxylum bungeanum. Next base: position 23,837 of record SKCR01036741.1, read on the forward strand.
TTCACAGCTTGACTCCTAGGTAAGCCAACTCAATGATTTCGTTTAAAAATTGGGATCCGATGGGTCAAACTAATCTAGATATCTCAATTATGCTCTGTAATTGCCTTCATGTGCTAAGTATGTTATGATTTTTTAATTGCCTTCAACACCTACCCTTTAAGGTAGCATTTCTCCTCATGGTGGTCCTAATACTCGCCCATGGGTAGCTTCACGCTTATCAGTTATAGGTGGTTTAATTTCTTTCTTTCGAGACTTTCTCTTTTTATTTTTATACCATACATCATAACACTAGCAAATCATGATAGACATCTAAGCAAACGGTCATTCACCGACATGCAATTTCTTCAATTAGTCACTTTGCTAACTACCTAGGTTTTCACTGCTAAAAACCAATAGTTAAGTGCTTACGAGTCTAACCTGTGGATGCTGGAATTCGGCCGAGGTCCACAATCAGAATTTGTAGGTTGGGGGCATTAGCGATCCTACAAGACAAATGTAGAGTGAGCGGGAGCAGACTGCCCATCGGTGTGGTGGGTGCCGGGGGCACTCCGACGCCCAAGTCAGTAGTATAAAATGAGCAGTAATTATGTAAATGTAAAAGCAAGGTTTGATGTTACCTTGAACTCTTTGGGTGGCCGTGAGGGGCTGTGGAAAGTGTTTAATGGGATGAAGTGCTCATAGAGCTTGTTAAGAGAGCAGAAGCTTGTATCAGAGAAGTGAAGTTTGAATAAATGTAGAGAAGCCCCCTCAGTATGTTGAGTTATCCATTCTTTTATAGACTTGGAAGAGATTATTATATAGCTGTAACAGAAGATGGCAATGGGCCCACAACGTGCTGACATTTCTGGCAAATGAGCCCACAACATGCTCTGGATTTCATCTTTCGGTGATGAAGAATATTTGCATGTGATAATATATATCGTGTTTAGGAAAGGGGATACAATAGGTGAATAATTAAAGAAATTTGTCTTTAAGCGGTTGGCTTTACTTTTATTGACGGTTTAAAGATTTATGGGCTGGGTTATTGCTTTGGGCCTCACCTGCCATTGGGTTCGAAGTGAAAGGACGGTTTTGCCCTTGGCCCAAATTTGGCCCGTACAGTTTGTCCCATACTCTCTAAGTCAAGAAGTTCTTGATTTAGAGAGTATTGTATACGTGTCGAACGAAACAAGATGTAAGAGTATCTGTTAAGAATGCATAGTTCAGGTTACATACAACAGAGAGAATTCAATGTCTTTTGGACTAAGAGTAGTCTAAGTCTTCAACTTGGCTTGACATTTAGCCATGGGGGATGTCCCCGGTCGACTGAACCAGATGAAAGTTCAGGAAAATCTCCATACTACTGGTCATGGACCAGAAGAGTCTACAATGTTGTCTGAACAGATGAAGGCCAGGTCTTCAACTTGACTCTACATGAGACAATGATGGATGTCCCCAGTCCACTGAACCAGATGAAGGTCGGACTGGACTCGTCATGAGCCATGGGGGATGTCCCCAGTCGACTGAACATTATGAAGATTTCAAGAGTACATATAATACGACATGTGTCAACTGGAAAAGAAAGTCTAGGTCTTCAGTTTGACTCGACATAAACTTTATGGGAATTATTCCCTGGTCGACTGAACAGAATGCTGGTTCAGGAGTTCTACTTGACTCAACAAGAGTCATGGGGAATGTCCCTTGGTCGACTGAACATAATTCAGGTTCAGGAGTTTCACTTGACTCGACAAAAGTCATGGGGAATGTCCCTTGGTCGACTGAACCGAATATTGGTTCAGGAGTTTTACTTGACTCGACAAGAGTCATGGGGAATGTCCCTTGGTCGACTGAACCGAATACAGGTTCAGGAGTTTCACTTGACTCGACAAGAGTCATGGGGATGGGGAATGTTCCTTGGTCGACTGAACCGAATACAGGTTCAGGAGTTTCACTTGACTCGACAAGAGTCATGGGGAATGTCCATTGGTCGACTGAACCGAATACAGGTTCAGGAGTTTCACTTGACTCGACAAGAGTCATGGGGAATGTCCCCAGTCGACTGATCTGGATGATGATCAGGATAATCAATTGACTCTACATGAGCCATGGGGGATGTCCCCAATCGACTGAACCAAATGAAGGTCAGGATAATCTCCATACTACTGGTCATGGGCCAGAGGAGACTTCAAATTTTTCTAGACCAGATGAAGGTCATATGTTGACTCTACATGAGCCATGGGGGATGTCCCCAGTCGACTGAACCAAATGAAGGTCAGGATAATCTCCATACTACTGGTCATTGGCCAGAGAAGACTTCAAATTTTTCTAGACCAGATGAAGGTCATATGTTGACTCTACATGAGCCATGGGGGATGTCCCCAGTCGACTGAACCAAATGAAGGTCAGGATAATCTCCATACTACTGGTCATGGGCCAGAGAAGACTTCAAATTTTTCTAGACCAGATGAAGGTCATATGTTGACTCTACATGAGCCATGGGGGATGTCCCCAGTCGACTGAACCAAATGAAGGTCAGGATAATCTCCATACTACTGGTCATGGGCCAGAGGAGACTTCAAATTTTTCTAGACCAGATGAAGGTCATATGTTGACTCTACATGAGCCATGGGGGATGTCCCCAGTCGACTGAACCAAATGAAGGTCAGGATAATCTCCATACTACTGGTCATGGGCCAGAGGAGACTTCAAATTTTTCTTGACCAGATGAAGGTCATATGTTGACTCTACATGAGCCATGGGGGATGTCCCCAGTCGACTGAACCAAATGAAGGTCAGGATAATCTCCATACTACAAGATCTGATGAAGGTAATAAGATTACTGTCGAATGAACCTGATGAAGGTTCATGAAGCTATGGTCGAATGAACTTGATGGAATGACTAAATGAATCTTCATTATATCAATCTATGATACTACTGTCGAATGGAAATGACAAAGGTCCATGAGACACGGTCGAATGAAACTAATGCATGTCTATGAGAATCACCACTCTACTAAACATGATGAAGGTCCACGAAGTTATGATCGAATGAACTTGATGCAATGACTAATTGAATCTTCATTCTACCAATCTATGATACTACTGTCGAATGGACTATCAAATGGACCTGATGAAGGTCCATAAGGCACAGTCGAATGAACCTAATTAGTATATGTGAGAATCTTCATACTACAATACCTAATGAAAGTCACGAGACTACTGTCGAATGGACATGTCGCATGGACTTGATGGAAGTTTAAAGAGGTCATCACTCACTCTCCTAGACCTGATGAAGGTCCATGAGACTATGGTAGAATGAACTTGGAGAATATCTGTCAAGGTCATCCTCTTCACACTTCTACAGTACTACCGTCGAATGAAGTTTGTCGAATGCACCTGATAAAGGTCCAATAGACTATACTAGATAAAGTTGATTAAAGCCATCAATGTCCCCTCCATTCTACGAGACTACGGTCGAATGGACATGTCGAATGGTCTTGATGGAAGTCCAAGGAAGTCATTCCTCACTATACTAGACCTGAAGAAGGTCCATGATACTACAATAGAATGAACTTGATGCAAGTCATCACTTCTCATTCTTCTATGAGACTACTGTCGACTGGACTCGTCGAATGGACTTGATGGAAGTCCAATGAGGTCATTCCTCACTATACTAGACCTGAAGAAGGTCCATGATACTACAATGGAATAAACTTGATGCAAGTCATCACTTCTCATTCTTCTATGAGACTACTGTCGACTGGACTCGTCGAATGGACTTGATGGAAGTCCAATGAGGTCATTCCTCACTATACTAGACCTGAAGAAGGTCCATGAGACAATGGTAGAATGAACTTGAAGAATATCTATCAAGGTCATCACACTTCACACTTCTATGATACTACTGTCGAAAGAACCTAATGAAGGTCCAAGAGAATCTTTATTCTACCTGACTTGATGATGGTCATGAGACTACGGTTGAATGAACCCGATGAAGGTTCATAGGGCTTTTCCAATGTTTTCTAGAGTTTATGGAAATTCACCTATGTAGTCTAGAGTGGATGATAATCTCCATACGTAGTATGGAGATGATTATCCTCATATGTAGTATGGAAGAGATGTATGCCTAACAAGGTCATTACTAATTAAACAAGACCTGAATAAGTTCAATGATACTACAATGGAATAAACTTTGATGAAAGTCACATAGAATTTCCATACTACCTCACCTGACAAATGTTGGTCGATTGGATCTAAAGGAGATCCAAGAATATGCTTCATTCTACTAGGCATATCAAAGATTCCTTATATAGTATGGAGTTGGCAATATTAAATCAATGTAGCATGGAGATGATGACTAACCTTTAACTTAGTCTGGAGGAGTTGACAATCATTCTAAGTAGTCTAGAAGAGATTGGAATTTTCCATATAGCCTGGAGTTTATGGCTATTCACCTCATCGTATGACAATCTTTCCAAGTCTCTGGAAGCTAAAAAGTGTGTTTAATAAATTGAATTTACAAAGCTTGAGCCATTGTAGCATGCAACCCACGCGCATGATCAAAAGGTTTCAGAACCCATGCGCCGAAAGGAGGCAAGAAGCCATGCACCACGTGAAGAACGCACGTGAAAGAAAGGTGCCCAAACACCAAAAGCCCACTCACGCCTTCCAAGCCCACGAACATGAGGCCCATGCCATAAAAGGCTTATTCCCCACACCATCATAAAATCAGTTGGCACAAGATAAAGTATACTGCAAAGCACTTGCCTCGAGAAAATAAACAACCACGTAAATGTCACATGAAAGCTTCCCAAAGCATGGAGCAATTCAAATTTCACAAGTCAGAAATCACGTCTTTCAAGCGGGATTGATCCATGCTACATGCAAGAAGTTGCCCATGGGATGGTTTGTGAATGAGATATATTATTTCCTTGGTTCTTGTCTGATTGTCTTCCAAGATTAGAACATCTTGTAGTGTCAAATGGGACCCAATCATCTTATATCAAGTTGGATCCCATGTGAGTTTGTCTGTGCATGGAGCTTTATCGTGCGGATCACTCCTCCTTTTCTTGTAGCGTGAAGCTTCATCTTTGTCGAGTTTGAATAGAAGCTGCTCACATTACTTTTGAATAATAGTTTATTTTGAGCGTTTTTGACCAGGAGCCAGTGGTCTAAAACTTAACAATTCCTTGCCGACAATGCAGAGTTGCCACTACTTGTCTTCTAACCAATTGAATGAAAGCTTGGATCCTTATGATGCTATTGAGGGTTTGATACGACGAGCCAGATAACCCCTAAAAGTAGCCTAAACCTTTGTGGCATGTCGTATGGAGTTGAAGCTCTCTTCTGTTTGGCATATTGATGTATGTAGAGTGGCGTGTGGTAGCCTTGCAAGTGTCGAATGATGGCTGCACATGGAATGACTTGTGTGGTGGCATGATGTGTTTGGCTTTTTGTGCTAGGTAGGCTCATTCATTCCAAACAATCGATGTGGGAGTCGCATGAAAATGGATTTGGGTTCAGGCGTGCTAATCTATATGGTGAGTATGCTAACTTTATGGGGCTTTGACCTCATGCTTCAATGGAGTTTCTTATGGTTTATTTGGGCTAGATGTTGACAAAGTCCAAATTTTCACTATATCTCATTTGTGCCTGTCGCTTGGCGTAACGTCGTATGGGGTATTGAATGGCCTTGTTGTGTTTGATGTGGGCTTTGTAGACCCTTCAGAGTGATTCACGAGATTGACTTGACATGCAGCTTTTACAAGTTGTATCTTATAGGGCAATTAGTCATCCTTTGCATGTAATTTCGTTGAGTGGGGCTCGTCATTCGGCAAGTTATTTCATGCTACACTAGCGTGGGCTTGATTAATGAGTTGTCAAATTTGGCTTAGGATGTTCAATGGTTGTTTTAGTTTGATCTCTATGGAGTCAGCACATTGTCTCTCGGCTCTGTTATCATGGGCAGTCAGTTTGCTCGATATGCGCACTTGCTTAGTCTTGCTGTGTGCAGGAAGCCTGACTTTGTCTATCTCAACCGATGTGGGAGGGGTTTTATTGCTCTCTAGGTTGTGCCTCTAAAGCACTAATCGATGTGGGATAACTAGCCTTCCTTTTAATTCGTTGTCGGGCTGATTATTTGATGGCTTGTGTTGTTGGGCTGTCGTTGGTCTGGTTCTGGCTGGTGCGTCGAAGGCTGTTTCTTTTGGGAGGTAGGCTGGTGGTCGTTTATTGTGATGGACTTGTTGTTTGGGGTTTTCGGTCTTTTGGACTTTTTTTATCTTTGACGTAGTGGTTTTGATTCGGGCCGTTCCAAGCTGAACCAGCTTTGGTTGTTTCTTGGTTGCTTTTGGGCTTGATCATGCTCATTGACTGGTTCTTTTTTTGGGCTTTTTTTATTTAAATTGGCATGCTTGAGTATGCCATTCTTCTTTAGCATATGGTGTAACGTGCCTTTATTGGCACTGGTGGTGAGTTCTTTGTCGAGTCAATTTTCCAGCCACGTGAGGCTTGAGTTAGAATATCTTGGGCATCGAGCATCTTCAGCTTTTTGACAACTTGCAATCTTCTTGGAGCCTGCGTCTTTCGCTTTATATTCCAATGGGCCTCATGTATGAGGAGTTGCCTTGCATTTGTACTATATTAACAAGTTCCCATGCGAATATTAGTGATAGTTGCGCATTTAGCTTTGTCGAATGAACTACTAGGGCCAGCCTCACTTGTAGTAATAGCAAGCGGAAGAATCTCCTCAGCAGTATTCACATTGGCTTCAATCAAATGGAAAGATTGAAGATAGAATGGACAATGGGTGTTTGGACCTTTTTTGCACATGATATGGTGTATTTATCCAGCCAACGTTTGGAAGCTATTGTATGACTTTTGGATATGGCTTTTTTTTTTAATTGGTAGTCTGACTTTAGGTAGGCTAGAGAAAATTGCTCTTTTAACTCATGCATTTCCTGTTGTTTGGATGAGGTGACTTGTTGTGATCGGTCGGCTGGATAAATATTGTTGAATGCTTCTAAAAGATTTGGTTAATAAGATAGTTGAAAAGAGGTGTAGTCTCATGCCTTTGAGTGGCCGAGGAATGAATTATGTTCCAGATACTATTGGAGATTAGTATTGGAATTTTACATGGATCAATTTTCATCTTCCATTGATCGTAAATGTTTTGTAGACTGGCTGATTATGCCATCACAGGATCTGGTGTTTGTTTGTAAAGATTGTAGACTGGGTGGTTTTGCTTGCTATAAATCGCTAAGGCCCCACGGTGGGCGCCAAATTGTGGATGCTGGAATTCGGCCGAGGTCCACAATCAGAATTTGTAGGTTGGGGGCATTAGCGATCCTGCAAGACAAATGTAGAGTGAGCGGGAGCAGACTGCCCATCGGTGTGGTGGGTGCCGGGGGCACTCCGACGCCCAAGTCAGTAGTATGAAATGAGCAGTAATTATGTAAATGTAAAAGCAAGGTTTGATGTTACCTTGAACTCTTTGGGTGGCCGTGAGGGGCTGTGGAAAGTGTTTAATGGGATGAAGTGCTCATAGAGCTTGTTAAGAGAGCAGAAGCTTGTATCAGAGAAGTGAAGTTTGAATAAATGTAGAGAAGCCCCCTCAGTATGTTGAGTTATCCCTTCTTTTATAGACTTGGAAGAGATTATTTTATAGCTGTAACAGAAGATGGCAATGGGCCCACAACGTGCTGACATTTCTGGCAAATGAGCCCACAACATGCTCTGGATTTCATCTTTCGGTGATGAAGAATATTTGCATGTGATAATATATATCGTGTTTAGGAAAGGGGATACAATAGGTGAATAATTAAAGAAATTTGTCTTTAAGCGGTTGGCTTTACTTTTATTGACGGTTTAAAGATTTATGGGCTGGGTTATTGCTTTGGGCCTCACCTGCCATTGGGTTCGAAGTGAAAGGACGGTTTTGCCCTTGGCCCAAATTTGGCCCGTACATAACCTAGATCAATTACTTAATGCATCAGATAAAAGTACATTAAAGAACTTATATTTTCTAAGATTTCACCCTAAAGCCGACAATATCATCATAGGACTTATGCTTTACTATTAAGGATTAAAAACAAATAAAATAAATTTTTTATATATATAACAGGTATTATCACTACGTGCATACACCCCCACACTTAAAACTTGCATTGTCCTCAATGTAAGATAAATATAAAGAGAAAGGAGTGAGGAACAACACTTCCAGGGTCCACTCATGGCTGAGATTTTATCAATTGGTTCAACCTCCTTTTTAACTTCCTAGGTATCGTTTTTAACTGAGCACTAACTTTCCTTCTCCTTCTTTTACAGTTCCTTGGGGTCATTTTCACTTCGGAATGATTTGATTCAGGTTGTAGAGAAGTTTTTTCTGGCAGGACTGTTTCCAGTATGTATGAGTAATGACACTCATCTTCATCTCGTGGTTGTTTTTCGACATGAAAAATATTCACCTCTAGTGTCATATTTCCAAATGATAGCTTCATGAGACCGTTCCTATAATTAATAACGAAATTAGCTGTAGCAAGAAAAGTTTTACCTAAGATTAGAGGAATCTTGGTCTCGGTGTTAAGCATGGATTGAGTGTCCAAAATCAAGAAGTCAACAGGGTAGTAGAATTTATCAATTTGAACTAAAACATCCTCAACTACTCCATGTGGTGCTCTAATGGATCGGTCAGCTAACTGTAAAACTACAGATGTAGGTTTAATCTCGCCAAGCCCTAACTGCACATAGATCGAATATAGCATGAGATTAACACTGTTACCTAAATCTAATAATGTTTGACCAAACACCGATGTGCCAATGTGGCAGGTAATGGTGGGACATCCTGGATTTTTATACTCTGGTAGAGTCCTCTGTTCAATTACTGCACTTGCCTGCTCTATCAAGAATGTAGTCTTCATGACATTATGCTTTCTCTTTATGGTGCATAGATCCTTCAAAACCTTCGCATAAATAGGAACTTGTTTTATCACATGTAACAGCGGAAGGTTGATCTTTACCTGCTTTAAATCTTCTAGGATCTCACCATTTGGATCTGGAACTCTCATTGTGGGCCTAAATGCCTGAGGAATGGTACTCTAACTGGGAAATGGGTCTCTGGATCTGCCTGAGGGGTCTTTTCATTACTATCCTTACTGGCTCCTGCAGTGTTGGAAGTGTCTTAGAAGCCAACCTCCTTACCACTCCTAGTGATTATGGCATTAACACCTCTTACATTAGATACCTCATGCTCAGCATATGCCATGTGTTGCTCTTATAGACTAGGTTGAGCTTGAGATGGGAATTTGCCTAGTTATTTCACACTTAGGATATTAGTCAAATTGGAGACCTGACTCTTAATCTCCTTATTCTCCTCAGCCATTTGGTTTATTAGTGACTCAAACTTTTGATTGATTTTTTTCTGGGTCTCCACAAATGCTTTCTAGGCCTCCATAAATGATTGCATTGTGTCATCTAACGAATTCCTAGGAACGACAGGTGGGTGATACTGGGGGCACTGTAACCTTTGGGTGGTGGTGTCTGGCTCGACAGATGAGACTCCTACTTCCAACTAAAATTAGGATGGTTCCGCCAACTAGGATTATAAGTGTTTGAATAAGGTGTATAGGGCTTCTTGTACATCCCTAATGCATTACATTGGTCCTCATATGTTCCATGCATCTCACCATACATAGGGCACTCTTGTGCCAGATGATCAGTCCTCTTGCACAGAAAACATACCCCTTGAGGTTCTAAGTGGGTTACTGCATGCATAGTCTTGCTATGTTTGGCAAGTAAGGCTCCTATCTGTCTAGTTAATATCTCAAGTTGTGCCTTAAAACTACCATCTTCCCTAAAGTGGTGTATGCCTCTACTAGAATAAGTGGGGTGTGTCCTATCAGTGCTATCCATGGCATTAGGTCCAGTCCAAGTGTGAGATTTCTCAGCTAGGTCATTCAAGTACTCTAACGCCTTATCAGGGTCCTTTCGGATGAACTCACCATTGTACATTGTCTCAATAAATTGGCGCTCTCTAGGGGTTAGACCGTCATAAAAATAGCTCACTACGCGCAAACTCTCATATCCGTGGTGAGGACAACTAGCTAACATCTCTTTAAATCTCTCCCATTTTGATAAAGGGTTTCACTGTCTTTCTGGGAGAATGTAGAGATTTATCTTTTCATGGCATTCATCTTATGGTGTGGGAAATATTTATTAAAGAATGTTTGTGTCATCTCACCCTATGATCATATTGAAAGAGGTCTTCAAGAATACAACCAGCTTTTAGCTCTATCCTTAAGGGCAAAGGGGAAGAACTTAAGTCTAATTGTGTCAATGGTTCCAAACTGGTCATGGAAAGTTGCTACAACCTCTTCAAACTCTCTAATGTGCACATAAGGATTCTCGTTCTGCAAACCATGAAAGGTTGGGAGATACTGTATCATTCCAGGCTTAAAATCTATATGTGGTGCATTAGGAGGAAATATGATGCACGATCATGTAGCTGTGCGAGTTGGGTGAAGGTACTCCTCAAGAGTCGTCATAGATGGTCTCTCATATTCACACATAGTATGTGCACTAGACGTGGATGGTGTGGCAAAGATTGTCAAACAAACTCTCTGAGTCTGAGTTTTCTTCTTCAGTCCTTACAAATCTACCAAACCTATCTCTACGTCTAGACATGCAATTAAAACACAAGTGAAACAAGGAACAGAAATAAAAAGAATAAACAAAAAATAAATAATTAAAAAGAAATCAAAAACTAAAATTAAAACTTAAATAAAATAAATAAATAACAAAATAAACTAAAAAAATCAAAACTAAACTAAAACTGAAATTGTAATAAAATAAAATAAATAAGTAAATAATAATAATAAAAAAATGATATGGAACGAATTTACCGTTTTTGTTGTTGACAAAGCAAACCGGCTCCTGTTGTTTGTAAATCATCTCCTCGACAACGACGCCAAAATCTTGATTAAGCCCAAAAAGTACTTGCGGCTATCGCAGTATAGTTGGGGTGTCGATTCCTCAGAGAGATGGTTACAAAGAACTGATTTACTTAAACAAAACGTTAGCAGTAACTTAATGAAACGTTAAAGTAAAGATTAACAAAAACAATTAAAAAATATCAATAGAGAGAGGCAGCAAAGCATCGAGAATCCCTCTTGTATCAAAATCCTATATCCAGTTGTTGATTCCTGTTATTACTCAATTCAAGATTTCATATCCCAAACCAACAATCGGAAGATATTCAATTCTAAACATATTAAATTCTAAGTTAATAAATATTTATTTTCTCTATGTTAACAGCACACAAAGTCATCATTACGAGCTATCTAACATCGACAATATACCCTCAGAAAATACTGCAGCAGAAGACCAACACATAAAACAACTTTTACCAGTCATAACCGAGTTCACAAATCACACATAGAAGAAGCATAACTGGATCTATATGCAAATTGATAAAAACAATCTCTGAGTTCCTGAATCGAAAGATGATAAAGAATAATAAACATCAATTGTTTTAATGTTAAAAACCATTCAAGAATCAACAACATGAATATAAGAAATCAATTCAAGAGTTCATCCTTAGCTTTGCCTAGGAGATTAGTTCTCCATAGATGAAAGAAACATGGCCTGAAGAGATTGCAGCAGCATCCTGTCTAGTATGAAGTTTCTTCGTTCTTCAATCTCAAATTTGTGTTTGTGGCTATTTTTGTGTGTTTTTTCTCTCTTTTTCTCCTCTTTTCTCTCTTCTTATGGTTTTGGACGAAGTTGGGTTTATATAGAGCGGATCTGGAGACCTTATTCGCGTAAAAACGAACTAAGCATAAACCCTGGAATACGTATGCGCATCACGACGCATTGCCGGCTTTGCAGGATTATGATTCATGCGTTTCTGCTCATCCCGCTCGCTTCCGATGGGTCCGTAAAGTCCTGAAACATGTGTAATTCATCCAATCTTCATGTTTCATTGCTTCCTAATAATAAAACATAAAATAAACTATAATTAAGATTAAATACATGATAATTAAACCGAGTTAGCGATGTTCAAAGTACACTTTCATGCACTTATCAATGACCGATATGCATGATATGTCACCGGTATGCCTGTGACTATGACAGGTATGGAGATGGGTATGATTTAAGCCAATTCTAGTAATGGTGTTCTCGATACTGGCACACTGATATACGATATACTGACCAGTATGCCGGTCTCATAATTGATACATGGCCTACATATATGTATATGCGAGCTATAAGCATCGTATACATGACCTCCATGTCCATGATGTCAATGACGTGCATTAATATACATGCTAAAACTCGGGGTGTTACACCAAGAAGGTTAGCCTCTTGGAATTTATACATGGCCTACATATATGTATATGCGAGCTATAAGCATCGTATACATGACCTCCATGTCCATGATGTCAATGACGTGCATTAATATACATGCTAAAACTCGGGGTGTTACACCAAGAAGGTTAGCCTCTTGGAATTAGGCAAAATCTCTCCTCATGGGGTTATCAGAATAATTCCAATCCCTACACCTTTGCAGTTCACGGCTCTATCAAAATACATCTTCCAACCTTGGACTGCTATTGCCTTAATTTCCTCATCAAGGACTCAAACTTGTACCGGTCTCCTTCAAATGGATGTTATGCTAGGAATTATGCCACGACCTGCCTCGTAATTACTTTCTTAATGATATAGTCTATATCGAACACTGTCAATAAGACTAACCATCATCCTGGCTTTCTAACCAGGAAATGCACCGACTATAAGTATCTCAATGGATTCTCCTTAGTGACTACTTATAGTTACAATATTGGAAATAGTGTCTTAATTTCTTAGAGACCGACACCACTGTCAAATAGATTTTCTCCCCTTCTTGGTAACATGTCTCAAATGGTAACTGTTGGGGTCATATCAGGAAGGCGCAATAGAAGGAGCTCGGTTTGGGCGAAATCGTAGCTTAAAATTTTTGAACTTGCGAAAAAATTATTCAATATCCAATATTAATAATTCATTCATATTTCACCTAAACATATTTATTTGATATCATATAGCGACATAAATAATATAGAAATATCGCGAAACTTTTGCGAAAACATTTTTCCGTAAATTAGTATAAAACACGTTTCAGGCCGAACCGACCAACCATTGCACATATGGACTGCCCTGGTCAGCCCCAAACACATTTGGAAAGTTCGTGGACTGCTCGAACAGTAACCAGTTCACTGTTAGGGCAGTCGTTACTCGGTAAAGCGGTTTTTCACCGCTTTCGCGTTTTTCACTCTGAAAAAATTTCCGATAAATATTTTTCTTGAGAAATTAAAATAAACCAATTTATTCTAATTACTCAAAAAATAAAAACTGAATTTTTATCTAAAAAATCATATTTATCATTAATTGCCGATTTGCTCCAAGATTTTGTAATTTGATCATTTTGGTCCTTAAATAATTAAATACATATTTAATTGATTCAAAATCAATCCCAAAATGATTTATACATGTCTAATACATGAAAATATAATTTTCAACACAAATCCAGAATTTTTCCAGGATTGCTGAACAGCCCCTATATTTTCCAGGATTTGTAATTTGGTCCTTTTTTGTTCAAAACACATCAAGATCAAATCCAATCAATCCCAAATTTAATATACATCAAATTACATCACATATATGAAAAGCCCCAAAATTGGATTAGGTTTAGAACCATAATTTCATAAATTACTCCAATTGCACAATTTACATTAAATTGATTTAATTCAATACTTTAATCAATCCAATACCACACCAATCAAGTCTCACCATTATGAAATAACTAAAGAACAATTCTAGGTTAATTATGACTGACTAAGAAACTCTAGAATGACAGCTTTGATTACTAATTAATCTTATAAGCTTAATTACTACTAATAAGCTTATAAATAAACATACATGCTTAAACACATCCAACAAGCTTCAAACACATTTAATTACAAACTCAAAGAGTAGAGACATCAACTTAGCAACACAAATTGAAGCCAAGATTAATATAAACATCTTCTAAGTAGAAGAAAGTATAAAAAACTTACAAAAATCCAAGTCTTTTGGCTTTGTTTTCTTTCTTTCTTTTACCTTCGCTCTCAACTCTCTTTTGAATTGTTTGTGTAGCTTGAACTAGTGATTTGGAAAAACGAAACAAAACAATTTTGTTAAATATTTTTCCACTTGGCAGAAATTCCAACAAAAACAAATAACAAGTAATTTGTTTTTGTTGCATTTCTATTAGCCCACGTTTCACTTTAATAAAGATAACAAATATCTTTCATAAAGTAAATACAAAAATTGACAAATGGTATTAAGCCATTTAAAAGCATGAATCATTACTTAAGATATTTATTTTATTATTTAACAATTAAATAATTAAATAATAAAATAAATCTCTTAAATATATGTATTATATTTTCATTAAATATCTCAAATACATATATTAATGATATATGTCAAATTTCACAATTTGACATTTTATTAATGTGTATTTAATAAAATCAAGTATTAAATACAAATACATATTAATACGGAAATGACCGTTAGGTCTCGAATGCAAATATTTTTCGTTTAACCATTAAACGAGCTACAGATAATCAGTATTATTCATAACAGTTGCTCTAGTGCTCTACGAGTATATTTCATTAGCGAGACTCTATAGATTCAAGCATATCCGTCACGAAATCAAATTTCGTGTCCATAATTCACCTACCCGTAAATTATGACGAACACCGATAAACTCTCTGAATCATATAGGTCGGGGTCACTGCATACGTAGAATCCCTCAGTCACAGGTATCCGGATTATTCCAGAGATATAGATACAAACGTCAAATATTTATATATATAATCACGTCGACGTTTCTATTAGCAATCTCTTAATAACACTTAGAACTGATTTCTATAGTGTACCACGACCATGGATTTAATAGACTGCTAATCATATAATGGACGCATATGCCCTGTACACAGGACTAACGGATCCTATCTTTATACACACATGATATCATGAGCATGAGTCCACACCCAACGAACAGGTGGAGGTCTGATCTAAATAGATCGGTAACGTGACTGCCATCTAAGTGTGGAAGATAACTCATATATCCAGAGTGGTATCTCAAGTCAAATAATCAATATGCTACTCATCCCAAGAAAATTCCTATTGACGTTGGTGTACCATCTATTTGGTAATCTTCAGTGAGTCGTTCAGTGTTTATCAAATAAAACCTACGCGTCTATACTAGTCTCGCGAGACTCATGGTTCATTTGGATAAATGTAACATCTGATGACCCCGGTGAGTTGCACGCTACTAGAACCTAACGATCATTACAGTACGGAGGCATAATACTTGATATGAATTATGTTCGAGCAAGTACGTGCTCATAAATGGCATTTGGGACATTCGGTAAATCCCTTGAAATTTCGACGCGGAACTTAGCTTATTACTCGTTCCAATTAATCTCAAGTAATCGGGCTCTAACCTTTTCATTTGAACTCCAATTTATATGAATATTATATCTTCATAAAGCTTAAACCGAGAACTACAGCTTCCGTGTTGAATGTTTTCCCAAATTCGGACCAGAAATGGGTCAAATATTGCAATTTCCGCAGCTGCTACAGTAACTTCGAGAATTGTCTAGATTTGGAGTGATGTGGCCCAATCATGGCCACACATTTACATGATTAAAATCAACCCCTTTGCCTATAAAAATGGCACTATTCTCTCCTCTCATTGAAGGCAAAAACGTGAACCACCATGGAAGATTTCCTCAAGTTTTCTTCTTCTTCCTCAAGCCATTCTAAGGTGCAACAAGTGATGATTCTCAATTTCTTATCACACAAAGTAAGTTTCTAACTCTTATTCCTTCTTTATTTATTAGTTTTGGACAAAAAAACTAAAGCCCCAATTGCACCATATATATTCTAGAATTTGGAATAGTTAAATTGGCTTTGAATTAGTTGTTTGCATGAGTTTTTTGAAGTGTTATGATAATAATAGCATGATTTGAAACCCTTGTGAGTGTATATGTTTCTAGTACTTGAGGTGGATGAATTGGTATATAAATATTGGGTTTTGATTATGCTTTTAGTATTAATAAATGAACATAGAGGAGTACTTATAAGAAGATGGTAAAGTGATGATATAAGGATTATGGAATTATGGCTTTGGAAAATGGTTAAATAATTGTTTGAGGATGGTAATTTGATTTAGAATTGGTGAACTTGAAATTCAATAGATTAGGTTGTGCAATGAGTTTGTTTGGAAGTGATTGTGGAAAAGTTTTGGGTAATGGATTAGCATGGATGAGTAAAGCAGAATCCTGGAAATCTATTTCGCGTCGCGACGTAAAAGAGCTGGGCGTCGCGACGCGCAAGAGGAAAATGGGTGCACACTTCTGGACGCCTCGCGTCGCGATGCACAAGGAGCTGTGTCGCGACGTGTGGCACTACTTATTCCCAAAACAATTTAAACCATCCCAAATTCACCTTAGCATGTTAGAGACCACCCTAAGGGTCTCGTATCGACTTGTTTATATACAATACACCATAATGTAAGTATTTTATGCCTAAAAATAATAACGAGTATTTAAATCAATAGATTTTGCTTAATTCCGCAACGCACTCTACAACTTATTTTCTAATCAGAGTTATCGATTAGAGATTATCGCAGGAACTAAAAAACCTACCGGCGAAGTGACGTCATGCTAGTGGAACCTCAAAGCAATGAGTGGACATTATTCTTTTAAGTTGATTTTCATTATGTTACATTTCACATAGGACTTACTTTTACGTACTTAGGGCAGTAGTTGGTTTTGCCGAAGTTATTTATGAAAAGTATGTTTTTAAGAAATATTTTAGAAAAGAAATTTTAAAAGCTTATGATTTATGATTTTTCGGGGCATGGAGGAAAAATTTTGGATAATTATGACCCATAACATCACTATTTTGTAAAGAACACAGTGTTCTTGTACAAAATTAACTATGTGACAAAGGAAATTGCTCTTTTATCATCTGTAATTGGATTACCTGGATATATAAATGATAAAAGTCCATATGATTAGTGTGGGACACAGAAACTGGGCGACGCATGCTGTCCTAGGCTCGCGGCCTAGTTGGAAGTACGGAGTAGCCCGCAGGGGGACTAAACCGGAGAATAATGGAGTCGCCACCCGGTGTGAACCGGGAAAATGAGATTTAAGGTCGTACTCACCCCTCGCAAGGGAAGACCTCAAACCGTTGGGTTCGGAATGGTCCCTTACTTATGTCACTTGTAATGAAAGGATTTGTGTAATAATCTAATCAAGCTTAAGTAACACTTATTTCCAAGAGTATCATGCTTCTAGATTCACATGTACAAAAATAAAACTTACACCTAAAATTTACATATATTTCACATCTAAGATTGCATGCTTGAAAGTACATCAAAGTAGCAACGAACATACAACTTCATTGCCATATTGTATTCACGAAAACACAAGCACACACTAACCACACAAGCACACATGTGAGCACTTTTTCAAGTGGTACGTGGAATTGTATCCCAAGTACAGACCGCACTACCGTCCATTCAGAATCAGCTACGGAATTTATGTCTGGGTTTCCATCCGATATACCATAAGAAATAACACTCAAATGCTATCATGACATGGATATATGAATTGTAATACGTTAAGCCAAGAATAAGGTAAATGATGCAACCAATGGAATGAACATGCTTTTCATTATGATGCGTACAAAGATAAGAATGACTATATGGGATTTCATCATACAGGCATGAATAGTATAGTTGGCTTTATGTAAGAGTTGTGAGTGTGTGCGTGCGTACAAGATGGCTTTATGATGTGAGGAGTTGTGCTTGTGGTAAGCGGCTTAATGGCAGGTGAATTACGTGAATTGTTTGAGCGTGTGGGGACTGTCAACGTGGGGGCAAGTGTGCGTTTGTGATGAAGCCAGGGGCGTTGAAGGCTTGTGTCGTGTTTATGGGCTCTTTAGGCGGTGGGGGGCAGTGTACTACATACGTGAGTTTGTGCGTGAATTGAAGGAGGCAGGTGGCTGGTTTAAGGGGCTTTTATTGTGAAGGGATGGGTGGCTTGTGTGAAGCGGTGAAAGCAATTTGGCGTGAGGTAGTGTGTTGTTACGTGCATGGCGTAGGTGCCGTGAGCTGTGTTGAAGGCTTGGGGGCGTGTTGAGGCTAGGGGACTTTAAGGGAGACATGTGTTTTGCGTTAATAAAGGAAAGTACAAGGGCTGAGAATATGGGTACACCCATGACAATAGGTCAAGCCAAAACGGGGACGGACGATGCAATCAATAGATGAAAGACACGGCAAATATCATGGTAAAGGTAGCCTTTTAGGCTTTTCTTCCCCCGAATGGAGAATCTTTTACTCCAACACAATAAGCCCAAGCGCCTTTCGTTAATGAATACAAAGATAAATGTAACTATATGAAATTTAGTATGTCCGATTGAACATATCTTGCATTCAACCGAACACCAATCAACCGGCGCGGCAAAGCATCGTGGTAAAGGACTTTAACCCCTCCAAATAGGGGACCTTTCCTCACTTACTAAGCCCATGCACTCGATTGCATCATGCATACAAAGAATTAAAAACAATAATATCAAACTTAGTATACCTGATTGAACATATCTTGCATTCAACCGAACACACATCAACCGGCACGGCAAAGCATCGTGGTAAAGGGTTTTAACCCCTCCAAATAGGGGACCTTTCATCGCACTTACTAAGCCCATGCGCTCGATTGCATCATGCATACAAAGAATTAAAAACAATAATATCAAATTTAGTATGCCTGATTGAACATATCTTGCATTCAATCGAACACACATCAACCGGCGCGGCAAAGTATCGTGGTAAATTATTTTAACCCCTCCAAATAGGGGACCTTTCATCGCACTTACTAAGCCCATGCACTTGATTGAATCATGCATAAACAAGTAACATGCAGAATTCAAATGACGAAAAATAAATAAACCAAAGCAACATAAAACAAAAGAGAGTGCCGTTTACTCAAGCGGTACGTGGAGTTGTATCCCGAGTACAGATCATACTACCGTCTATTCGGAATCGGCTATGAAATTTATATCCGGGTTTCCATCCGATATACCGTGAGAGTTGACACATCTTTTATTTTATTCCAAGTCCACAACATACAATATTTCGTGATTCATGCATATTTATCTACTCAAGGGCCACAACATGCATTTTTTCATAACAATCATGCGAACAATGCTCAATGAATAATAAAAATAAAACAGAAAAAGAATGTGGAAAATACCCTCAGGTCTAACCTTTTTTGCCGACTTTCGGACTTGCGTTTCACGGAGATCGGAAGGGTAAAGATCCTCTACTTCTCCGGTTCACTGGTTTAGCGTCTTGGCTCACTGTTTTGCTGTTTTGCTTGCTGTTTGGCCTCCATTTTGCTGTTGTTTCCTCTGTATTTTCTGCTCACTGTTCAGGTCACTGTTTTGACGTTTCCATGGACTGTTTTGAGTGTTTTTTGTGGGTTTTTAGTGCAGTTTTGTGTGATTATTTCAAGGATTATAATTGCAGTTTTTATGTTACTGTTTTAAGGATTTTAGGGATTGTTTTAAGAGGATTTTGCTGCTGTTTGGGCGTGTAAAACAGTGCAGTTTTTGTGTTCACTGCAGTTTGGTTTTTGGTTGTAATTTTCGGTGATGGAGGGCTGCTGTATATGGCTGGTTTCGGTGGCTTTATGAGGATATAAAGGCTTGTTATTTTCGGCTATGGAGGGGTTGAGGAGAGTGATGTGTTCGGCTATGGAGTGGAGGAGATAAAAAGAATATTTTTAGTTACTTATTCTTGTGATTGGCGTGAATGGAGAGCTTGAAGAGGGGGTTGTAAATTCTTTGCTTCTTTATTTCTTGTGATGGGCGTGAACTATGAGAGGATGCCTTAGAAAAGTGTGGTTTATATAGAGAAGGGCTAGGGCTTCACCTTGTCTCACAAGGAAGGGATTTGATTTAGTGTTGAGCAAGGAAAGTCAAAGATTGAGGGGGGATAAATTTGGTTTAGATTAGGAATACAATATTTTTGATTGGTTAGGATTAGGCATTTAATTTGTTAGATTATGAAGTCAATATTTTTTATTCGTTATGATTGATTTTAATTAGGTATATCATCTTTTTAATTTAGGTATATAACATATTTGATTTGTTTAAATTAGGCATGATTATATTTTGTGTTTTATTTAATTTGGTAAATGATTTAATTATTATTTTATTTAATTACATTATCTAATTAATATTTAACTTAATATTTGATTTAATTTGGGTGTGTATTAGGGTGAATGGGCGTGTGGGCCTTGTTGTGGGCGTGTGGGCCTTTGGTTGGTGGGTTTAGTTTGTGTGGGCTTGCGGGGGTTTTAGGTCAAGGCAAAGGGGCTTGCGGGGATTTTGGGCCGAGGTTAGGTGATTTGTTAGTGTTTTTGGGCCGGGAATAATCTTTAAAACGGAAAACCAACAAGTAACCCGAAGCTAAACCAGCGAACTTAATCCGAATATGGGTAAATTCTTGACTTCTCCCTTCCGACGTCCGTTTCCCGCGGCTTCCGCGACTTAAAAGGTAGTGCCTCCAACTGAAACTCATCATCGGGTTTCACATGCAAAAATGCAATACCTACAGTCGCCCCCACTTTGATGGGACTTGTGCAGTGTGCGACTTTGAACAATCCTATCAAAGTTATGCAATGCATTTTCACTTACCTGGCTCGGCTGCTGCCTCGAGCTGAGTTGGTGCTGCAGTGGACCTCGATCTTGGGACGCATCCTAATAACTGCAACTGACAGCAGGGCACCTCGACCCTGGGCACCTTGACCCAATACTGCTGACCATAGGGACCTCGCCATGAATATGATGATGTAGTGGGCACCTCGACCTAGGGACGCATCCCAGAACTACAACCGACAACGGGGGCACCTCGACCCTAGGCACCTCGACCCAACACCGCTGACAATTGGGACCTCACCCTCAAACTGATGATGTAGTGGGCACCTCGACCCTGGGACGCATCCCGGAACTACAACTGACAACGGGGGCACCTCGACCCTGGGCACCTCGACCCAACACCACTGACAATAGGGACCTCGCCCTCAAACTGATGATGATGTGGGGCTTCGCCCCCAACCCGATACGGGCCTCGCCGTCTGGGACTTATCCCCAAAAATTATTGATGTGGGCCTCGCCCCCTGGGACTCATCCCCAAAACTGAAATTGCGCTGACGCTGTTTGGCTCATCTCTGCCGCTTTCTCTTTTCTACGAACCTGCGAACACAAAACAAAAACAAACACGGAAAGAATGCAATGTTACGTGTATGCATGAATGATTTTCCTACTCCGTTGGGTTAGGTCTTCTGCCAATTCCCTTGGTGACTGCTCGGTCCTTTCTCCCTCAGGCAAAGTACTGTTTCAATCTGTCCACGTTGATCGGCTCGGTGAACTCGTTTCCTTCCAAGTTTGATAGCCTCACTGCTTCATTTCCCATTACCTTCTACACTATGTAAGGTCCTTCCCAGTTAGGTCTGAATTTTCCTCTCGGATCTGTCGTCGACGGCCTCGACTGCTTAAGTACCAAATCACCATTTCTGATCTTGGTGGGACGTACTTTCTTGTTGAATGCCCGGGCTAGTCTCTTCTGATACAACTGCATGTGATACAAAGACTTCGTTCTCTTCTCATCCAATAGTGCTAACTGATCAAACCTCTGTGCGGCCCACTCCTGTTCCGGTAATTCTGCCTCCGCTAATACCCTCATGGACTGTATTTCCACTTCTACTGGCAATAATGCTTCCATTCCATAGACCAAAGAGTAAGGTGTGGCCCATGTTGCTGTTCTTACTGATGTTCTGTACCCCCACAAAGCATACGGTAATTTCTCGGCCCAATCTCTGCAATTCTCTGTCATTTTGGCTAAAATCGTCTTTATAGTCTTGTTGGCTGCCTCAACTGCCCCATTTGCCTGCGGTCTGTACGGTGATGACTTGTTGTGGCCTATCCCGTACCTCTGTAACATTGCATTCGTCTCTCCTTGAAACTGAACTCCGTTGTCTGTCACTACATGATGCGGCATACCATACCGACAAATGAGGTTCCGAGCTATAAACTTTGCCAATTGTTTTGCTGTAACATTGCGGAATGATTCGGCTTCGACCCACTTCGAGAAGTAATCTACGGCCACTACTATGAAGCGATGCCCATTCGATGCATTCGGTCGAATTTCTCCAATCATATCAATTCCCCATGCTGAGAAAGGACACGGTTCTGACAACCCGTGCAACTCTGTGTGCGGTAAGTGATTCAAATTACCGTGTGCTTGACAGTCATGACAGTGCTTTACCATCTTCGCGCAGCCTGTTTCCATGGTTGACCAATAAAAACCTTGTCTCACTATCTTGCGGGACAGATTCAACCCGTTCATGTGCGGACCACATACCCCGGTGTGTATTTCTTCCATTACATACTGAGCTTCTTCTTTTCTCAAACACTTCAACTGAATACCGTTTGCTTGCCTCTTGTACAGTTCCCCTTTCAAAATCACATACTGGGAAGCTAACTTCTGAATGGCTATTTCGTCTTTTCTGCCTGCCCCTTCTGGGAGTTCACCATGTTCCAGATACCTCTGAATGTCATAATACAAAGGTTCACCGTCGTCGACCTCAACTTCCAGAATTCTTTCTGTCTCATAAACAGGTCTGCTTGCTGTTGTCAGTATCAATGGTCTCATCACTAACTTTTCTGGATTTTCCCAAGTTGCTGCAAGTGTAGCCAATGCATCTGCCATTTGATTCTCTTCTCTCGGTAAGTGCTGAAACTTACACTCGGGGATAACCTGTGCCAACTTTCTGAGGTGAAAAAGGTAAGGATTCAACCATTCTTCTTTCAATTCCCATTCTCCTCGCATCTGCTGGACTACCAACATAGAATCTCCGTCGACTTCCACACTCCCGGCCTTCAAGGCTATCAATGTTGTCAAACCAAAAGCACATGCTTCATACTCGACCATGTTATTAGTCACTCTGAATGTCAACCTCTTGGCTAAAGGCAAAGTCTCTCCCTCGGGGGTCACTATCACGATCCCAATTCCGGCTCCCTTGTAATTCACTGCTCCGTCAAAATACATCTTCCATCTCTGAACTGTTATTGCTTGGATCTCTTCATCTGGGAATTCAAACTTGTACTGGTCCCCCTCAACAGGTTGTAATGCCAGAAACTCTGCTACTACTCGCCCTTTGATCACTTTGGAGGTGAGATACTCAATGTCAAACTCTGTCAGCAATACCAACCATCTGCCCAATTTTCCCACTAGTGAAGGCACCGAATGAAGATATTTCAGAGGATTTTCCTTGGCCACTACCTGGATCTTGTATGACTGGAAATAATGCCGCAATTTTCTGGAAGCCCATACCACTGCAAGATAGATCTTCTCAAATTCCTGATATCGAGCCTCATACGGGAGCATCTTCTTACTCAGATAGTAAACTGCATGTTCTACCCCTGTCTCATCTGCCTGTACCATCATTTCCCTCAGTGCTTCTGATTCTATAGCCAAATACAATACCAAAGGTCTTCCCGGTCTTGGAGGTTTCAATACAGGAGGCTTTACCAAGTACTCTCTGATTTTGTCGAAGGCTGTCTGACATTGTTCA
Organism: Zanthoxylum bungeanum; assembly: GCA_019454045.1. NCBI lineage: Eukaryota > Viridiplantae > Streptophyta > Magnoliopsida > Sapindales > Rutaceae > Zanthoxylum > Zanthoxylum bungeanum. The sequence goes on from SKCR01036741.1 coordinate 47,545, forward strand.
TTCCATCTCACTGGCTGATCTTTTCTCAACAGTTTGAAGATAGGTTCACATACTGATGTCAACTTGGCGATGAACCGACTGATGTACTGAATCTTCCCCAAGAATGCTCTGACTTCTTTTTCTGTCTTCGGTGCAGGCATTTCTGTGATTGCCTTGATTATCTCAGAATCTACCTCTATTCCGCCCATTCCCACTGTATGACCAAGCAATTTCCCTAATGTCACCCCAAACACACATTTTTTGGGATTTAGCCGCAGGTTGTATCTGTCAACTCTCTGAAGGAACCTTTCCAGTGCTTCGATATGCCCAACTCTTGTCTCTGATTTCACCATCATGTCATCCACATACACCTCAATCTCTTTGTGCATCAAGTCATGGAAAAGTGTAATGGCCATCCGTTGATAAGTAGCTCCCGCATTCTTAAGCCCAAACGGCATTACCTTGTAACAATAAGTACCCCACTCAGTAACAAATGCAGTCTTGTGTTTGTCTTCCTCAGCCATGAGAACCTGATTGTAACCTGAAAACCCATCTGCAAATGAATACATAGCAGATAAAGCCGCACTATCAACCAGAACATCTATATGCGGCAGAGGAAAATCATCTTTCGGACAAGCCTTGTTGAGATCTCTGTAGTCTACACACATTCTGACCTTCCCATTTTTCTTTGGCACCGGTACTATATTAGCCAACCACTCAGGATACTTTACTACTTCCAAGAACCCCACATCTATCTGTTTCTTAACTTCCTCTCTGACTTTCTCAGCCCATTCTAGTCTCATCCGTCGGAGTTTCTGTTTTACTGGCCTCATGTTCGGATAAGTTGGTATTGTGTTCTGGGCAATGTTTCTGTCTACCCCAGGCATGTCCTCATAGGACTAAGCAAACACTTTGGCATATCTGACCAACACTTCTTCTAGTTTCTCCCTCTCTTCAGAGGTAACTTCACTTGCAATCAGAATTTCCTTGGGGTTCTCAATTGTACCCAAGTTAAATGCAGTAGTTCTGGCTGAACTGATATCAAATATGCTTGATTCGTGCAGAGTAAATGGAAATGACTCAGGCAAGTAAGCAAAAGAGATGTCTTTATTATTGGATAATGCAGAAGTACATTCAAACAAATAAGGAAGGTAAATGTCTTCATCATCTATAGGCACTTCTTCCTCTGCAATCAGGTTTTCCTCAGGCTTTTTGTTCTCTCCCAGAGTCAGGCTCTCCAACTTCATCAGTTCTTCCTCCCAATTCTCTTCTTCTTTCTTCACAATTTCTTCAACTATCGGCTTCTTACCCAACATATCCTGGAAGATCTCAAACCCAGGTACCACAATCCCATTAACTTCTACAGGTTCAGGCTCCCCTTGATATCCTGAAGCTTTCACAAAACACTCTATCAGTTTCAGGCCCTTTTTCTTGACCTTCGGCTTTTCTTCATCAGATTTGTACCCCAAACCCTTCTGAGTAGTCTGTCCTCTGAAATCTGGCAATTTTGAACCTTCACCCGGCTCAAACTTCATTTTCTTCATGATTCTAGCCACCCTAGGATCCACCCACTCCACAAAAGTAGCTGACACCTGAAACCTCGTGAAAGGTTGTATCTCCAGGGCGGCCACGGCATTGTCTACCTCAGCCCGAATAGTAACAACTTCTCCCTCATGCTGGAACTTGATCATCTAATGTAAAGTGGAAGGCACGCCCCCAAGTTTGTGAAACCAAGGCCTTCCCAACAACAAGGCAAAAGTGGCTGGGATGTCCAGCACTGTAAACTCAACTTCATCTTCAATAGGGCCTACCCTGACCATAGCCACAAAAGTACCCTCAACTCCCCTTTTACTGTCATCATAAGCCTTAATAGTCATGCTGGAGGGGTCCATGTCTGTTGCTTTCATACCCAATCTCGCCAGAATTTTCAGCGGGCACACATTGATGGACGAACCGTCATCCACCATCACACATGAAGTTCTCTTGCCCCTCACCTCGACCCTGATAAATAGAGGCCTATTATGATTTCTTCCCTCCGCCGGGAGTTCATCCTCAGAAAAAGATATCTGCAAAGCTTCTTTCTGAACTGACCCAACAAACATTGCAGGGTTGGCATCCTCCGGTACCACAATCTTGCTCAAGGCCTCGACCATGGCCTGCCTATGCTCCCGAGATGCACATAACAGTTCCCAGATACTCATTTGTGCTCTAATATTCCTCAATTGCCTCAGCACTATATCCCCCTCAATATTTTCTGCAGTCTCAACCACTTCTCTACCATCTGTCAAAACTTATTTACCCTTCTCTGCCATATCATTGTAAAAACGACCACTGCGCGTCATTCCTCTTACTTCTTCCTCATCACTGCTAGAGAAATCAAGCCAAAAGTTTTTCCCCTGCTCAGTCTCATCTTCACTAGTACTATCCCAGATTCCCAGGTAAAAGGCTAGAGGGTGAAAGGATTTTAGGACAAGGTCTTCTGGGAGGCCATAATTGATCATATAGGCTGGTGGTGGTACGGCATGGTAGTTGGGTAAGGGATTTCTGTGTGTGTCAGGCTGTTCTGTTTCTGGGTCAGGTATTTTCTTGGAGTCTATCAGGTCTTGGATAATGGTTTGGCTTCCAAGGGTTTTAAGAGCCCTTGCCTCTTCAATTTCTCTAGCACCTTGGACAGGGGCCTTCCCAAGTTGGAAAATCTCCAGTTCTGGATAGCGGCAATCTCAGCAAAAACAGGCTTAGTTCCCAATGTCCTCCAATAGGCCTCCTACTTAAGCCATAAAACTCTCTGTTTTCCGTCTCTTCGTCTTCAATGTCCATGACAGTTTCCCTCAACTGCCGAAAGTCTGCAATCATGGAGGTCATCCTCCTCAACTTGCTGTAAATGGAGGGCCTGGTGCCCTTGATAATCATTTTAATATGATCCTTCTCCGAAGGCCTAGTCTGCATTTTCAACAACTGACCCCTCCATCGGTCCACATACTCCTTAAAACTCTCCTCCGATTTCTGCTTGACATTCTCAAGATCACGGAGTGACAGATCGATCTCTAGGTCAGTGACATACTGCTTCAGGAAGGCATCAGCCAACTCCCTCCAATCTTCCTTCACTTTCTTCTCTAAACTGTGGTACCACACCACGGGAGCTCCCTCGAGCGACATTCCAAACATCTTCTGCACTTGGCGCTGAGATAAGCCAACTAAACTCATGACCGATACAAACTGTCGGAGATGCACCCTTGGATCCCCATTCCTGTTAAACTTAGCCATATCAGGCATCTTGAACTGTGTCGGCAACTGTTCCTCGAAAGTCAGTGTGTCATAATCCAGCAAATCCTCATTCTTACCCCTCATCTTGCGGTAGCTGACTCAACCTGATCCCGGAGCTTCTGTAACTCTGCCTGAGACCCAGATACTCTGCCTGCTACATACTCTGTCATATCATCATCAAAAGTGGGGATATCATCCCCCAATCTGTTCAGAGGATCCTCTTGCCTCACATCCCCAGAACTACCCCCAACACGAGACCCGGCTATACCAGCCACAGTAGTAGTCAAAGCATGCAACTGTTCAGTGATCTTGGCGAGACCATTCTCTAACTGATCCATACGGGATACCTCATTACCGGATTCACTCATGTCTGTTACTGTTCTTTTAATGAGCATTGTCCATTCTCTAACCCAAACGGTATCTATGATGTCTTTTTGAGACATAGAGGGTGTTAACATGATATATGTATGTATGAGGTGCATGAGATGCATGTAACATATATAACATATTACATCAACAAAAATTTTCAAACAAATCGGCCCGTTATCATTTTAGAAGCTTTTGGGCTAACTGTCATAGGAGTGAACTCGTCCCAGTTTAAATGGCCCAACAAGTTCACATCTCATGGCAAGGAGCGCAACTAAATCCAAATGGTAATGTTCCGAACACAAGCACAAAGTGGCTCATCAACACTTAGAAGCCTTTGGCCCAATCGTCATAAAATATGTTCTTGTCCCAGTTTAAATGGCCCAACAAGCCCATATCCCATGACAAATGGTCCAAATGGATCCAAACGACGATGTTCCCAAACACAAGCATAAAAGAAAGATAATGCAAACATAAAGTAATAATTTCTATGTAATGGCCCATCAACATTTCAGAGGATTTGGGCATTGTAATCATAAGGTACGAACTCGCCCCAGTTTAAATGGCCCAGCAAGTCCGTATTTCTGACAATAGTCCAACTGCATCTAAATGAGGATGGTCCACAAGCGCATACTCAAGGAAATAATTGTTACTTTAACCATACAACACCGGTCTATGGGTGGGTTCGCAAGAGTGTAGACAAAGGCTCTCACCGGCGAAGGATGGCCCACAACTAGGTCTCCCCAATCAAGGGTTCTAGCGACCAAGTGAGTGCACCTTTTTTTATACACTAAGGTACGTGCCAATGAGCTATGATGTGTGACTGACTGTCAGATGGATTTCCCGTTGTAGATTCCCCAGAGGGAGGGTGGAGCGAGGCTCACTTAAATACCCAAGCCTCTTAGGCTCTTATCGCTTGGTGTCAGGAATAAATAACGAGTCCTCCAAATTAGTCCATCACAATAGGCTACGAGTAGATGGCTATCTCGGTGCCTTCACAACATTCCTTCTAGAAAGGTAGTGAGTGAAGGAAGACACCAAACCATTACCTAGCCTCAGAATACCTTTGATTAAACCCCCATTTCATCCACTATAGACACGGTCAATTAGAACAAAAATCCAAACATTACAAGACAATATTTCGGGGCCGATTCTCTATCCCCAGTGGAGTCGCCAGACTGTGGGACACAGAAACTGGGCGACGCATGTTGTCCTAGGCTCGCGGCCTAGTTGGGAGTACGGAGTAGCCCGCAGGGAACTAAACCGGAGAATAATGGAGTCGCCACCCGGTGTGAACCGGGAAAATGAGATTTAAGGCCGCACTCACCCCTCGCAATGGAAGACCTCAAACCGTTGGGTTCGAAATGGTCTCTTACTTATGTCACTTGTAATGAAAGGATTTGTGTAATAATCTAATCAAGCTTAAGTAACACTTATTTCCAAGAGTATCATGCTTCTAGATTCACATGTACAAAAATAAAACTTACACCTAAATTTACATATATTTCACATCTAAGATTGCATGCTTGAAAGTACATCAAAGTAGCAACGAACATACAACTTCATTGCCATATTGTATTCACGAAAACACAAGCACACACTAACCACACAAGCACACATGTGAGCACTTTTCCAAGTGGTACGTGGAATTGTATCCCAAGTACAGACCGCACTACCGTCCATTTGGAATCGGCTACGTAATTTATATCTGGGTTTCTATCCGATATACCACAAGAAATAACACTCAAATGCTATCATGACATGGATATATGAATTATAATACGTTAAGCCAAGACTAAGGTAAATGATGTAACCAATGGAATGAACATGCTTTTCATTATGATGCTTACAAAGATAAGAATGACTATATGGGATTTCATCATACATGCATGAATGGTATAGTTGGCTTTATGTAAGAGTTGTGAGTGTGTGCGTGAGTACAAGATGGCTTTATGACGTGAGGAGTTGTGCTTGTGGTAAGAGGCTTAATGGCAGATGAATTACGTGAATTGTTTGAGCGTGTGGGGACTGTCAACGTGGGGGCAAGTGTGCATTTGTGATGAAGCTAGGGGCGTTGAAGGCTTGTGTCATGTTTATGGGCTCTTTAGGCAGTGGGGGGCAGTATGCTACGTGCGTCAGTTTGTGCGTGAATTGAAGGAGGCAGGTGGCTGGTTTAAGGGGCTTTTATTGTGAAGGGATGGGTGGCTTGTGTGAAGCAGTGAAAGCAATTTGGCGTGAGGCAGTGTGTTGTTACGTGGATGGCGTGGGTGCCGTGAGCTGTGTTGAAGGCTTGGGGGCGTGTTGAGGCTAGGGGAATTTAAGGGAGACTTGTGTTTTGCGTGAATAAAGGAAAGTGCAAGGGCTGAGAATATGGGTACACCCATGACAATTGGTCGAGCCAAAACGGGGAGAGACGATGCAATCAACAGATGAAAGACACGGCAAATATCGTGGTAAAGGTAGCCTTTTAGGCTTTTCTTCCCCCGAATGGAGAACCTTTTACTCCAACACAATAAGCCCATGCGCCTTTCGTTAATGAATACGAAGATAAATGTAACTATATGAAATTTAGTATGTCCGATTGAACATATCTTGCATTCAACCGAACACACATCAACCGGCGTGGCAAAGGATCGTGGTAAAGGGTTTTAACCCCTCCAAATAGGGGACCTTTCATCGCACTTAATAAGCCCATGCGCTCGATTGCATCATGCATACAAAGAATTAAAAACAATAATATCAAACTTAGTATGCCCGATTGAACATATCTTGCATTCAACCGAACACACATCAACCGGCACGGCAAAGCATCGTGGTAAAGGGTTTTAACCCCTCCAAATAGGGGACCTTTCATCGCACTTACTAAGCCCATGCGCTCGATTGCATCATGCATACAAAGAATTAAAAACAATAATATCAAACTTAGTATGTCTGATTGAACATATCTTGCATTCAATCGAACACACATCAACCGACGCGGCAAAGCATCGTGGTAAATGATTTTAACCCCTCCAAATAGGGGACCTTTCATCGCACTTACTAAGCCCATGTGCTCAATTGAATCATGCATAAACAAGTAACATGCGGAATTCAAATGACGAAAAATAAATAAACCAAAGCAACATAAAACAAAAGAGAGTGTCGTTTACTCAAGCGGTACGTGGAGTTGTATCCTGAGTACAGATCATACTATCGTCCATTTGGAATCGGCTATGAAATTTATATTCGAGTTTCCATCCGATATACCGCGAGAGTTGACACATCTTTTATTTTATTCCAAGTCCACAACATACAATATTTCGTGATTCATGCATATTTATCTACTCAAGGGCCACAACATGCATTTTGTCATAACAATCATGCGAACAATACTCAATGAATAATAAAAATAAAACAGAAAACGAATGTGGAAAATACCCTCAGGTCTAACCTTTTTTGCCGACTTTCGGACTTGCATTTCACGGAGATCGGAAGGGTAAAGCTCCTATACTTCTCCGGTTCACTGGTTTAGCGTCTTGGCTCACTGTTTTGCTGTTTTGCTTGCTGTTTGGCCTCCGTTTTGCTGCTGTTTCCTCTGTATTTTCTGCTCACTGTTCAGGTCACTATTTTGACGTTTCCACGGACTGTTTTGATTGTTTTTGTGGGTTTTTAGTGCAGTTTTGTGTGATTATTTCAAGGATTATAAGTGCAGTTTTTATGTTACTGTTTACGGATTTTAGGGACTGTTTTAAGAGGATTTTGATGCTGTTTGGGCGTGTAAAACAGTGCAGTTTTTATGTTCACTGCAGTTCGGTTTTTGGTTGTAATTTTTGGTGATGGAGGACTGCTGTATATGGCTGGTTTCGGTGGCTTTAGGAGGATATAAAGGCTTGTTATTTTCAGCTATGGAGGGGTTGAGGAGAGTGATGTGTTCGGCTATGGAGTGGAGGAGAAGAAAATAATATTTTTAGTTACTTATTCTTGTGATTGTCGTGAATGGAGAGCTTGAAGAGGGGGTTGGAAATTCTTTGCTTCTTTATTTCTTGTGATGGGCGTGAACTAGGAGAGGATGCCTTGGAAAAGTGTGGTTTATATAGAGAAGGGCTAGGGCTTCACCTTGTCTCACAAGGAAGGGATTTGATTTAGTGTTGAGCAAGGAAAGTCAAAGATTGAAGGGGGATAAATTTGGTTTAGATTAGGAATACAATATATTTGATTGGTTAGGATTAGGCATTTAATTTGTTAGATTATGAAGTCAATATTTTTTATTTGTTATGATTGATTTTAATTAGGTATATAATCTTTTTAATTTAGGTATATAACATATTTGATTTGTTTAAATTAGGCATGATTATATTTTGTTTTTTTATTTAATTTGGTAAATGATTTAATTATTATTTTATTTAATTACATTATCTAATTAATATTAACTTAATATTTGATTTAATTTGGGTGTGTATTAGGGTGAATGGGCGTGTGGGCCTTGTTGTGGGCGTGTGGGCCTTGTTGTGGGCGTGTGGGCCTTTGGTTGGTGGGTTTAGTTTGTGTGGGCTTGCGGGGGTTTTAGGTCAAGGCAAAGGGGATTGCGGGGATTTTGGACCGAGGTTAGGTGATTTGTGAGTGTTTTTGGGCCGGGAATAATCTTTAAAACGGAAAACCAACAAGTAACCCGAAGCTAAACCAGCGAACTTAATCCGAATATGGGTCAATTTTTAACTTCTCCCTTCCGACGTCCGTTTCCCGCGTCTTCCGCGACTTAAAAGGTAGTGCCTCCAACTGAGACTCATCATCGGGTTTCACATGCAAAAATGCAATGCCTACAATTAGTACTAGATTAATAAGATATGAGACAATATTAATCCACATAAGGTTTAATCATTAAATATCCCTAGTCGTAGCATTATCGAGATTGGACATCGATAATGCGGAATAGGCTAGTATTACACTTGTGCACGTTATGGAAGCTTAACGACATAGTTTTCATATATTTGGGTATTGGATACTCATGTAAGTGTGATAGAAGGTTCTGTTTGTCGATGGTACGGGAATAGCTTCGCTTTGGATAGACCCCTCAGAATCACATTGGTATTATGACTATGTGTCTATGAGAATCTGAATCAAGGTAGGTGTATATGGTCTTAACTTGAGACTTGCATCGCTAATACTTGCGACAATCAATATACTTTGATTTTGGTCGTTCGGGGCTTTAACAGGTTCTGTGTACGCCTCTTCTGGGTATACTGAGAATCGTAGTGTATTGGGTGTGATGTCAAGATGGAAGTATCACTTCAGTCATATGGAGATGATGATCACACAGGGATACAGAACTGGTACTCTATAGTGCTATAGCCATCGGGAAAGTATGACTAGGTCATGACTTTCCGATCATAAAGAGACTAGTTGCTAGTGATCCGACATATGCTTCGTATAGGGCAGACACAACTCCAGCCCCAGGCCTAGCATGTGATATCCGATACTGGATCGTAATACACAATACTTTGTATACTACGCCTGATAAAGATCTTGTATTCCTTAAAAGAATATTTATGGAGAATTGGGTAGGCACGGTGTTTTGCTAGAAGCCAACCATGTCTTGTAAATTGGTAAGAACGTGGTACCGGGTACGCACGTATTCGGATAGTCTGATGACTGCATTTACTGCCAACATATCCACGGATCTCTTGGGTCGCCTCCCAAAGATTCACCAATGACAATTGACTCAAACAGAATTAATATGGGATTAATTATGAGAGAGAGAAAATTAATCTAGGATTAATTGCGGCAATAATTTATCTGGGATAAAATTCGGATAGAAGAGAGAGAATGATTAATTTGGAATTAATCGATTAAATAATATATTGGATATATTAAATGAAAACAGATTTCAAAGCAGAATTAAAATTGGATTTTAATTCGGGTGAACGAATTAATTTAGAATTAATTCGTAAGCGACTTTCGTAATAATTTTGTTAGGCATTATTATTTAATTAAATTGGATTTAATTATGTCGCAACGATAAATTCGTTTATTCAGAATTAAACGAACCCGGGCCCGAGCGAAGTTACGCATTGGATTAGCCGACTTAAATTTGGAATTTAAAAATGTTGGGACCCACTTCACTTACATCAAATTTGGACATTTGATGGAAGTGGTTAGGCTTGATTTTGGGTTTGATTTTTTGGCATGTAAGGCTTGACTTTGCTTATACTACACTCAAACCAAATTCAACACACAACCTAAGTATAAATTAACTTTTTGACTTTGGAAGTGTAATAAGGTTACTATTCACAGCAACCAAACTATCTCCTTCTCATTCTTCTTGATATGGCCGAAACTCTCTCTACCATGGAGGGCAAATTTTATTCTTCAAAATTTTTAAAAGCTAGCACTTTTGGAGTTGATCAAGGTGATAAGGAGACTCACCCAAGTGTTGGAAACACTAAAAGAGGGCTTGGAGCTTCCATCTTCAAAGAATTTTTGAAACTTCTCATCCAAATCAATGTAAGTATTCCACAACTTTCTTGATTAATTCACATAATAATCACGCTTAGAGATCCCGTGGCATGTCTAGGACACTAACAATGGTATCAGAGCGAGATCTAAGCTTGATTTGATTCTAGGGTTCATGACTTTAATTTGGGCATTTTTGCTTAGAGCATGAAAATGCAAAATTGGATGTTTGGTTATGCTTGGATGATGATGACTTGGAGTTGTGTATCATTGGATTGTGAAAAAATGATTGGATTAAAATTTCCAAAATTTGTTAGCTTGTCCGAATAGTACCCTAGATGTAGCTCATGGTGATTTTTTGAATTTTAACAATTGGATATGTTAATTGGCATGAAATGAATCTTAGATGTTGAATGTTGATTTAATTGGATTGAAATCAAATTGAATGTTACTTTGTTGCCATTGTCGTGAGATATGAAGCATGTTGGAAAGATTGATTTTGATTAATTTGTGTTGGACATAAATTAGATGTTAAGCATGATTAATTAGATTATTAGTGTTTTGGAAATACTAGATTAATTAATTAATTGTGTTAATTACACTTGAAATGGATTAATATGTAATTTGGAATGATATATTAATCTAATTTGTTGTATTTGGGCTAATGGGCTTGGTTGGGCCAAATTTTGGTCTTGGTTCATATTTGGGCCTAAACCATTTCCATAAAGTCCAAAAATATGACATTGGGCCTTTAATAATTTAATTGGGCCTAAATTGATTTTATGGCATATGGTGATTCCTAACTTGGGCCTTGGAATTTTGGGTTTGATCCATAATGGCCAAAGCCCACGCCTAAAGAATCAATTGAAAGCCCATTGGACTTTAATTGAATAGTATTGGAATCCAAGTCCTTAAAGGCACTATTGAAAGTGTAATTGTTTAATTTGGAATTGAACATGAATTAATATTGGATACAATTTAAATTGGATTTGAAATTGTAGTTCGATATAATTCAAGAATACGTACTTTGAGTATTTATTCTTAAACGAGTTGGACTCGCGCAAATCAAATCATTGTTTGAACATTGGATGGTCATTAATTCAAATATTAATTAATTGGATTAGATTGATTGAATAGCATGCTTTGTGTGAATACTTGGATGTATTGTATGAATAATGTATATTAGATGGATATTAGAAGGTTTTGGAATTTGTTGTAATAAATTTAGAATTTATTAAATTGGACATGCGTGTCTAGCCTATTATTTTTTTTCTCTTTGTATTTCTCTTCTCACCAATTCCCCTCAATGTAAATGAGGTTTCTTTTAGTGTTATGTAATTGGGTATAAGTCAGAATAGTGTTAGCGGGAGAGAGGAAATGGAGAGATTTGTTCTAGGAACAATTTGTTATATATCCATCCACATATCATTATTAAATTTTATCGCGCCTTATTATGCTTTTAGAATGCATGTTTAAGGGTGTATGATGTGCCCTAATTAAAGATAATAAATTGGTTGCAAATTTACGCGAAAAACCCTCATTCAATATTAAGTGTTTTTCCTTCCATTGAGTGGTTCTCTCTCAAGATCCAAGATTGGCATTGGTTTGTTGGCCAAAGTCAAGACCTTTGTCCATCGCAGATGTTTTTGATCCACGTAAGCTTTGTTCCATATCGTATGTCCTGGGCGGTTGTAACTTGTTGGCCAAAGTCTAGGTCACCTCTGGTTCATCGACTTCGATTACGAAACTTTCCCACTGTCAATAGGTCACGCTTAACTGGAATCATTAAGTTTGTTGAGCCAAAGCCATGGCTTAGTTGATTCAGAGGAAACATGTTAGGAAATATATTGGATATATTTATATATATTGGAAATATGTTTCGGACTTGGAGGTCCACCTACTGTATCTAGAAATTGGATGGGATCCAATTGATCTTAGAGATCTACCTAGTTAAGTTTCATACAACTTGTTGGCCAAAGTCAAAGTCATGCGTTATTTAACGGGATCCTAGCCCACTAGGAAACTAGGTTTCCCGAGTACTCCACAGAGGGTTAGAGGCTCACCGAAAAATAGTGGGAGGCAAGTATTAAATTTATAATTTCGTTTAGATACTTGCCAATACACGCTCATTTTATTTTTCACAATTAATTATACATATATTAGTTGGACTAATATTCAATTGTTGTTTTAATTAAACAGTTGGATTGTATTCAAACTACTTCATTTGTAGTTGGTTATATAGTTGGACTATAGTAATCAATACATTTGAAAGTAACCAATCAAATTGTAGTTCATTATATAGTTAGACTATAGTAATCATTACATTAGATTGTACCCGAAATTGTTGATTGGATAGTTGTACTATAGCAATCAAGATGACTTGAAATATTAGCGTCAAAGGACATAATCCTAGGTGAAAATGTCTTTAACGACTTTAATTTTCCAGATTGGGAAAAGAATCTCAAGATAGTCCTGGGAGCTGAGAAGTTACTATATTTGATACAGAAACCTCTCGGGCCTGAGCCCGGAGTTGAGGAAATAGTGGAGCATGAGCTTTGGAAGACTCATAACTTTAGTGATCAATCTGTCATGTTTGATGCAATGAATCCTCAAATTTCATCGTCAGAACTAAGGATTAGATCCTTGTACCATGATGTGGAAATTAAAGGATCTTCATAGATCTATCCTTAGATCTTAGAAGTACGAATTGCAAAAGAAGCTCTTTCACTCGCGCATGTCAGATGGTACATCTATCGAGCACTAGGTGTCGCAAATGATTGCTGACATCGAATAACTAGGTTAGCTGGGCATTACCTACGAGGCCGAGACTTCTATAGATTTGATCTTACAGTCTCTACCCGAATGCTGGGGCGGGTTCGTCATGAAATTCAACATGATGAACCAAGAGAAAACTCTTGGAGAGTTAATGTCTATACTCAAGGAGAAAGAGCCAGAGCTTCTAAAAGGGCAAGAATCGCAAGACGCATTTTACTTCGACATCCCAGAAGGCCAAGGCTTGGCCGAATGCTTCTGGTGGTGTGAAGAAAATGGCAAGGCTAAATCGTCATAGTCTTCTGGGAAGACAAATGACATATCCCAAGATGAATGCCTAAGCTGTGGCAAACAGGGTCACTGGAAGCGTGACTGCCGTATGGACAAGGCAGACATGAAGGAAATGAAGGTGGGGAAAGGCTCCAGCTTTAGGTATGTTTGTTATAAACATGTCCACTATTAGTTTTAAGAATTGGATTTTGATACTGGATGTGGTACATAAATATATATACTGATGTGCAGAATCTGCTGATTAGCAGGAGACTGGCTTCAAATGAGATCGATCTGCGAGTCGAAAACGGGACTAGTCACTATTTTGGCCATCGAAACATAAGTTTTGGAACTGCCCTTAGGGCATGTACTTAAATTAGAAGACTGTTATAATGTACCTAGTTTGACTAGAAACATTATCTCTATATCTAGTACAACATGTTGCGGGTATACCTTTGTATTACAAAACACTGGGTGTTTTGTTTATAAAGATGATATTGAGATATACACATTATATGTGAATAACCGTATTTATATTTAGAATATAAATGAATCTCAAACATATAAAATGACAAACAATAAGCTCAAATTGAATAAACCAAATGAGACTTATTTGTGGCAATGTTGTCTGGGACACATTAACATGACTCGTATATCCACACTTTCGAAGAGTGGATACTAGGACGGATTTGATCCTAATTCAAATGATATATACGAATCTTGTTTATTAGGCAAAGTGCCTAAAAAACCTTTTACATGGTAAATGTGCAAGTGCCACCGATCTGTTAGCCCTCGTTCATAGTGACGTAAGTGGGCCCATGTCTAGCTAGGCTAGAGGTGGATATGAATACTTCGTAACCTTTATGGATGTGGCATCGCGTTATGGTTATATGTATCTTATGAAACACAAGTCGGAAACTTTTGAGAAATTGAAAGAGTTTCGACACGAAGTAGAAAAACAGACCGGTAAAAGTATTAAAATATTACCAAAAAAGACCGGAAAAACGGACCCACTTCACTTACATCAAATTTGGACATTTGATGGAAGTGGTTAGGCTTGATTTTGGGTTTGATTTATTGGCAAGTAAGGCTTGATTTTGCTTATACTACACTCAAACCAAATTCAACACACAACCTAAGTATAAATTAACTTGTTGACTTTGGAAGTGTAATAAGGTTACTATTCACAGCAACCAAACTCTCTCATTCTCCTTCTTCTTACTATGGCCGAAACTCTCTCTACCTTGGAGGGTAAGTTTTATTCTTCAAAATTTGTAAGAGTTAGCACCTTTGGAGTTGATCAAGGTGATAGGGAGACTCACCCAAGTGTTGGAAACACTAAAAGAGGGCTTGGAGCTTCCATCTTCAAAAAATTTTTGAAACTTCTCATCCAAATCAATGTAAGTATTCCGCAACTTTCTTGATTAATTCACACAATAATCACGCTTAGAGTTCCCGTGGCATATCTAGGACACTAACAAAAAACCCACCATAGTATGTAACTTGATACAGTTTGGAATTGATGGACAGAGAACATGTGCACATGTAGAGGACTGGGGGGACGACGATACGTAACGCCCCCAAATCATAGTTCAGGGCTAGGGGGACTGTAGAAACTACATTTTTGCATAAGCCCGATGACGAGCCTCGTATGGAGGCACTACCTGAAAAGTTGCGGAAGTTGCGGGAAATGAACGCCGGAAGGAGAGAAAACCTCCAAAATTAGCACCTCATTGGATTCGAACTCACTAGTCCGCCTCATATTCGTTTAGTCGCTGTTTCAAACCTTAGCCTCGGACACCACCCATTACCCTGCAACCCATCCACACGGCCCATTACCCTGCAGCCCATCCATCCACACGCCCATGCAAGCCCATGCAACACACACGCCCATGACCTTCCCAAATAAATAATCTCATACAAATCACATGTTAAAATCCCCTCAAAATCACCTTCCAATTTAATGAGATTGTGAATATCCTCCTCACCAAATTTACAAAAATTCTTTCCCAAAATATATCCCCCAAATTTATTTGATTTGTTTCCTTGATTGATGATCCCTTGAAATATTATAAAAAAGAGGCTTGAACAAACCCTAGAAAAAAAAAGCTCACACGCCAATCATCATCAAAGAAAACCTAGGCTACCTCATTCTTCTTTCACACAGCAACAACAAAAGCCAAAACCAACGAACAAACCAAACAACAAACACCAAAAACCCTTAGCAGAAACCATCACAAATGAAACACACAAGCTAAAAAACAACAAACTCCACCGACCAAGAAGCCAAAAACAAACACACGGCATCAACAAAAGACAGAGGCTACACACACACGACATCAACACAAAATCACCGATATAAAATATCCCTCCAGCGAACAACATAAGAAGCCAAACCGACCAAAACAACCCTTCACCAAAGCCACCAAAATGCCGACACTGTCAGCAACAAAACAACCCTTCACCCAGCAAACAAAACCGTGAACCATCAAAACCAGCCCATTACCGAAACCAGAACAAAGAAACACACCACAAAAATAGCCCCTAAAATAGCAGCTAATTACCGAGAAAACAACCCCAAAACAGCAGCCCCATATCACCAAAAACAACCCCAAAATATCAGCCCCTAAACCGTGATAACAACCAGCCAAAATAGTGAAAACAACCAGCCAAAACAGTAAGGAAAACAACCAAAATACTGTTCCTGGCAATGAATCAACGACGGAACAAGAACAGACCGTCCGATATGAGTCTGTACCACAAACTTCACATACACAAGGACCGCGTAGGTCGGAGAGAGTCAGAACAGTACCTGAGAGGTATGGGTTCCTGATCTCACCTCATGTAGATATTAATCTTATTGAGGATATTGAGCCGGCTACGTATGAGGAAGCGATACAAAATATCGATTCCGCTTTATGGCAAGAAGCCATGAAGTCCGAGATGGATTCCATGTACGCCAACCAAGTTTGGACACTGGTTGATGCACCATAAGGCGTAAAGCCTATTGGATGCAGATGGATCTTCAAGAAGAAGACTGACATGGATTGCAACGTACAAACGTACAAAGCTAGGCTTGTAGCGAAGGGGTATCGTCAACAATATGGTATTGATTATGACGAAACCTTCTCACCCGTTGCCATGATTAAATCCATTCAGATAATGCTTGCAATAGCTGCATATTTCGATTACGAGATATGGCAGATGGACGTTAAAACCATTTTCCTTAACGGAAACCTTTTGGAGGATGTTTATATGCAACAGCCTGACGGTTTTATCGTACCTAGACTTGCAAACAAGGTTTGTAAGTTAAATCGATCCATTTATGGATTAAAGCAAGCATCACGGTCATGGAATCAGCGTTTTGATGAGATCATAAAAGAATATGATTTCATGCAAAACGCAGATGACCCTTGTGTATACAAGAAGGTTAGTGGGAGAGCACTTACTTTTATTGTCCTTTATGTCGACGACGTATTGCTTATAGGCAATGACATTCCCATGCTAACGTCGGTGAAAGCTTGGCTTTCATTAAAATTCTCCATGAAAGATCTAGGAGAAGCAGCCTTTATTCTTGGAATAAAGATCTACCGGGATAGATCTAGAAAGCTGCTTGGACTCTCCCAGAGTACATACATTGATAAAGTGTTGAAGCGATTCAACATGGAACAATCCAAGAGGGGATTGGTTCCAATGGTACGTGGTACCTCTCTGTCTAAGGACATGTGTCCTAAGACTCAGGAAGAGAGAGACAACATGAGTCGGATACCATTCGCCTCGGCAGTCGGATCGATCATGTATGCCATGATATGTACACGACCTGATGTCTCATATGCTTTGAGCATGTGCAGTCTCTATCAGGCCGATCCAGGTGAAGGTCACTGGATAGCAGTTAAGAATATCCTTAAGTATCTTAAACAAACTAAGGATGCTTTCTTAATTTATGGAGGTGGAGAACTTGCGGTATCTGGGTATACCGATGCAAGTTTCCAAACTGACAAGGATGACTACAAGTCGCAATCCGGGTACATTTTTTGTTTGAATAACGGAGCAGTGAGCTGGAAATCTTCCAAGCAAGATACTGTTGCCGATTCAACAACAGAAGCGGAGTACATCGCTGCATCTGAAGCAGCAAAGGAGGCAGTTTGGATCCGAAAGTTCCTAATCGGATTAGGAGTAGTTCCGTTAGCAGCTGAGCCCGTTCCATTGTATTGTGACAATAACGGGGCTATAGCACAGGCTAAGGAACCAAGGTCTCATCAACGGTCCAAGCATGTTCTTCGACGTTACCATCTGATTCGGGAGATTATACATCGTGGCGATGTAAAGGTCGAGAAGGTCACATCAGATGACAACATTGCAGATCCGCTGACGAAGGCTGTTCTTCAGCAAGTTTTTGAACGACACATACATAGTTCGGGTATTAGATGCTTGAGTGACTGGCTATAGGCCAAGTGGGAGATTGTTAGACATTATGTCCCATAGCGTCACTGTTTGTAAATGATATTGTATTATTGTACAAAATTAACTATGTGATAATGAAATTGCCTTTTGCCGTTTTGTAATATTATTTACTTTGATATATAAATGGCGAAAGTCCATATGATTAATACCGGATTGAGATGATATAAGACAGTATCAATCCATAAAGGTTTAATCATTAAATATCCCTAGTCGGAGTATTATCGAGATCAGACATCGATAATGCGGAATAGACTAGTATTGCGCTTGTGCACGTTGTGAGGGCACAACGGCATAGTTCTCATATATTTAAGTATTGGATACTTATGCAAGTGCGATAGGAGGTTGTGTTTTACCGATGGTACGGAAAACAGCTTCGCTCTGGATAGACCCCGCGGAATCCCATTGGTAGTATGTCTGCGTGTCTATGGGAGGCCGCATCAGGGTAGGTGTATATGGTCTTAACCTGAGACTTACATCGCTAGTACTTGCGACAATCGGTAAACTTTGGTTTTGGTGGTTGGGGACCTTAACCGGTTCTGTGTACACCTCTTCTGGGTTTATCGAGAATCGTAGTGTACTGGATGTGATGTCGAGATGGAAGTATCACTTCAGACATATGGAGGTGATGATCACGCAGGACACAGAACTAGTACTCTATAAAAGGTTGCAACCGTCGGGACAATATGACCAGGTCAGGATTGTCCGATTTAAAGAGACTAGTTGCTTGATGTCCGATATATGTTTCGTACGGGGCAGACACATTTCCAGCCCCAGGCCTAACATGTGATCATCCGATACTGGTTCGATATACGCAATACTACGGTATACTACGCTTGATATAGATCTTATATTCCTATAAGAATATTTCTGGAGAATTGGGTAGGGATGGCGCTTTGCTAGAAGCCAACCTTGTCTTGTGAATCGGTAAAAACGTAGTACGAGGTACGTACGTGTTCGGATAATCCGACGACCGTATTTACTGCCAACATATCCGGAGATCTCTTGGGTCGCTTCCCGAAGATTCACCAATGACGTATGATTCAAACTCGATTAATCTTGGATTAATTACGGAGAGACTTTATCTTGGATAAAGTACTATACATAGAGAGAGAACGATTAATTTGGAATTAATCGTAAAATTATTATATTCGATATAATAATCGAAATTCGATTTCGACGCGAAATTAAAATTAGATTTTAATTCGGGCAAACGAGTTAATTTAGAATTAATTCGTTAGCGACGTAAATAATAATTTCGCTAGGCGCAATTATTTATTTAAATTCGATTTAATTAACGTCGCGACGTAAGTTCGGTATTTCGGAAATATCGAACCCGAACGCGTGAGTGCACGTGGGCCCACTTTCATTTGGAAATGTGTGGGGCCCACATGACACATGTCATATTATGCATTATTTAACTCTAATGCATTGCATGGAGATAGTGTACAATGCACTCAATGGTTTTGCATGGAAATTGAGTGTTTGACACTCTAAGCCATTGCATGATTTGTGTCATAAGTTTATTATTAATTTAATAAATATTATGGCATAAATATAAATTGATTTTTTGTAACAAAAATCATTCAACTCTCCTCTCTCTCACATTGCCGAAACTGCATGCAGTTTTGGGCTCTCCATTTCTTCATTTTTGTGGCAAGATTTGAAGAAGTTGTGCATTCAAAATCACAACAAAGGCTAGCACCTTCAAGGGATCATACATAGGTGATATGGGAAACTAATCCTTGAGCTTGGGAGGATCAAACAAAGCTTGGAGCTGCACTTTCCACCTTGGCCGAATTCATCACTGCACAAAGGAGAAGTTTTCATTTCATCAACGCATCCGCATTCCGATTTTTGTGAGTATGATTCTGCCATACTTCAATATTGTTCATTCATTTATATATATTTTGTTTGCTCTTGTTGATCTTGGGGCTTGGTAATAGAAACCAACAATGTGAAGTCCTACATTAAAGACGGCCAAATTTCTAGTCACATTATTTTTTTCTTCTTCGGTATTTTATTATTTATTTATTTTATCTATTTAGTGTTATTTATCTTTTTATTTATTTATTTGCTTTCCTCGTTATTTTATTATTTCGCATTTAGTTTCATTATTTATCTTTTTGTCTATATATCGTTATTTTATTACTTCGCCTTTATTTTATTTGTTCATTATCCGCATATGCATTATTATATTATTTCATGTCTATTTTTTTTATTTACATTATATTAATGATTACGTATGGTATTATCCCTTGTGGTATATCGGATGGAAACTCAGACATGAATTCCGTAGTCGAATCCGAATGGATGGTAGTGCGGTCTGTACTTGGGATACAACTCCAAGGTACCACTTGGGAAATACCCATATATTCGGGACTAACCCCTCTTTTTTATTCGTTATTTATTTATTGACGCTTTATTTGCTTTTGATTATTATGACTCTTATTATCTCACCATGTATTTCTTGTTGAGTTTCAATTAAGTCCCAAGAATCATCAATCATGCATAAAAACGAGTTGAATACAACCAAGGAGTAAGGCGGAATACATACTCACATTGATGGGTTTGATGCTAGGAAGAACAAGTTGCGTTTTCTGCCTCCCTCCAAGCTCGGCAGTGGCTTCCTCATGCAGTGGACTGCTCGGTTTTGCTCCTCCTTGTCTCTCCAAGATTCGGCCATGGATGGACTCCATTGAAGCTCCAAGCTTCAAGCTTTTCCATGCTCATAAATTCGTTTCCCTATCACCATAATATAACCCATGTGTGTGCTAGCACTACTCTTCTTAATTTGCTTCTCAAAATTTCGGTCAAACCAGAAAATTTTGTGAAGAAATCGGCTTGAAGCCGTGAGAGGGAGAAGAGAGAAAGATGAAGGGTTTTGGCTCCAAAAGCCTAAAATCGTGAATCACATGTGAAGAGAGAGAGAGTTATTCTTTTGTATATCATTTTATTTATCTTTTTATTTACCAAGTAATATAAATAAAATATATACAAAACTTTTAATTAAAAAAGTCAAAAGCAAAAGTAAAAAGCTTTCAACTTTTCACCCATCACTACTACTACTTTACATCAAGTCACTTCACTTTAATAAAGTGACAACATATCATATCACATCACTCAAAGTGACAAGTGATTTGACAATTGACGCGACTAACGATTTGACGCTTGATGCGACTTTCGTACCGCGCTCGAATTCGAAATGCGAATGCGCTCGCAATCACTCTCGGGCTCGGGTTCGCTAATTCCAAATTAATGATTTTTCCGTCGCGTCGTAATTAAATGATTACGCCTAGCGAATTCACTATTCACGTCGCTAACGAATTAATTCTAAATTAATTCGTTCGCCCGAATTAAAATCTAATTTTAATTCCGCGTCGAAATCCAATTTCTTATAATATATCGAATATATTATTTTATCGATTAATTCCAAATTAATCGTTCTCTCTCTTTAACGATATTTTATCCGAGATAAAATATCTCCGTAATTAACCCTAGATTAATTTTCTCTCTCTAGAAATTAATCTTCTCTCTCTACTAATTAATCCCAGATTAATTATAGTGCGAGTCATACATCATCGGTGAATCTTCAGGAAGCGACCCATGAGATCTCGGATATGTTGGCAGTAAATACGGTCGTTGGACTATCCGAACACGTAAGTACCTTGTACTACATTTATACCGATTTACAAGACAAGGTTGGCTTCTAGCAAAGCGCCATGCCTACCCAATTCTCCAGAAATATTCTTACAGGAATATATAGATCTGTATCAAGCGTAGTATACCGTAGTATTGTGTATATCGGCCCAGTATCGGATAGTCACGTGCTAGGGCTGGGGCTGGATAAGTGTCTGCCCCGTCCGAAGCAACATGTCGAATGTCTGGTAACTAGTCTCTATAATCGGATATGCATGACCTAGTCAAATATCCTGATGGTTGTGCAACACTCAAGAGCACTAGTACCATATCCTGCGTGACATCATCTCCAATATGACTGAAGTGACTTCCGTCTTGACATCATCACACCCAATACACTACGACTCTCTGATAAACCCAGAGCGGTGTACGCAGAACCGGTTAAAGCCCTGTACCACCAAGACCAAAGTCTACCGATTATCGCAAGTATTAGCGATGTAAGTCTCAGGTTAAGACTATACACACCTACCCTTATTTCGGCCTCCCATAGACACATAGTCATAATACCAATGGGATTCCGAGGGGTCTATCCAGAGCGAAGCTGTTTCCCGTACCATCGGTGAAACACGACCTCCTATCGCACTTGCATAAGTATCCAATACTTATATATATGAGAACTATGCTGTGTTGTGCCCTCACAACGCACACAAGTGCAATACTAGCCTATTCCGCATTATCGATGTCCAGTCTCGATAATACTCCGGCTAGGGATATTTAATGATTAATCCTTCGTGGACTGATACTGTCTCATATCATCTCAATCCAGGAACTAATCATATGGACCTCTCTTCATTTATATATCTATGGTGATCTAATCACAATGATAAGAGTGCAATTTCCTTGTCACATAGTTAATTTGTACAACAACACCATGATCTGTACAAATAGTGACGCTATGGGTCATATTATCCAACAATCTCCCACTTGGCACATAGCCAGTCACTCGAGTGTCTAACACCCGAACTATGTACGGTTCGCTCAAATTGCTGAGAAAAGATTTTCGTCAGCGGATTTTCGTAATTATCTTCTGACGCGATTTATACGATCATCACATCGCCACGATGCATGATCCGAACGAATCAGATGAATATAGAAGTATATATCTGGATCGTCGATGAGACCTTTAATTCCTTAGCCTGTGCTGACGCCTAGCTCAGCTGCTAAAAGAACTATATCTAATCTAATTAGATTTATTTTCGATCCAAATGGCTTCTATTGCTGCCTCAGCTGCAGCAATAATCCGCATTTGTTGTTAATTCGGCAACAGTTATCTTGCTCGGAATATATTTCCAGCTTACTGTCCCATTATTCAAACTTTATAGTACCGTAGTAGTTACCGGTTTGGAAACTTGCAGCAGTGATCCTAGTCACTTCAAGTTCTCCATCTCCATAGTTTAAGACAACATCTTTAGTTCTCTAAGATACTAATAGATGTTCTTAATCTTCAATCCAGTGACTATCACTTGGATTGACCCGATTGTGACTCCATATGCTCGAAGCGTATGAGACACCAATACAAGTACATTTTAAATGTACAATTTCCAGAGTGTTAACAACTTCAAATCTATCCCTGTAGATCTTTATTCCTTGAATAAAGGTTGTTACTCCCCAGAATTCTACGGAGAATTTCTATGAAAGCCAAGCTTTCACCGATTGCTTTATGGGAATTTCATTGTCAGTGCCCTCCCACTAACCTCCTTATATACACAAGAATTATTTCGTTTTGAGTCAAATCATAAACCATTATGATTATTTCAAAACGTCAGTTCCAAGAACCTTATGCTTGTTTCAATCCAAACATGGATCGAATAACCCGCAAACCTTGTTTGTCGTTATAAAAATCGTCAGGATGTGTAAGCATCCTCAAAAGGTTTCCTTTTCAGGAAAGCGATTTGATCTGCAACTGACACATTTCATAAATGAAATATGCAGTTATCAACAAGCATTTCAAAATGGATTTACAATGGCAACAGGTAAAAGGTTTCGTCGAATCAACACAATGTGATAACTCTACCTTTTCTTTTTTCTTTACAAGCCTTGCTTAGTATGTTGGTATGTTGTCTTCCATGTATGTCTTCCTTGAAGACTTATAAAGTACCAATAGCACAATGCCTTATGGTACATCAACAGTATCCAAACTTGTTGATACATGGAATCCATTTTGGACTCATGACACTTTGTCATAATAGGGAGTCGATACCTTGTATCACTACCTCATACGTAATCAGTTGGTGTACCTTAAAAGATTAACATCTTTATGAGGTGAGATCAGAAACCCATACCCCAGGTTGTTTTCTGACTCTCTCTGATCTACGCGGTTCTTGTGTACTCGAAGATTAATGGAATAGTTTCATCATTGATGAACTATTTATGTTCCATTAGGAAAGGTGCCTTGAATAGTATTACTCCGATTTTCATCGAGTATCACTATCCTCCCCCCCACTGACCACTGCATATCGGTATTCCTCTCAGGAAAAACCCGCATGGTGAGCACAATCACATTGTTCTCATGTGAGATTTATAAGTACTATACTTATGGTTTCCCTTAGGATAACATATAATGGCTCTTATCCAATTTGGGTCCTTAGTTTGGTATCATCCAAACGTTATGCCTGGCATACCCAAATTATCAGGAATGAGAAACCTCGTTTCTTCCCTGTTCATATCCTATATGACATCTGTCAAACAGATGTTCTATGGAACCTTATTCTAAATAAGTTATTGCACTGTTAAAACTTATCCGTTGAAGGAAATGGCAGCTCAGAGCGACTCATGATTAGCCTTATCATGTCTGACATGATTCGGTTAATCCGTTCGGAACACACCGTCACTTTGACGTGTTCCGGGAGGAGTCCTCATTTGAAAGAATACTATACTCTTTCAAGTATATAAGAAACTTATTGCTTAAGTATTTTCCATTACGGTCTTACCGTGACGGTATAATACTATAGCCGATCTGTTTGTCTATTTCGTGTCGAAACTCTAAAAGTTTCTGATTTGTGTTCTTCAAAAGAAACACATAACCATAACGTGATGCCACATCCGTTAAGGTCACGAAATATTCATGTTCACATCTAGCCTAACTAGATATTGGCCCACTTACTTCACCATGAATAGGGCTAACAGATCGGTGGCACTACACTATTACCTAGTGAACAGTGTTTTAGGTACTTTACCTAACAAACTAGATTCGTAGACTTTATTTGAATAGTCAAATCAGTCCTGGTATCCACTCTTCAAAGTGTGGATATACGAGTCTTGTATAATTGTGTCCCAGACAACAATGCCACAAATAAGTCTCTATTGATCAAATCAATTTGAGCTATTTATTTGTCATTTTATATGTTTGAGATTTTTATTTATATTCAAAATATAAATTCTGTTATTTACATCTAATGTATTTATCTCAGTATCATCTTTATAAAAAACACTTAGTGTTCTATAATATAAAGGTTTTATCCGTAACGGATTAAACACTGATATAGAGATAGTGTCTCTAGTCAAACTAGTTACATTGTAAGTTCCTAATTTAAGTACATACCCAAGGGTAGTTCCTAAACTTAGGTATCTACGGTCGAAACAGCGACTTTCGTCCCGTTTCCGATTCGCAAGAAATCTCGGCTTGAAGTCAGTATGCAGCTCATAACGGATTCTGAACATCAATACATATATTTTATGTACCACACTAAGTATTTAAAATCCAATTTCAATACTAGTAGTGACATAACTTTGACAATATTTTTAAAGTTAGAGCTTCGCCCTTTTTTTATTCCTTCGTGTCTGCCATATCCAAATGGTAGTCACTTTGGGATATGTCAATTATCCTTTCAATATTTCAGAAACCTTAGGCCAAGCCTTGGGTTCTTAGAATATCGAAACGATGTTCACCTCGTGCTACATGCCCAATTGCAAACTTTGACTTTATCTCCTCTAGAATAGTCAATTAATCTCCAAGAATTATAAATTGCAATTTTAATACTTCTTAAATCTAAAATTAGATTTATGACAAGTATATTAAATTAAGCATTAAAGTCATCATCACATAAATCTTCCAAAGATTTTATGCTCTACTAATTTTGCTTAATTTTGGGCGTAAGGTATAATAAGTTATTTTATCAAATAAAGTAACCTATTATTTATTCCCAATTTGAAAATTAAATCATTTAAAATATTTTAATCCCAGATTATATTTTAAATATCCAACTTTTCAATTTTATCTTGATTACAATAGTCAACTATTTAATCAACGATTAGTGGTACTATATATATTATAATGATTATAATAGTCCA
This sequence comes from Zanthoxylum bungeanum, assembly GCA_019454045.1. NCBI lineage: Eukaryota > Viridiplantae > Streptophyta > Magnoliopsida > Sapindales > Rutaceae > Zanthoxylum > Zanthoxylum bungeanum. The sequence continues at coordinate 73,075 of SKCR01036741.1, forward strand.
CTATATAATCAAATATAATCCAAATTAATTAACCTCAATTACATTGATTACTATAATTCAATTATAAAATCAACTGTAAACTGAAATTAATTAATTCAAATATATTGATTAATATAATCCAATTATATATAATCAAGTATAATACAGTCCAACTGTTTATTAAAACAACAATTTAAATATTAGTCCAACTAACATTTAATATAACGACGAAATAATTTAAATGAGCGCGTATGGCGAGTAATTGAACGAGTATTGCAAATTCAATTCTTGCCTCCCACTATTTTTCGTCGAGCCTCTAACCCTCTGTCGAGTACTCGGGAAACCGTGTTTCCTAGTGGGCTAGGATCCCGTTAAATATCACACAATCTTGACTTTGCCACACAATTGTATGATAATTAACTAGTAGATCTCGAAGATCAATTGGATCTCATCCAACTCCTAGATCCAGTAGGTGGACATCCAAGTCCCAAACATATATCTTATATATGCCTATACATCGAATGTATACCCTAACCTTTTTCCTCTGAATCAACTAGGCCTTGGCTTTGGCACAACAAACCTAGTGATCCCAGTCAAGCGCGGACCCATGACATGGAAGCTTCGTAATCAATGTCAATGGACAAGAAGTGGTCTTGACTTGGCCAACAAACCACAACTTGGACACGACACCGATATGGAACAAAGCTTCGTGATTAAAACACATCTTCGAGGGACAAGGGCTTGACTTTGGCCAACAACCCCTGCCAATCTCGGATCTTGAGTAAAAATCACTCAATGGAAGGAAAATAACGCTTGATATTTAACGAGGGTTTTTCGCGTGCAAATTGGTAACCAATTTATTATCTTTGTTAAGGTCTCATCATCATACACCCTTAAACATGCATTCTAAACACATAATAAAGCGAGTATGAAAATAAAATAATAATGATATGCGGATGGATATTTTACACATTGATCCTAGATCAAATCTCTCACTTTCTCTCTCCCGCTAGTACTAGTATTACTTCTACCCGTTACACTATACTTCTAAAGAAACCTCATTTACATTGAGGGGAATAGGTGAGAAGAGAATACAAAGAATATGAGGTGATAAGGCTGGACACGCAGGTCCAATTAATAAATCAAATTTATTACAACAATTTCTAAAATTGCCCCACCCGGCTAATATCCATCCGATATACATTATTCAAACATCACAACCATGTATTCATACAAGCATGTTATCAATCAATCTAATCCAATTAATTAATCTTGATAATTAGTGATCATCCAATTAAATTACATAATTAAATCAATTAATTAAGTACGATTTCTACGAATTAAATTAAATTACATAATTAAATCCAATTTAATACGCATTTAATTCTAATTCATTATTTAATTCCAATTTAATATTACACTTTATAAATAAACCTTTACGACTTAATTCCAAATTAATCGTTACGGTCTCAAAGCCATTAATATCCAATATTAATTAATTAAAGTCCAATGGGCTTTTATTAATTTCTTGAGGCGTGGACTTTTGGTCAACTCGGGTCAAACCCGCACCAAAGTCCATCCGGGAGTTACCCCATAAGCCCATAAATTAATTTAGGCCCAATTAAACGTTAAAGGTTCATTAGTCGCATTTGGGCCTTTTGGAAGCGGTTTTGGGCCTAATTGGATCCAACCAATTTTGGCCTAAACCAACTTTGTACAACAAAGTCCAATAAACCCTAACACTTTAAAAGCCCAAATCCAATTTTAAGCCCAATAATTTAATTTCAAAAATTCTAAATTTTCCAATTAAATTACCTAAAGTGTATAGCATTATTAATTGCCCAAATCAAAGTTTCCAAAACATCAAATTTGTCCAATTAATCATGCTTAACATCAATTAATCATGTCCAACATAATTAAATCAAAATCAAACCCAATTTCATGCTTCAAGTGTCTCGGCCAAAGAGGGAAATTATGCCCAATCAAATTCAATCCAATTGAACCAAATTAAACATAAATTCAACACCCCAAATGATTTGCAAGTCATCCAATGAACAAAAAATCAAAAAACCAAGACAATCTTAGGGATCATATTTTCGGCCATCACAAGCAAATTGGGGAAAATTGTTCCAAACACTTTTTCATCAAATTGATCTAATCAATCATCAATTAAACAACACTCAAGCATTCTAAATCATCCAATTTCATTAAACATGCTCAAAATCAAGTTTACCCAAATTTGTCGTGCCCAAAATTTGGGGAAAACTGGATCCAACCAAATTTCATGAAATTGATTATGAACAACATCAATTCAACCTCATTCAAGCATATTATACTAAACAATTTAATCATTTGATGCTCAAATTGAGTTTACCCAAATTAAAGTTTTGGCCAACAATAAGCAAATTGGGGAAAATCAATCCAATCAATTTTTCTTCAAATTGATTACATATAACTCTAAGTTATTCATATACAAACATTCTTAAACAAACAATTTGTCAAAATCATGCTTAAATCAAAAAGCCCCAAATTTTGCTCAAGAACCCTAAATTCGTTTTATGCAACCAATAGCTCAAGATACCATTATTGAGTTTCAATCAAGTCCCAAGAATCATCAATCATGCATAAAAACGAGTTGAATACAACCAAGGAGTAAGGCGGAATACATACTCACATTGATGGGTTTGATGCTAGGAAGAACAAGTTGCGTTTTCTGCCTCCTCTCCAAGCTCGGCAGTGGCTTCCTCATGCAGTGGACTGCTCGGTTTTGCTCCTCCTTGTCTCTCCAAGATTCGGCCATGGATGGACTCCATTGAAGCTCCAAGCTTCAAGCTTTTCCATGCTCATAAATTCGTTTCCCTATCACCATAATATACCCATGTGTGTGCTAGCACTACTCTTCTTAATTTGCTTCTCAAAATTTCGGTCAAACCAGAAAATTTTGTGAAGAAATCGGCTTGAAGCCGTGAGAGGGAGAAGAGAGAAAGATGAAGGGTTTTGGCTCCAAAAGCCTAAAACCGTGAATCACATGTGAAGAGAGAGAGAGTTATTCTTTTGTATTCATTTTTATCTTTTATTACCAAGTATATAAAATAAAATATATACAAAACTTTTAATTAAAAAAGTCAAAAGCAAAAGTAAAAAGCTTTCAACTTTTCACCCATCACTTCTACTTTTTACATCAAGTCACTTCACTTTAAAGTGACAACATATCATATCACATCACTCAAAGTGACAAGTGATTTGACAATTGACGCGACTAACGATTTGACGCTTGATGCGACTTTCGTACCGCGCTCGAATTCGAAATGCGAATGCGCTCGCAATCACTCTCGGGCTCGGTTCGCTAATTCCAAATTAACGATTTTTTCGTCGCGTCGTAATTAAATGATTACGCCTAGCGAATTCACTATTCACGTCGCTAACGAATTAATTCTAAATTAATTCGTTCGCCCGAATTAAAATCTAATTTTAATTCTGCGTCGAAATCCAATTTCTTATAATATATCGAATATATTATTTTATCGATTAATTCCAAATTAATCGTTCTCTCTCTTTTTAACGATATTTTATCCGAGATAAAATATCTCCGTAATTAATCCCAGATTAATTTTCTCTCTCTCTAAATTAATCTTCTCTCTACTAATTAATCCCAGATTAATTATAGTGCGAGTCATACATCATCGGTGAATCTTCAGGAAGCGACCATGAGATCTCCGGATATGTTGGCAGTAAATACGGTCGTCGGACTATCCGAACACGTAAGTACCTTGTACTACGTTTATACCGATTTACAAGACAAGGTTGGCTTCTAGCAAAGCGCCATGCCTACCCAATTCTCCAGAAATATTCTTACAGGAATATATAGATCTGTATCAAGCGTAGTATACCGTAGTATTGTGTATATCGGCCCAGTATTGGATAGTCACGTGCTAGGGCTGGGGCTGGATAAGTGTCTGCCCCGTCCGAAGCACATGTCGGATATCTGGTAACTAGTCTCTATAATCGGATATGCATGACCTAGTCATAATATCCCGATGGTTGCGGAACACTCAATAGCACTAGTACCATATCCTGCGTGACATCATCTCCAATATGACTGAAGTGATACTTCTGTCTTGACATCACACCCAATACATTACGACTCTCTGATAAACCCAGAAGCGTTGTACGCAGAACCGGTTAAAGCCCTGTACCACCAAGACCAAAGTCTACCGATTATCGCAAGTATTAGCGATGTAAGTCTCAGGTTAAGACTATACACACCTACCCTGATTTCGGCCTCCCATAGACACATAGTCATAATACCAATGGGATTCCGAGGGGTCTATCCAGAGCGAAGCTGTTTCCCGTACCATCGGTGAAACACGACCTCCTATCGCACTTGCATAAGTATCCAATACTTATATATATGAGAACTATGCCGTTGTGCCCTCACAACGCACACAAGTGCAATACTAGCATATTCCGCATTATCGATGTCCAGTCTCGATAATACTCCGGCTAGGGATATTTAATAATTAATCCTTCGTGGACTGATACTGTCTCATATCATCTCAATCCAGGAACTAATCATATGGACCTCTCTTCATTTATATATCTTTGGTGATCTAATCACAAATGATAAGAGTGCAATTTCCTTGTCACATAGTTAATTTGTACAACAACACCATGATCTGTACAAATAGTGACGTTATGGGTCATATTATCCAACATTTCTTAATTTAACATACTCTTATTGTTTCTATTAATGTTTAAGGGTGTGCAAATGTGTGTTTATTTGAATTATCTTGCATGAACTGCATAAGACTTGGTTATACCATTGTGTGAACCCGTCCATTATACTGGCATAAGTAAGGGACCATTCCGAACCCAACGGTTTGAGGTCTTCCCTTGCGAGGGTTGAGTGCGGCCTTAAATCATTTCCTATTTCACATTGGGTGGCGACTCCTTTATTCTCCGGTTTAGTCCCCCGTGGGCTACTCCGTACTCTCTACGGGCTGCGAGCCCAACAGTGTCGTGGTCGTCGAACATTACAGGCATAGCGGTAAACCCCGCTTCACTCCTAAAGATGGCGACTCCACTGGATATAGAGATTCGGCCCCGAAATAATACCTTGTAGTGTCCCTGGCTTTGGCTTTGGTTACCCAAGTCTCATATATTTTGCATACCCTTTTTACCCTGATGGCATCATATATCGTGAAGTTGCTTTCACTCAAGGTGGTGGATCATTATGTGATGACCATCACTCGTTGGCACGTACCCTAGGGTATAAAAAAAGGCGCGCTCACTTGGTCGCTCGAACCCTTGAGTGGGGAGACCTAGTTGTGAGCAACCCTTCGCTGGCGGGAGCCTTTATCCATACCCTTATAAGCCAATATATGAACCATAGTTATATGTCCTCTAGAAGCTACCCATATGCTTGTGTTTGGGACCATTATCATTTGGATCCATTTGGGCCTCTCGTCAAAGAATATGAACTTGTTGGGCCACTTACACTGGGACGAGTTTGTATCTTATGATGATTGGGCCAAAAGTTTTCAAAATGACGATGGGCCACCTTGTGTTTAGGCCCCCTATCATTTGAAGTTGTTTAGCCACCTTATCGCAAAAGTGTAAACATGTTGGGCCTTTTTAACTGGGACAAGTTTGCACCTCGTAATAATCTGATTGAGCGCTTTAAAATGATAACGGGCCAACTTGTATGAAAACCTTGATGGGCTTAGAAGGTCCAAACGTGATCCTAATATGCCAAATGCATGAGTCCGATATCCGCACTGGCTTTCATCCATGAAAGGTATGCCTTGTTATGGCATATTTGTATACTTTTGGATATCTTCAAGTCCATCCCCACAACCGTGATTACCGAGGGCCCAATTCGTCATTTCCAGACAATGGCACGATCCCTATAATAGGCTTAGTCAATATTTTAAATGGGCGGTCTTTGTCTTTTACCGATGGAAAGGTACTGAGGTAGTCAAGGTTCACCCTTGTAGTGTATGAGTGAACGATTTTGTGTACCCCACATTGGTGCATAAAATAAGCCATACCGAGGACAGAAATGGACTTACCACGAGGATGGTGTAGGCACTGCATTTTTGCATGTGAGTCCCTATGATGAGTCTCATTTGGAGACACTACCTTTTTAGTCGAGGAAGTTGTGGGAAACGATCGTCGGATGGGAATCGATATTTCGTTAAATTTTATCCGCTTGTTTAGCTCCAAGCTCACTCGTTGGACCTCCGTTTCAAAGCACCTTTGGCCTAAAAAAACCCGCAAATCATTTAACCTTGGCCCAAACCCACTCACCAAGCCAACACAACACCTAACCTACCAAGACAAGCCCACACGCCCACCACCTTGGCCCACACGCCCAAGGCCCTTAAAATACAACCAAATTAATTAAATCATATACCAAATTAAATAAAATATTAATTAAATCATATACCAAATTAAATAAAACATTAAATAAAATCATGCCTAATTAAAATCAATCAACAAATTATATTCCCAATCAAGAATATTTTTATTCCTAATTAAAAATATTGTATTCCTAACTTAACAAATATCATGCCTAAACAATACAAATTAAATATACTAACTTCTTAATTTGAACTAATTTTGTCCCCCCCTCAATCTTTAGTTTTCCTTGTTTGAAACTAAATCATATCCTAATTAAATGCACAAATCCCTTCATTGTCAAGCAAGGACCCACCCATCCCCTTTGTCTATAAAAGAAACACATTGCCAAGACACATCCTCTCCTCTCACTCTCACATTCACGCATACAGCAAGAAAAAAAAAAGAAAAGGATTTTCTCTCCTCCTCCACCCTTGCTTTACCGAAACTCATAGCCTTTAAACACCACACAACCCCGAAAATCACACCCCCTAAACACCATACAACCACCGAAAAATCACAGCCCCTAAACCCCCAAAACAGTGAGTAAAAATGCAAAAAACTGCACCTTTTTTACCATAAAAACAGCAGCCATATACACGCAAAAACAGTAGCCTAAAACCACAGAAAATAGTAGCCTAAACACCAAAAATATTGTGCCAGTACCGAAGAAAGACGGGAAGGTCAGAATGTGTGTGGACTACAGAGATCTCAGCAAGGCTTGCCCGAAAGATGATTTTCCTCTACCGCATATAGACGTACTGGTTGATAGTGCAGCTTTATATGCTATGTATTCATTTGTAGACGTGTTTTCAGGTTACAATCAGATTCTTATGGCTGAGGAAGACAAACACAAAACTGCCTTCGTAACAGAATGGGGTACTTATTGTTACAAGGTGATGTCGTTTGGGATCAAAAATGCAGGAGCTACTTACCAGCGGATGGCCACGACATTGTTCCACGATCTGATGCACAAAGAGATTGAAGTGTATGTGGATGACATGATGGTGAAATCAGAGACAAGAATTAGGCATATAGAAGCACTGGAGAAGTTCCTTCAAAGGGTTGACAAATACAACTTGCGGCTGAATCCTAAGAAATGTGTGTTTTGGGTGACATCAGGAAAATTGCTGGGACATACAGTGTGAATGGGAGGAATAGAAGTAGACTCTGAAAAGATCAAAGCAATCATAGAAATGCCAGCACCGAAGACTGAGAATGAAGTCAGAGCATTCCTGGGGAAGATTCAGTACATCAGTCGGTTCATCGCCAAGTTGACATCAGTATGTGAGCCTATCTTCAAACTGTTGAGAAAAGATCAGCCGGTAAAATGGAATGAGCAGTGTCAAGCAGCCCTCGACAAGATCAGAGAGTACTTGGTAAAGCCTCATGTATTGAAACCTCCGAGACCGGGCAGACCTTTGATATTGTACTTGGCCATAGAATCAGAAGCACTGGGGGCAATGATGGTACAAGCAGATGAGACAGGGGTAGAACATGCAGTCTATTATCTGAGTAAGAAGATGCTCTCGTATGAGGCTCGTTATCAATAAGTAGAGAAGATCTGTCTCGCAGTGGTATGGGCTTCCAGAAAATTACGGCATTATTTCCAGTCTTACAAGATCCAGGTAGTGGCAAAGGAGAATCCTCTGAAATATCTGCATTCAGTGCCTTCGCTAGTGGGGAAATTGGGCAGATGGTTAGTATTGCTGATAGAGTTTGACATTGAGTATCTCACCACCAAAGTGGTCAAAGGGCGAGCAGTAGCAGAGTTTCTGGCATTGAAACCTGTTGAAGGGGATCAGTATAAGTTTGAATTTCCAGATGAAGAGATCCAAGCAATAACAGTTCAGAGATGGAAAATGTATTTTGACGGAGCAGTGAATTACAAGGGAGCCGGAATTGGGATTGTGATAGTGACCCCCGAAGGAGAGACCTTGCCTTTGGCCAAAAGGTTGACATTCAGAGTAACAAACAACATGTCCGAGTATGAAGCATGTTCTTTTGGTTTGACTGCATTGATAGCCTTGAAGGCCGAGAGTGTGGAAGTTTACGGAGATTCTATGTTGGTAGTCCAGCAGATGCGAGGAGAATGGGAATTGAAAGAAGAACGGTTGAAACCTTACCTTTTTTTACCTCAGAAACTTGGCACAGGTTATCCCCGATTGTAAGTTTCAGCACTTGCCAAGAGAAGAGAATCAGATGGAAGATGCATTAGCTACACTTGCAGCGACTTGGGAAAATCCAGAAAAGTTAGTGATGAGACCATTGATACTGACAACAGCAAGAAGACCTGTTTATGAGATAGAGAGAATTTTGGAAATAGAGGTTGATGACGGTAAACCTTGGTATTATGACATTCAGAGGTATCTGGAACATGGGGAACTCCCAGAGGGAGCAGACAGAAAAGACAGAATAGCCATTCAGAGGTTAGCTTCGCAGTATGTGATTTTGAAAGGGGAACTGTACAAGAGGCAAGCAAACGGTATTCAGTTGAAGTGTGTGAGAAAAGAAGTGGCGGGTATGTGGTCCGCACATGAACGGGTTGAATCTGTCCCGCAAGATAGTGAGACAAGGTTTCTACCGGTTGACCATAGAGACAAATTGTGCGAAGATGGTAAGGCACTGTCATAATTGTCAGGCACACGGTAATTTGAATCATTTGCCACACACAGAGTTGCACGGGTTGTCAGAGCCGTGGCCTTTCTCAGCATGGGGAATTGATATGATTGGAGAGATTCGACCAAATGCATCAAATGAGCATCGCTTTATAGTAGTGGCAGTAGACTACTTCTCGAAATGGGTGGAAGCCGAATCATTCTGCAATGTTACAGCAAAGCAGATGGCAAAGTTTATAGCTCGGAATCTCATTTGTCTGTACGGTATGCCGCACCATGTAGTGACGGACAACGAAGTTCAGTTTCAAGGAGAGACAAAGGCAATGCTATAGAAATATGGGAGAGGTCATCACAAGTCATCACCGTATAGGCCATAGGCAAATGGGGCAGTTGAGGCGGCCAACAAGACAATAAAGAAGATTTTAGCCAAGATGATAGAAAACTGCAGAGATTGGGCCGACAAACTACCGTATGCTTTGTGGGGGTACAGAACATCAGTAAGAACAGCAACAAGGGCCACACCTTACTCTCTAGTCTATGGAATAGAAGCAGTATTGCCAGTGGAAGTGGAAATACAGTCTATGAGGGTATTAGCAGAGGCAAAGTTACCAGAACGAGAATTGGCTGCACAGAGGTTTGATCAGTTAGCACTGCTGGATGAGAAGAGAACGAAGGCTTCGTATCACATGCAGTTGTATCAGAAGAGACTAGCCCGAGCATTCAACAAGAAAGTACCTCATACCAAGATCAGAAAGGGTGATTTGGTACTTAAGCAGTCGAGGCCGTCGACGACAGATCCGAGAGGAAAGTTCAAACCAAACTGGGAAGGACCTTACATAGTGCAGAAAGTAATAGGAAATGGAGCAGTGAGACTGTCAAACTTGGAAAGAAAATGATTTCACCGAGCCGATCAACGTAGATAGATTGAAGCAGTATTTTGCCTAAGGGAGAGAAGACTGAGCAGTCATCAGGAAGATTGACAGAAGACCTAACCCAACGGAATAAGAAAATCATTCGTGCATGCATACACGTAACATACCTTGCATTCTCTTCGTGTTTGTTTTGTTTTGTGTTCGCAGGTTCGAAGAAGAAAAGAGGAAGCGGCAGAGATGAGCCAATCAAAAACAACGTCAACGCAGTTTCAATTTTGGGGATGAGTCCCAGGGGGCGAGGCCCACATCAGCAATTTTAGGAATGCGTCCCAGGGTTGTAACCCACGTCATCAGCAGTTTTGGGGATGCGTCCCAGGGTTGTAACCCATATCATCAGCAGTTTCGGGGATGCGTCCCAGGGTTGTAACCCACGTCATCAGCAGTTTTGGGGATGCGTCCCAGGGTTGTAACCCATATCACCAGCAGTTTCAGGGATGCGTCCTAAGGTCGTGACCCATTTTGGCAACGTTATCGGATGTGTCCCAGGGTCGAGGCCCCCATTGTCGGGTGCAGTTATCGAGATGTGTCCCAGGGTCGTTGGCCCCCTGCATCGTTAGTTTTGGGATGCGTCCCAGGGTCGAGGCCCATATTTTGTCAGCAGTATTAGGATGCGTCCTAGGGTCGAGGCCCCCATTGTCGGTTACAGCTATTGGGATGCGTCCTAGGAGCGAAGTCCACTGCAACATCAACTTAGTTCAAGCCTGCAGGCAAGTCAGGAGGCAGCTGGCGAGCCAGGTAAGTGAAAATGCATTGCATAACTTTGATAGGATTGTTCAAAGTCACACACTGCACAAGTCCCATCAAAGTGGGGGTGACTGTAGGCACTGCATTTTTGCATGTGAGTCCCTATGATGAGTCTCATTTGGAGACACTACCTTTTTAGTCGAGGAAGTTGCGGGAAATGGTCGTCGGAAGGGAATCGATATTTTGTTAAATTTTATCCGCTTGTTTAGCTCCAAGCTCACTCGTTGGACCTCCGTTTCAAAGCACCTTTGGCCTAAAAAACCCGCAAATCATTTAACCTTGGCCCAAACCCACTCACCAAGCCAACACAACACCTAACCCACCAAGACAAGCCCACACGCCCAGCACCTTGGCCCACCCGCCCAAGGCCCTTAAAATACAACCAAATTAATTAAATCATATACCAAATTAAATAAAATATTAATTAAATCATATACCAAATTAAATAAAACATTAAATAAAATCATGCCTAATTAAAATCAATCAACAAATTATATTCCCAATCAAGAATATTTTTATTCCTAATTAAAAATATTGTATTCCTAACTTAACAAATATCATGCCTAAACAATATAAATTAAATATACTAACTTCCTAATTTGAACTAATTTTGTCCCCCCTCAATCTTTAGTTTTCCTTGTTTGAAACTAAATCATATCCTAATTAAATGCACAAATCCCTTCATTGTCAAGCAAGGACTCACCCATCCCCTTTGTCTATAAAAGAAACACATTGCCAAGACACATCCTCTCCTCTCACTCTCACATTCACGCATACAGCAAACAAAAAAAAGAAAAGGATTTTCTCTCCTCCTCCACCCTTACTTTACCGAAACTCATAGCCTTTAAACACCACACAACCCCGAAAATCACACCCCCTAAACACCATACAACCACCGAAAAATCACAGCCCCTAAACCCCCAAAATAGTGAGTAAAAATGCAAAATATTGCACCCCTTTTACCGTAAAAACAACAGCCATATACACGCAAAAATAGTAGCCTAAAACCACAGAAAATAGTAGCCTAAACACCAAAAAAATGGCCAAAATACAGTAGCAAAACAGCAGCGAAACGGAGTCCAAACAGTAGCTTGAGCAGGGAAACAGTGAGGAAAAATGCAAACCAGTGAACCAGAAAAGTTACGGAGCTTTCACCCTTCCGATCATCGTGGAACGTGAGTCCGAGAGTCGACGAAAAAGGTTAGACCTGAGGGTATTTTTCACATCCGTTTTCAGTTTTATTTTTATAATTTATTGAGTTTCGTTTGCATGATTATTGTGGAGTGATGCATGTTGCGGCCCTTGAATAGATAGAAAATGCATGAATTGTAAAATGATGTATGTTGTGGCCCTTGAATAAAATGAAAAATGTGTCGCCTCTCGTGGTATATAGGATGGAAACCCGGACATAAATTTCATAGCCGATTCCGAATGGACGGTAGTATGATCTGTACTCGAGATACAACTCCACGTACCACTTGAGTAAATGGCGCATATTTCGTTTTATGTTGTTTTGATTTGTTTATTATTCGCTACTTGATTTCCGCATGTTATTTGTTTATGTAATGATGAGATAAAGCGCATGGGCTTAGTAAGTGCGATTAAAGGTCCTCTATTTCGAGGGGTTAAAATCCTTTAGCATGATGCTTCACCGCGCCGGATGATGTATATGCGGTTGGATGTGAGATGTGTTCAATCAGGTATACGAAGTCCGATAATGTTGTTTCTTTTATCTCATATATGCATTGTGTTATTAGCGCATGGGCTTAGTAAGTAAGATTAAAGGTCCTCTATTTCAAGGGGTTAAAATCATTTACCACGATGATTTGCCGCGCCGGATGATGTATATTCGGTTGAATGTGAGATGTGTTCAATCGGGTATACGAAGTCTGATATTGTTGTCTTTATCTCTTATATGCATTGTGTTATTAGTGCATGGGCTTAGTAAGTGCGATTAAAGGTCCTCTATTTCAAGGGGTTAAAATCCTTTACCACGATGCTTTGCCGCGCCGGGCGAGGTACATATGATTGGATGGGAATGAGTTCAATCGGACACGTGAGGTCCTACATTGTGGATTTGTTTGTCTATGTATGTGTTGCATGCATCAGGTCTGGTTCCGTTTGAACGCGTTCTCGAACGCTATACAAACGCGAACCTTCTGTTTACCATTCGAACGCATTTTCGAACGCTACTCGAATGCACATGAATTTTCTTAGTTTTATCATGCATTAGGTCAGGTTCCGTTCGAACGCGTTCTCGAACGCGAACCTTTTGTTTACCATTTGAACGTGTTTACGAACGCTACACGAACGCACACACACTGAACTGAGTCCTTTTCATCATATTCCATGCGTAATTGCCCCTATCAATTACCCATTTGTATTACGAATCTGATTGCCTCTTTTCATTACGCATGATCGTGTCATTGTCATTTATCTGTATTCCCCACATGTATGAGTACAATGTGTTTATTAAGTTATATGGTTGCCGTATGTTAATTTATCTTTATGCATGCAAATCCGGACATAGATTATATGCATATAGGTTGTATGCAAACATGAAAAAATATGTTATATGAACTTAGATATGAACTTTGTACTTATGCATGCGAACTTAGGAAGCAATTTACTCTTGGAAATATATGTTACTTAGGCTTGACTAAATTATTGCACAAATCCTTTCATTACAAGTGACATAAGTAAGGGACCATTCCGAACCCAACGTTTTGAGGTCTTCCCTTGCGAGGGGTGAGTGCGGCCTTAAATCTCATTTTCCCGATTCACACCGGGTGGCGACTCCATTATTCTCCGGTTTAGTCCCCCGCGGGCTACTCCGTACTCCCAACTAGGCCGCGAGCCTAGAACAGCATGCGTCGTCCAGTTTCTGTGTCCCACAGATGGGAAGGTCAGAATGTGCGTGGATTATAGGGACCTCAACAATGCTTACCCAAAGGATGATTTTCCCCTACCCCATCTAGACGCGTTGGTTGATAGCGCAGCTTTATCTGCTATGTACTCATTCGCGGATGGATTCTCAGGATATAACCAGGTCTTCATGGCTGAATAAGACAAGCATAAGACTGCCTTCGTCACTGAATGTGGTACATATTGTTACAAGGTGATGCAGTTTGGACTTAAAAATGCGAGAGCCACTTATCAACGAATGGCCACTACATTATTCCATGACTTGATGCATAAGGAGATTGAGGTATACGTGGATGACATGATGGTTAAATCAGAGACGAGGGCCGGACATATAGAAGTGCTAGAGAAATTCCTTCAAAAATTCAATAACTACAACCTCCGACTCAACCCCAAGAAGTGTGTGTTTGGGGTAACATCCGGGAAGTTATTGGGGCATACGGTAAGAATGGGAGGGATAGAAGTGCACCTGAAAAGATCAAGGCAATTACCGAGATGCCAACCGAATACAGAAATGGATGTTAGAGCTTTTCTCGGGAAAATCCAGTATATCAGTTGAGTCATTGCCAAGCTAACATTAGTATTTGAGCCCATCTTCAAGCTATTAAGGAATGACCAGCCTGTGGAGTGGAATAGGCAATGTCAAGAAGCTTTTGACAAAATCAAAGAATACTTAGTTAAACCATCTGTCCTGAAATCTCCAAGGACGGGCAAACCCTTGGTGTTGTATTTGGCCATAGAACCCGAAGCGCTGGGGGCAATGATGGTAGAGGAAGATGAGACAAGGGTGGAACATGCAGTCTACTACCTCAGTAAGAAGATACTTCCATATGAAACCCGTTATCAAGAGGTGGAAAAGATCTTTTTTGCGGTGATATGGGCTTCCTGAAAGTTGCATCATTACTTCCAATCCTATAAGATACAATTGGTAGCCAAGGAGAATCCCGTAAAGTATTTGTAGTCAGTACCCTCACTGGTACAGAAGTTGGGCAGATGGTTGGTGTTGATGATGGAGTTTAATATAAAATACCTCACCTCTAAGGTAATCAAAGGGCGAGCCGTAGCGGAATTCTTGGCATTACAACCCATAGAATGAGATCAGTATAAGTTCGAATTCCCGGACGAGGATTTTCAGGCCATAACGGTTCAGGGGTGGAAAATGTATTTCGATGGGGCGACGAATTACAAATGAGCTGGAATAGAAATTATGATAGTAACCCCCGAAGGAGAAACCCTACTTATGACCAAAAGGTTGACGTTTGGAGTAACCAACAACATGGCCGAATATGAAGATGTGTCTTTGGACTGAAAGCACTAATAGCCCTTTGAGCTAGGGACGTAGAAGTTTATGGAGACTCAATGTTAGTAGTTCAACAAATGCGAGGGGAATATGAATTGAAGGAAGACCAGTTGAGACCCTACCTACTCCATCTCAGGAAGTTGGCACATGCTATCCCCGAGTGTAAATTTCAGCATTTGCCATGAGAAGAGAACCAAATGGCCGATGCACTAGCCACCCTAGCTGCAACTTGGGAAAACCCGAAAAAACTGGTAATGAGACCCATTGTGCTGACAACAGCTAGCAGACCAAGTTATGAGATAGAGAGAATCTTGGAAGTAGAAGTCGACGATGGGAACCTGTGGTACTACGACATTCTACAGCATCTAGAATGTGGGGAATTCCCAGAAGGAGCCGGCAAGAAAGATAGAATATCTTTTCAGAAATTGGCTTCCCAGTATGTGAGTTTGAGGGGAGAGCTGTACAAGAGACAAGCCAATGGCGTTCAGCTGAAATGTTTAATAAAATAAGAGGCTCAGAAGGTGATGGAAGAGGTGTTTGCTGGAGTATGTGGATTGCATATGAATGGATTGAATTTGTCTCGCAAGATAGTGAAACAGGGATTTTACTGGTCGACCATGTAAGCTGACTGCGCAAAGCTGGTGAAGCACTGTCATGATTTCTAGGCACATGGTAATTTGAACCATCTACCACCTACGAAATTGCACGGATTGTCAGAACCATGACCTTTCTCAGCTTGGGGTATTGACATGATTGGAGAAATCAGGCCACATGCATCAAATGGACACCGCTTTATAGTAGTGGCGGTAGACTATTTTTTGTAATTGGTGGAAGCTGAGTCATTCTGTAATGTTACGGTGAAGCAGATAACCAAGTTCATAGCCCGTAATATAGTATGTCGATACGGAATGCCACATCACATAGTGATAGACAATGGAGTCCAATTTCAAGGAGAAACAAAGGCGATGTTGCAGAAGTACGAGATAGGGCATCACAAATCATCACCTTACATGCCACAGTCTAATGGGGCGGTGGAGGCGGCCAATAAAACCATAAAGAAAATACTAGCTAAGATGACAAAAAGTTATAAAGATTGGGATGACAAATTGCCGTATGCCCTGTGTGGGTATAGAACTTCGGTGAGAACGGCAACAGGAGCCACACCCTATGCTTTGGTTTATGAGATGAAGGCAGTGTTACTGGTGGAAATAGAGATACAATCAATGCGGGTACTAGAAAATGCAGGATTGCCTGAGTAGGAATGGGCATCGTAGAGGTTCGAACAGCTAGCATTACTGGATGAGAAAAAAATAAAGGCCTTGTACCACATACAGCTATACCAGAAAAGGTTGGCCAGGGCATTCAACAAGAAGGTGCATCCCACCAAGATCAGAGAAGGTGATCTAGTGCTCAAGCAGTCGAAGCCACTGATAATGGACCCAAGGGGAAAGTTCAGGCCCAATTGGGAAGGGCCCTACCTAGTCAAAAGGGTGATGGGGAATGAGGCTGTGAGACTGTCAGATTTGGAAGGGAACAAGTTCACCGAGCCCATCAACGTGGACAGGCTGATACAATACTTTGCATAAAAAAAAGGCTTGTTGGGTTGAAAATCTGCAAAGGACAACCCAAGCAAAATATAGAGCATGAGTGAATAAGAAAAAAGGTTAATTGTAAAATCCATAAGGAACAGTTAGCGACAGAGGTATCCTTGCAATGCAATTCATTATTTCCTACATATGTACTAAGACGTAATGCAAACGCCTTTATTGAAACAAATGTTCAAGATGTTCATAGATTGCATAAATCCCAACTAATCGAGAAAGATTAGAGTCAAGTAATTACAAATCACATCTTTTGTTTCTTAGATGCTGGACCAAGGTCAGGGGATCTAGGAGAAGAACTCCAAGAATGGATAGGAACCTCGGGAATAAGGATGAGTAACTCCAAGAATGGAGAACAACCTCGGGAATGAGGACGAGCAAAGAGCCTCGAGAATGAGGACAGATCTGAAAAAAGAAAAAAGAGTGAAAAAGAAAATTAAAAAAAAAAATTTAGCTCGCTGAGTTGAAAACCTGAAAAGGTGACTCGAGTAAGATATAGAGCAATCTGCTAAGTTGAAAATCTGAAACGACAGTTTAGACAAAAGATAGGACGAACCTGCAAAATAAATGGAATCCCAAGAAACCGGCTTATAGAATGGTGTTTTATCCTGTCTAAACCATGAAGCGTCTCGGCCAAGATAACGGGGGAGGGATCATGACCAAATCGGATTCCCTCGATGATGTGCAATAAACGATAGTTCCCTCTCGTACTATCACAACCCATTAAGAGGTATTGAGCCAAGATACATAACAAAACTACACCCCTCCAGGGACGGGACCCTACCTCCATCCTGGATGATACACTTAAAAGGGCATGCAACTCAATGGACGAAGCACAGGGCAGTATCTTTTATGCATCCTCATGACAACAAATGAAAGCTTCGGGAATCGGAAGACATGATTTTCGGTATCCGAGAAGGGTAGTAAGAGACAAATGCAAGACGAGAATGGCAGCAAACTCCTCAGGGAGAGGGCATATTTCGAAATATGGGAATCGAAAGACATGATTTTCAATATCCCAAAAGGATGAGGCCGCTTTCAAAAAGGCGTAATCCACCTTGACCCGGTGCATGTAGCAGAGAGCAGAAAGCTGAGCCAGGTATGGGGGATGACCAATCCACCACCCCGCGAATAAGGGACACAATGGGATCTTGAGCCATGCGACCAAAAAGAACTGAGCAATCACCATAGGAGAATTGGCAGAATGAAACTGTAAGCAGTCCAAGGGGGCGACCAAAGCTTTTTGTAGGAAAAGCGGCACCAAAGGCCAAAAGGATTCCTAAAAGGGTGAAGAAAACCCTCTAGCACAAGGAATGCTTAACCAAGGATGACATCAAGCCAATAGGACAAAGAAACCCCATCAGATTAGGGAATGCATCCATCAATACATGTCGCATACACACAATTTTTGTTTTGTGTTCGCAGGCTTTGAAGAAAAAGAAAAAGAGGGGAAGACGAGCAACTCTAAGAATGGAGGACAACCTCAGGAATGAGGATGAATAACTCCAGGAATGGAGAAGAACTCCGAGAATGGAGAACAACCTCGGGTATGAGGACGAGTAAAGAGCCTTGAGAATGAGGACGGATCAGGGTCGAGGCCCATATTATCAACAGTTCATGAAGAAATCCTAGGGTCGAGGCCCATATTATCAGTAGATTCGGGAATGAATCTCAGGGTCAAGGCCCACATTATCAACAGTTTTGGGAATGAATCCCAGGGTCGAGGCCCATATTATCAACAGTTCAGGAAGAAATCCTAGGGTTGGGAACCACATTATCAATAGTTCGGGAATAAATCCTAGAGATCGAAGCATCTCACACCCAATATGGTTCGGGAATGAATCCCAGGGGTCGAAGCACCTCGCCATCAACTCAACTTAGTTCGGGAATGAATCCCTGAGATCGAAGCATCTCACACCCAGCATGGTTCGGGAATGAATCACATGGGTCGAAGCTGTTAGTGTCTCTAAGACTTGCTCAAGATCTCTAAACATGATTTTATAGTGAATTAATCAAGTAAGTTGCGGAAATACATACATTGATTTGTTGAGAAATTCAAAAACTTTCTTTTGAATGATAAAGCTCCAAGCCTTTGATTTGTTGTTAAAGCCTTGGGTGAGTTTCCCTATCACCTTGTTTGACTCTCAAAGTGCTAGCTTTCAAGAAAATTTGAAGTAAAATTTTATTCTCCAAATGAGAGAGTTTCAGCCAAGTGAGAGGGAGAGAGAGATGAGTTAATATTGAGTCAAGTTTCCAAAACTTGGTTTTGTTGTAATGTTGAAAAGAGATAATAAATGTAGCCAACTACTCACATCAAATTTAGACATTTGATGTAAGTCATGGGTCCCACCTCATTAAATTTAAAATTTAAGTTGGCTTCTCCAACACAAAACTAGACTTGGGCCCGGGTTCGTTTAATCTGATTAAACAAATTTGTCGTCGCTAAATAATTATATCCAATTTAATTAAATAATTATGCCTCACAAAATTATTACGATAGTCGCTTACGAATTAATTCCAAATTAATTCGTTCGCCCGAATTAAAATCCAATTTTAATTTCGTATTGAAATCTAATTTCAATTAATATATCCGATATATTATTTTAGTCAAATAAATAAATTAAATATAAAAAATCCAATTTAACTATTAAATTTATTTTATCGATTAATTCTAAATTAATCGCGTTCTCTCTTCTATACGAATTTAATCCCAGATTAATTCTTACCCAATTAATCCCAGATTAATTATGTTCGAGTCAAATATCATTGGTGAATCTTTGGGAAGCGACCCAAGAGATTCCTGGATATGTTGGCAGTAAATACAGTCATCAGACCATCCGAACATATGCGTACCTCGTACCAAGTTCTCACCGATTTACAAGACATGGTTGGCTTATAGCAAAGCACCGTGCCTACCTAATTCTCCAGAAATATCCTCCGAGGAATATAATCTGTATCAGACATAGTAATACTATGTAATGCGTAATATGATCCAATATCTGATGTCACATGTTAGGCCTAGGGTTGGCTCTGTGTCTGCCCCGTACAAAGCATATATCGGATCCCGAGTGACTAGCCTCTATAATCGGAAAGTCATGCCTAGTCATACTTTCTCGATAACTGCAGCTTTTAATAGTGCTAGTTTCGTATCCTGTGTGACCATCATCTCCATATGACTGAAGTGATACTCCCATCTTGACATCACATCCAATACACTATGATTCTCAGTAAACCCAATATAGGTGTACACAAAACCTATTAAAGCTCCAGACGACCAATATAAAAGTAAACTGATTGTCGCAAGTAATAGCGATGTAAGTCTCAGGTTAAATATCACATACACCTACCCTGATTTGGATTCCCATAGACACATAGTTATAATACCAATCAGATTCCGAGTGGGTCTATCCAGAGCGAAACTGTTCTCGGTCCAACGGCTAACAGAACCTCTTATTACACTTACATAAGTATCCAATACCTAAATATATGAGAACCATGCCGTTAAGTTTCCATAACGCGCACAAGTGTAATACTAGTCTATTCCGCATTATCGATGTCCAGTCTCGATATTACTACGACTATGGATATTTAATGATTAAACCGTTCGTGGATTAATAATGTCTCATATCTTATTAATCTGATTTAACCATATGGACTTTTATCATTATATATATCCAAGTAATCCAATTACAATAATGATAAAATATCAATTTTCTTTTGTCACATAGTTAATTTGTACAAAAACATAATGTATTTTACAAATAGTGATGCTATAGGTCATAATTGTCCAACAATCTCCCACATGGCCTATAACCAATCACTCATGTATCTAACACCTGAACTATGTGTTAGGGATATGCCCTATACCCAACTTATGGATGGGCTATATGTACATGTATTTGTAATAAATTCATTAATTAATAAAATAGCAATCTTTATTATACGTGTCTTATATAACTTATATGAATCATCAAACACTGTAATAAAGCCCTTGGAGTAATAAGATGATGGCTTCCACGCCTTATGAGAATCATTACTCTTAAACGTTCATAGTCATAGTTTTGTGAATAATCTGGGCGTTCACAAAGCGGAGAGACTAGCATGATGATATGATCCGCCCTTAAGTGGGGTAGCCGAACTCATAGGCTACTAGCGGTGATCCGTCCGCTTGGTGTATCACATGGATGCATGAGTTACTCGTGTCCATCGAACTGACCGTCGAAAGTTTTCACATGGAGTGTTTATCCCATGGAAAACATTGGTACCATGATATTCAGCAATACCTGGAACTCAGAGAACTCCTAGAAGAAGCCAGCAGAAAAGACAGGATAGTTATTCAGAAGTTAGCTTCTCAGTATGTGGTTTTGAAAGGAGAATTGTACAAGAGACAGGCAAATGGCGTTCAGCTGAAGTGTTTGAGAAAAGAAGAAGCTCAGAAGACAATGGAAGAAGTATATGCCGGGGTATGTGGACCGCACATGAATGGGTTGAACTTGTCTCACAAGATTGTAAGACAGGGCTTCTACTGGTTGACCATGGAGACAGACTGTGCAAAGTTGGTAAAACATTGTCATGATTGTCAAGCACACGGTAATTTGAACCATCTGCCTCCCACAGAGTTACACGGGCTATCAGAGCCATGGCCTTTCTCAACATGGGGAATTGATAAGATCGGGGAGATTCGACCGAATGCATCGAATGGACATCGTTTTATAGTAGTGACAGTGGACTACTTCTCAAAATGGGTGGAAGCCGAGTCATTTCGTAACGTCACAGCAAAGCAGATGGCGAAGTTCATAGCTCAGAACATCAAATGTCGATATGGGATGCCGCATCATGTAGTGACAGATAATGGAGTTCAGTTTCAAGGGGAAACGAAGGTAATGCTACAAAGATATGGGATAGGACATCACAAGTCGTCACCTTACCGGCCGCAGGAAAATGGGGCAGTCGAGGCAGCTAACAAGACAGTAAAGAAGATATTAGCCAAGATGACAGAAAACTGTAAAGATTGGGCCAACAAACTACCATATGCCCTGTGGGGGTACAGAACATCAGTAAGAACAGCAACAGAAGCCACGCCTTACTCTTTGGTCTATGGAATAAAAGCAGTACTGCCAGTGGAAGTTGGGATACAGTCCTTGCGGGTATTAGCAGAAATAGAGTTACCTGAACAAGAATGGGCCACACAGAGATTTGAACAGTTAGCACTACTGGATGAAAAGAGGATGAAGTCTTTGCATCACATGCAGATATATCAGAAGAGACTAGCCCGAGCATTCAACAAGAAGGTGTGTCCTACTAAGATCAGAAAGGGTGATTTGTTACTTAAGCAGTCGAGGTCGTCGACGACAGACCCAAGAGGAAAGTTCAAACCTAACTGGGAAGGACCTTACATAGTGCAGAAAGTAATGGGAAATGGGGCAGTGAGACTGTCAGATTTGGAAGGAAACGAGTTCACCGAGCCGATCAACGTGGACAGATTTAAACAGTACTTCGCTTGAGAAAGAGAAGACCTGTCAGAAGACCTAACCCAACGGGATAAGGAATTCATGCATGCATGCATACACATAACGTATCTGCATTCTTTTTTTGTGTTTTGTTTTGTTTTGTATTCATAGGTTTCAAAGAAGAAAAGAAGAAAGCGGCAAATGCAAGCCAACCAGAAGCAACAATGCATCAGTATCAGTTTGGGGAAAAGTCCCAGGGTCGAGGCCCACATCAGCATCAGTTTTGGGGATGAGTCCTAGGGTCGAGACCCACATCAGCATCAGTTTTGGGGATGAGTCTCAAGGTCGAGGCCCACATCAGCATCAGTTTTGGGGATGAGTCCTAGGGTCGTGACCCACATCATCAGCAGCTTTGGGGATGCGTCCCATGGTCGTGACCCACATCAGCAACAGTTTTGGGGATGAGTCCCAGGGTCGTGACCCACATCATCAGTAGTTTTGGGGATGCGTCCCAGGGTCGTGACCTACATCATCAGCAGTTTTGGGGATACGTCTCAGGGTCGTGACCCATATTGTCAGCGGTATTGGGATGTGTCCCAGGGTCGAGGCCTCCATTGTCGGTTGTAGTTATCGGGATACGTCCCAAGGTCGTTGGCCCCCTACATCATCTGTTTTGGTGATGCGTCCCAAGGTCGTGACCCACATTGTCAGCGGTATTGGGATACGTCCTAGGGTCGAGGCCCTCGTTTTCGGTTGCAGTTATTGGGATGCGTCCCAGGATCGAGGTCCACTGCATCATCAACTCAGCTTGAAGCAGCAGACAAGTCAGGTGGCAGCTGGCGAGCCAGGTAAGTAAAAATACATTGCACAACTTTGATAGGATTGTCATTGTCACACACTGCACAAGTCCCATCAAAGTGGGGGCGACTATAGGCACTGCATTTTGCATATAAGTCTCGATGATGAGTCTCGTACGGAGGCACTACTCTTTAGGTTACGAAAGTCGCGGCAAATGAATGTCGGAAGGGGAAATTCAGAATAAGTATGTCATCAGATTCAATTCACATGTTCACTGATGTCGTTCGTGTTGCGTTCGTGAACACGTTCGAACGTCAAGCAGATTGTGGGCGTTCGTGTAGTGTTCGAATCAGCATTCGAACGGTGTCGGTACTTCTGGTTTTGTTGCTAGCCTCACGCTCAAGCCCAATTAGCCCACCAAAACCCATCCAAAATAACAAAACACATATTTAACACATGGTGAAATTAAAACAAATCAAATAAAATCTAAATAATCCATTCCTAATTTGAACAAATCACCTTCATAATTTAATTAGATGATTTCATTGTGAGATACTAATTAGGAGATATTCCCCCCATAATTGCTTGATCCCATTTCTATTCAAACAAGAGGAACCCTAGCCTTTGCCTATAAAAGAAACACAAATCCAACCCTTCTGACAGCTCAAAATAGCAAAGCAGCGAACGAGAGCAGTGGACCAGTGAACCGGAGGGGTTACGGAGCATCAACCCTTCTGACGGTCGTGTAACGCACTTTCGAAAGATGACCTAAGAGGTTAGATCTGAGGGCACCCTTCTTATTTATTCTCATCTTTTTTGTTGTTTTTTAGAATTCCCTCGCATGAGAGTCGTTTGTTGATATATGTTGTGGTCCTTGGATGAATGGAATATGTGTTCTCTCTTATTGTATATCGGATGGAAACCCGGACATAAATTCCGTAGTCGAATCCGAATGGACGGTATTACGGTTTTCACTCGGGATACAATGCCACGTACCACTTGAGAGATTCACACATTTCATTTCATCCAACCTTGTATTCGAGCATGATTGGGTTGCTAGTATGTTATTTATCTTTTAAGCATGATTTAGTCGTTAGTATGCTATTACTTTCTGCATGTTACTTATTTATGCATGATGATATAGTGCGCATGGGCTAACTAGGGTGGATTAAAGGTCCTCTATTCGAGGGAAATGCCTAAAGGCTACCTTTTCCACGATGTTTTGTCGTGTCGGACGGAGTATGTTTGATTGAATGTGAAATATGTTTAATCGAGCATACGAGGTCCTATATTATCGTTGTCTTTATTTTATATGCATTATAATATAATGTGCATGGGCTAACTAGGGTGGATTAAAGTCCTCTATTCGAGAGAAAAGCCTGAAGGCTACCTTTTCCACGATGTTTTGCCGCGCCGGACGGAGTATGTTTGATTGAATGTGAGATATGTTTAATCGAGTATATGAGGTCCTATATTAGCGTTGTCTTTATTTTATATGCATTGTAATATAATGTGTATGGGCTAACTAGGGTGGATTAAAGGTCCTCTATTCGAGGGAAATGCCTAAAGGCTACATTTTCTATGATGTTTTGCCGCGTCGGACGAGGTGCACCCGATTGAATGTGAAATGTGTTCCATCGGGCACATGAGGTCCTACATTGTGTATTTATTCATCCACATATGTGTTTGTGTCATTCCAGATGCCATTTTGGAAATCTCGTTCTAACGCGTTTCCTAACGCTACACGAACGTATGCATTCTGTCTCATTCCGTTTGAACGCGTTTACGAACGCTACACGAACGTATTCATTCTGTCTTATTTTCATTCGAACGCTACTTGAATGCTTGTATTCTGTTTACCGTTCAAATGCGTTTACGAACGCTACTCGAACGCGCATGCATTTTATTATATCATGCATCAGGTCTCATCTCGTTCGAACGAGTTATCAGACGTTATACGAATGCGAACATTCTGTTCGAACGCGTTATCAAACACTACTCGAATGCTTGCATTATATTTACCGTTCGAACACGTTTAGGAACTCTACATGAACGCGCACACACTGGACAGATTCCTTTATCATGTTTCATGCATGTTTGTTCCCCTAGTCATTCTCTTCCCCGTCATATGTTTATTTAGCTCTCTTCAATATATATGCACTTAATTACCTCTTTAGTTATCTCTTTACATTATGCACTTAATTGCCTCTCTTTAATATGCATGCTTGTACAATTATTATTTATTTGCGTTTCTCAATATAATGTGTTCATGAAATTATATGCATGTCGTTATTCCAATTTATTTTTTTATTCATGAACTTAGAAATAGATTATCCCTGGAAATATATGTTGTTTAGGCTTGGTTAGATTATTGCACAAATCCTTTCATTATAAGTGGCATAAGTAAGGGACCATTCTGAACCCAACGGTTTGAGGTCTTCCCTTGCGAGGGGTGAGTGTGGCCTTAAATCATTTTCCCGGTTCACACCGGGTGGCGACTCCATGTTATTTCTCCGGTTTAGTTCCCCTGTGGGCTACTCCGTACTCCTAACTAGGCCGCGAGCCTAGAACAGCGTCGCCGATTTCTGTGTCCTACATTTGTCTTTGGCTAAATTAGCTTAATGATTCTAGTTAAGCACGACCCATTGACAGTGGGAAAGCTTCGTAATCCATGTCGATGTACAGGAGTGACCTTGACTTTGGCCAACAAGTCACAACTGCCCAAGACATGTGATGTTAACAAAGCTTTCTTGGTTCAAACACATCTGTGATAGACAATGATCTCGACTTTGGCCAACAAATCAAAGCCAATCTTGGATCTTGCGAGAGAACCCATCAATGGAAGGAAACGCTTAATATTAAATGTGAGGGCGTTTTTCGTAAATTGGTAACCAATTTATTATCTTTGATTAGGTCTCATCATACACCCTTAAACATGCATTCTAAAAGCATAATAAAGCGCGATAAATTTAATAATGTATGCGGATGGATATTCACAATTTGTTCCTAGAACAAATCTCTATCTTTCCTCTCTCCCGCTAGCACTTTACATTCTTCTAAAACCCAATTACATAACACTATAAGAAACCTCATTTACATTGAGGGGAATTGGTGAGAAGAGAAATACAATGAGAATGAGAGGTGATAGGCTGGACGCTCAGGTCCAATTTCAAATAAATACCATATTTACAATAATTTCCAAAATTTCCCCCACCCATCTAATATCCATCTGATATACATTATTCAACAAATACATCTAAGTATTCAAACATAGCATGTTGTCAATCAATCTAATCCAATTAATTAATTCTTCAATTAATGACCAATCTAATGTTCATACAACGATTTGATTTGCTCGAGTCCAACTCGTTTAAGAATAAATACTCAAAGTAAGTATTCTTGAATTATATCGAACTATAATTTTAAATCCAATTTAAATTTTATCCAATACTAATTAAAGTTTAATTCCAAATTAAACAATTACACTTAAAATAATGCCTTTATAGACTTGGATTCCAAATCCAATCCAAATGGGTCTCAAAGGCCCAATTAGCATCCAATGCCATTTCTATTAGGTCCAATGGGCTTTTAATTAATTCTTTAGGCATGGACTTTGGCCATTATGGATCAAACCCATAATGCCTTGTGTTGGAGTTTCTACGGTCCCGAGGATCGATTATAAAACATAAAACACATATGCGAATACAACGAGGGAGTTGCGGAATACTTACATCGAGCGGTTGAGCGATGTGGTGATCAAAAAAACTTTATTTTCTGCCCTTGTGAGTGCTCAGCAGTGGCAGTTTTGCCTCTCCATGGATTCGGCTTTGGATCATCTTCTAAGCAAGCTTCAAGCTTGTGTTGATTCCAAGCTCATGGGTGGACTTCCCTATCACCTTCGTATGTCTCTCGGAGTGCTAGCTCTTGATGATTTTGCCACAAAATCATCAGACTTTTGCTTCCCATAGCTCAAGGCAGTGAGAAAAACCAGAAGAGAGAAAATGGCAGTTTCGCCGAGAGAGAGAGGAAGAGAATGGAGAGAGAGAGATGATAAATGTGTTGTAAAATTGGTAATTGATTTTCAAAAAATCATATACACAATTTTTGGCTTTTAAAAGGTCAAACTAATTAAAGCTTACAACTACCAACATCAACTCCCATCAAGTCACATCACTCAATCAATCAAATTGTCACATCACTCAAAGTGACATGATTTGACGCTTGATGTGACTAGCGATTTGACGCTTGATTTGACTTGTGTGCCGCACTCGAATTCGCTCGCAAACAATCCCGGGCTCGGGTTCGCAAATTCCAAATTAACGAATTTTCCGTTGCGACGCAATTAAATGATTATGCCTAGCGAAATCACTATTCACGTCGCTAACGAATTAATTCTAAATTAATTCGTTCGCCCGAATTAAAATCTAATTTTAATTCCGCGTCGAAATCGAATTTCGTATAATATATGTAATATATTATTTTATCGATTAATTCCAAATTAATCGTTATCTCTCTTTAATTGATATTTTATCCCAGATAAAATATCTCCTCAATTAATCCCAGATTAATTTTCTCTCTCGTCTGATTAATCTCAGATTAATAAAAGTGCGAGTCACACGTCATCGGTGAATCTTCGGGAAGTGACCCATAAGATCCCCAGATATATTGGCAGTAAATTCGTTCGTCGGACTATCCGAACACGTAAGCACCTAGTACTACGTTTATACCGATTTACAAGATAAGGTTGGCTTCTAGCAAAGCGCCATGCCTACCCAATTCTCCAGAAATATCCTTACAGGAATATAAGGATCTATATCAAGCGTAGTATACCTAGTATTGCGTATGTAGATCCAGTATTGGATGTCACGTGCTAGGCCTGGGCTGGAATTGTGTCTGCCCCGTACGAAGCACATGTCGGATGTCTAGTAACTAGTCTCTATAATCGGATATACATGACCTAGTCATAATATCCCGATAGATGCAGCATTTAAGAGAACCAGTCCCGTATCCTACGTGACCATCATCTCCATATGACTGGAGTGATACTTCCGTCTTGACATCACACCCAACACACTACGATTCTCAATATACCCAGAAGAGGCGTACACAGAACCTGTTAAAGCCCTCGACGACCAAAACCAAAGTATATTTATTGTCGCAAGTATTAGCGGTGCAAGTTTCAGGTTAAGACCAAATACACCTACCCTGATCTCGGACTTCCATAGACACATAGTCATACTACCAATGGAATTCCGAGGGGGTCTATCCAGAGCGAAGCTGTTTCCCGTACCATCGGTAAAACACAACCTCCTATTACACTTGCATGAGTATCCTATACCCAAATATATGAGAACTATGACGTTATGCCCTCACAACGCGCACAAGTGTAATACTAGTCTTTTACGCATTTATCGATGTCCAATCTCGATAATACTCTGACTAGGGATATTTAATGATTTATCCTTCGTGGACTGATATTGTCTCATATCATTCTCAATCCAGGAACAAATCATAAGGACCTCATATCATTTATATATCTTGGTAATCTAATCACAAATGATAAGAGAGCAATCTCCTTTGTCACATAGTTAATTTATACAACAACACCATGATCTATACAAATAGTGACGTTATGGGTCATAATTGTCCAACAATCTCCCACTTGGCCTATAGCTAGTCACTCGAGTGTCTTACACCCGAACTATGTACGGTTGGCTCAAACTACTGAGGAAAGGCTTTCGTCAACGGATTTTTATGATTATCATCTGATGCGATTTATTCAATCATCACATCGCCATGATGTATGAACCGAACGAATCAGATGATATATCGAAGTATGTATCTGGATCATTGATGAGACCATTAATTCTTTAGCCTGTGCTGACGCCTAGCTCAGCTGCTAACAGAACTATATCTAATCTAATTAGATTTGTTTATCGACCCAGAAGGCTTCTATTGCCGCCTCAGCTGCAGCAATAACCCGCATTTGTTGTTTATTCGGTAACAGTATCTTGCTTGGAAGATTTTCAGCTCACTGTTCCGTTTTTCAAACTGTATAGTACCATTGTTACGACTTATAGTCGTTATTATCGGTTTAGGAAAATTGCAGTAGTGATCCTAGTCACTTCAAGTTCTCATTCTCCATTACTTAAGATAACATCCTTAGATCTCTAAGATACTAAGTATGTGCTTAACATCAATCCAGTGACTTACACTAGGATTGGCCTGATTGTGAATCCATATGCTCAGAGCGTATGAGACACCAGGTCGCGTACATTTTTCAATGTACGAGTTTTCTCGGAGAGTTTTTCTCGAAAGCCAAGCTTTCACCGATTGTTATTATGGGAATGTCATTTCCAAGAAATGACATGTTATCATTATTTATATATAGGACAGCGATTGTCAGTGCGCTCCCACTAACCTTCTTATATACACAAGAATCATTTCATTTTGAATTAAATCATAAACTATTATGATTACATCAAATGGTAATTCCAAGAACTCAATGCTTGCTTCAATCCAAACATGGATCGAATAACCTGCAAACCTTGTTTGCTAGTTTTGGTATGACAAAACCGTCAGGATGTTGTAAACATCCTCCAAAAGGTTTCCTTTTCAGGAAAGCGATTTTCCCGTTCAGCTGTCATATTTCATAAATGAAACATGCAGCGTCAGCAAGCATTATCCAAATGGATTGACCGTAGAAACAGGTAAAAGGTTGAATCGTAATCAACACAATGTTGATAACGATACTTTCAGTTACAAGTTTAGCTTAGAACATTGTTATGTTTCCATCCATGTATGTCTTCCTTGAAGACTTATACAGTACCAGTAGGCACAATGCCTTGCGGTACATCAACTAGTATCCAAACATAGTTGATATACATGGAATCCATTTCGGATTTATGACATTTTGTCATAATTGGGAGTCGATACCTTCTATCACTTCCTAATACGTAGTCAGTTGGTATACCTCAATAAGATTGTCATTTTATGAGGTGAGATCAGAAACCCATACCCTAGGTTATTTTCTGACTCTCTCCGATCTACCTGGTTCTTGTGTATACGAAGATTAATGGTATAGTTACATCCTTGATGAACTATTTATGTTCCATTAAAGAATCAGTGCCTGGAACAGTATTACTCTGATTTTCATCGAGTTTTACTATCCTCACACTTACCACTGCATATAGGTATTCCTCTTAGGAAAACCGCATGGTGAGCAACAATTAAATTGTTCTCTTAGTGAGTTGTATAAGTACTATACTTATGGTATCCCTAGGATAACCTACAACTTGGCACTTATCCAATTTGGGTTTTAGTTTGGTATCATCCAAACATATGCCTAGCATTCCCAAATTTTCAGGAATTAGAAAACCCGGTTTCTTTCCTGTTCATATCTAATATGATATCTGTCAAATGGATTTTTATGGAACCTTATTCAAAATAAGTTCTGCACTATTTATGTGTATCCGTTGAAGGAAATGGTAGCTCAGAGCGACTCATGATTAACCTTATCATGTCCAACAAGATTCGATTACTCTGGTTCGGACACACCGTCAGGATGACGTGTTCCGGGAGGAGTCCTCTTTGAAAGAATATTTTACTCTTTCAAGTATATTAGAAACTTATTGCCTAAGTATTTTCCATTACGGCCTTACCGTGACGGTTTAATACTTCAGCCAATCTGTTTGTCTATTTCGTGTCGAAAACTTTAAAAGTTTCTGATTTGTGTTTCAAAGAAACACATAACCATAACGCGATGCCACATCCGTAAAGGTCACGAAATATTCATATCCACATCTAGCCTAGCTAGACATGGGCCCACTTGCTTCACTATGAACTATGGCTAACAGATCGGTGGCATTTGCACTTTTACCAAGTAAAGGTGTTTTAGGCACTTTGCCCAATTAACTGGATTCGTAGACTTTATTTGAATGGAATCAAATTTGTCCTAGTACCCACTCTTCAAAAGTGTGGATATACGAGTCTAGTTTAATTGTGTCCTAGACAACAATGCCACAATTGAGTTTCTTCTGATCAAATCAGTTCGAGCTAATTGTTTGTCATGTTATATGTTTGAGATTTTATGTATATTCAAAATATAAATTCTGTTATTAACATCTAATGTGTTTATCTCAATATCATCTTTATATTATGAAACACTTTAGTGTTCTAGAATATAAAGGTAAACCCACAGTGGGTTAAACACTGATATAGAGATAATGTTTCTAGTCAAACTAGTTACATTATAACAGTTTCCTAATTTAGGTACACACCCGAAGGTAGTTCCTAAACTTAGGTATCTACGGTTAAAAAAGCGACTTTCGTTCCGTTTCCAATTCGCAGATATGTCTCAACTGAAGTCATTATCCTGCTAATAGCAGATTCTGAACATCAGTACATATTTATGTATCACACTAAGTATTTAAAATCCAATATCAATACTAGTGGTGAACATATTTATGATAAACATATTTGAAGTCAGAGCCTTGCTCGTCTTCAATACCTTCATGTCTGTTTTGTCCAAACGGCAGTCACGCTTCCGCGATCCCGTTTGCCACAATTTTGGCAGACATTTCGGGATATGTCATTTATCTTCCTAGAAGATTATAATGATTCCAAGCCTATGGTTTCTAGAATATCGAAGTAAGGTGCGCCTTGCGCTTCTTGCCTCATTCCAAATTTTGACTTTGTCTCCTTGAGAATAGTCATTAACTCTCCAAGAGTTATGTATTGCAATTTAGTACTTCTAAAAATCTAAGTATAGATTTATGAAGATCCTTCAATTTCATTATCATACTTTAAGGATCTAACCCTTAGTTCTGACAAAGAAATTAAGGAGTCTACTACGGCAAGTTTAATGGATTCAAGTATTAAAGTTATCATCACATAAATCTTCCAAAGATTATTCTCTACTATTTGCTTAACTCCGGGCTTAGGCATAATATGTTATTTTATCAAATAAAGTAACTTATTATTTTCCAGGACCATCCTGAAATTTATTCCAAATTTGAAAATTAAACCATTTAAATACATTTTCCCTAGGATTATGTATTAAACGTCAATCTTTCAATTTATCTTGATTCTAATAGTCCAACTATTTAATCAACGATTTCGGTACTATTAATTATAATGATTATTATAGTCCAACTATTTAATCAACTATAATAATTAAATCAAATATATTGATTATAATAATCCAATTATATAATCAACTATAAATGAATTAGTTTGAATACAGTCCAACTGTTTTATTAAAACAACATTTAAATATTAGTCAAACTAACATTTATTTATTTGACGAATGATATTTGATTTGAGCGCGTATGGCAAGTAATTAAACGAATATTGCAAATTCAATTCTTGCCTCCCACTATTTTTCGGCGAGCCTCTAACCATCTGTCAAGTACTCGGGAAACCGTGTTTCCTAGCGGGCTAGGATCCCGTTAAATATCACACAATATTGACTTTGGCCAACAAATTGTATGATAATTAACTAGGTAGATCTCTAAGATCAATTGGATCCAATCCAATTCCTAAATCCAGTAGGGGGACATCCAAGTCTGAAACATATATCTTATATATGCCAATATATCCAATATATTACCTAACATTTTTCCTCTGAATCAACTAAGCCTTGGCTTTGGCACAACAAACTTAGTGATCCCAGTTAAGCGTGACTCATTGACCATGGAAAGCTTCGTAATCAATGTCGATGGACAAGAAGTGGTCTTGACTTTGGCCAACAAACCACAACTTGGACAAGACACCAATATGGAACAAAGCCTTCGTGATTCAAACACATCCTCGACGGACAAAGGTCTTGACTTTGGCCAACAAACCAATGCCAGTCTTGGATCTTGAGTAAGAATCACTCAATGGAAGGAAAAACGCTTAATATTTTGCGAGGGTTTTTCGCGTGCAAATTGGCAACCAATTTATTATCTTTGTTAAGGTCTCATCATCATACACCCTTAAACATGCATTCTAAATACATAATAAAGCGCGTATAATAAAATAATAATGATATGCGGATGGATACTTAACACATTGATCCTAGATCAAATCTCTCATTTTCCTCTCTCCCGCTAGCACAAGTATTTGCTTCTACTGGTTACACTACACTTCTAAAGAAACCTCATTTACATTGAGGGGAATAGGTGAGAAGAAAATACAAAGAGTAATGAGGTAATAAGGCTGGACATGCAGGTCCAATTAATAAATTCTAAATTTATTACAACAATTTCTAAAATTGCCCCACCCTTCTAATATCCATCTGATATACATTATTCATGCATCGCAACCATGTATTCACACAAGCATGTTATCAATCAATCTAATCCAATTAATTAATCTGATAATTAATGACCATCCAATGTTCAAACAACGATTTGATTTTGCGCGAGTCAAACTCGTTTTGTGAATAAGTACTCAAAGTATGAATTCTCGAATTAAATTAAACTACATAATTAAATCCAATTCAATTTGTATTTAATATTAATTCACCATTTAATTCCAAATTAAATATTACACTTTATTAACGAACCTTTACGACTTAAATTCCAAATTTAATCGTTACGGGTCTCAAAACCCGATTAATATCCAATATTAATTTAATTAAAGTCCAATGGGATTTTAATTAATTTCTTTAAGGCGTGGATTTTTGGTCAACTCGGGTCAAACCCAATAATCAAAGTCCAATCAAGGAGTAACCCATAAGCCTAGAAATCAATTTAGGCCCATTAGGCCCAATTAAACTTTAAAGGTCCATTAGTCGCATTTGGGCTTTATGGAAGCGGTTTTGGGCCCAATTGGATCCAACCAATTTAGCCTAAACCCAACTTAGTACAACCAAGCCCAATAACAACTTTAAAAGCCCAATTTCTAAAATAGGCCTAATATAATTAAATTACAAAAACCCAATTTTACAATTTAATTACATAAAGTGTATTACAAAATTAATTACCCAAATCAATATTTCCAAAACACAAATTTGTCTAATTAATCATGTTTTTCAACAACAAAACATGTCCAACACATTTTATCAAAAAATCAAACCCATTACATGCATATTATGTCTCGGCAATGAGAAGATTTTAATGTCCAATTTTAAATCCAATCCAATTGAATCCAATTAAACATTAAATCAACATTTCCAATTGATTCCAACTCATCCAATGAATCAAAAAATCAAAATTCCAAGACATTAGGGCTTCTCATCCATTCGGCCAAGCTAAAGATTTTGGGCAAATTTGTTCCAAATAATATTTGATCAAATTGATCCAATCAATCTTCAATTAAAACACATTTAAGTATACTAATTCATCAAATTTCATTAAACCATGCACAAAAACATCTTACCCAAATTTTAAGCCCTAATCAAATTTCATGCTTTTCAATCGCTCTGATACCATTGTTGGAGTTTCTACGGTCCCGAGGATCGATTATAAAACATAAAACACATGTGCGAATACAACGAGGGAGTTGTGGAATACTTACATCGAGCGGTTGAGCGATGCGGTGATCAACAAAACTTTATTTTCTGCCCTTATGAGTGCTCGGCAGTGGCAGTTTTACCTCTCCATGGATTCGGCTTTGGATCATCTTCTAAGAAAGCTCCAAGCTTGTGTTGATTCCAAGCTCATGGGTGGACTTCCCTATCACCTTCGTATGTCTCTCGAAGTGCTAGCTCTTGATGATTTTGCCACAAAATCATCACACTTTTGCTTCCCATAGCTCACAGCAGTGAGAAAAACCAGAAGAGAGAAAATGGCAATTTTGTCGAGAAAGAGAGGAAGAGAATGGAGAGAGAGATGATAAATGTGTTGTAAAATTGGTAATTGATTTTTAAAAAATCATATACATAATTTTTGGCTTTTAAAAAGTCAAACTAATTAAAGCTTACAACTACCAACATCAACTCCCATCAAGTCACATCACTCAATCAATCAAATTGTCACATCACTCAAAGTGACATGATTTGACGCTTGATGTGACTAGCGATTTGACGCTTGATTTGACTTGTGTGCCGCACTCGAATTCGCTCGCAAACAATCCCGAGCTCGGGTTCGCTAATTCCAAATTAACAAATTTTCCGTTGCGACGCAATTAAATGATTATGCCTAGCGAAATCACTATTCACATCGCTAACGAATTAATTCTAAATTAATTCGTTCGCCCGAATTAAAATCTAATTTTAATTCCGCGTCGAAATACAATTTCGTATAATATATATAATATATTATTTTATCGATTAATTCCAAATTAATCGTTATCTCTCTTTAATTGATATTTTATCCCAGATAAAATATCTCCTCAATTAATCCCAGATTAATTTTCTCTCTCATCTGATTAATCCCAGATTAATAAAAGTGCGAGTCATACGTCATCGGTGAATCTTCGGGAAGCGACCCATGAGATCCCCGGATATGTTGGCAGTAAATTCGGTCGTCGGACTATCCGAACACGTAAGTACCTAGTACTACGTTTATACCAATTTACAAGACAAGGTTGGCTTCTAGCAAAGCGTCATGCCTTCCCAATTCTCCAGAAATATCCTTACGGGAATATAAGGATCTATACCAGGCGTAGTATACCTAGTATTGCGTATGTCGATCCAGTATCGGATGTCACGTGCTAGGCCTGGGCTGCAATTATGTCTGCCCCATACGAAGCACATATCGGATGTCTGGTAACTAGTCTCTATAATCGGATATACATGACCTAGTCATAATATCCCGATAGTTGCAGCATTTAAGAGAACCAGTCCCGTATACTACGTGACCATCATCTCCATATGACTGAAGTGATACTTCCGTCTTGACATCACACCCAACACACTACGATTCTCAATATACCCAGAAGAGGCGTACACAGAACCTGTTAAAGCCCTGGACGACCAAAACCAAAGTATATTGATTGTCGCAAGTATTAGCGGTGCAAGTCTCAGGTTAAGACCAAATACACATACCCATCTCGGACTTCCATAGACACATAGTCATACTACCAATGGAATTTCGAGGGGGTCTATCCAGAGCGAAGCTGTTTCCCGTACCATCGGTAAAACACAACCTCCTATTACACTTGCATGAGTATCATATACCCAAATATATGAGAACTATGATGTTATGCCCTCAGAACGCGCACAAGTGTAATACTAGTCTTTTACGCATTTATCGATGTCCAATCTCGATAATACTCTGACTAGGGATATTTAATGATTTATCCTTCGTGGACTGATACTGTCTCATATCAGTCTCAATCCAGGAACAAATCATAAGGACCTCCTATCATTTATATATCTTGGTGATCCAATCACAAATGATAAGAGAGCAATCTCCTTTGTCACATAGTTAATTTGTACAACAACACCATGATCTGTACAAATAGTGACGCTATGGGTCATAATTGTCCAACACCTTGGCCCATTTAGGAATCACCATATGCCAAAAATTAATTTAAAGGCACATAAGTCATATTTTAGACTTTTATGGAAATGGTTTAGGCCCAATTGGATCCAACCCAATTGTCCAAAACCAAACATGGCCCAACCATGTTTCACAACGCGATATCGTAAAAGTGTAAACCTGTTGGGCCTTTTCAACTGGGACAAGTTTGTACCTCGCGATAATCTGATTGAAAGCTTTAAAATGACAACGGGCCAATTTGTATGAAAACCTTGATGGGCTTAGAAGGT
Source organism: Zanthoxylum bungeanum (assembly GCA_019454045.1). Taxonomy (NCBI): domain Eukaryota; kingdom Viridiplantae; phylum Streptophyta; class Magnoliopsida; order Sapindales; family Rutaceae; genus Zanthoxylum; species Zanthoxylum bungeanum. The sequence goes on from SKCR01036741.1 coordinate 109,517, forward strand.
CCGAACATGATCTTAATATGCCAAATGCATGAGTCCGATATCCGCACTGGCTTTTATCCAGGAAGGCTACACCTTGTTACGACATATTTGTATACTTTTGGATATCTCCAAGTCTATCCCCACAACCATGGTTACCGATGGCCCAATTCATCATTTCTAGACAATGGCACGATCTCCATAATAGGCTTAGTCAATATTGTAAATGGGCGGTATTTGTCTGTTATTGATGAAAAGGGATTGAAGTAACAAAGGTTCACCCCGTAGCATAGGAAAGAACGATTTTGTGTATCCACATCGGTGCACAAAATAAGCCATACCTAGGGAAGAAATGGATTTACCACAAGTGTGGGAGGAATAAGGTCGGAATGATATATGTCATTTTGATAACCACATGCATCTCATGCATCGCATGCATACACACATCATACTAACCCTTTGTTTTAAAATCCATCATAAATATTTGTTGGGTTAGAGAAGAAGGAAGGTTTGTCAAGAAAATATTAGCAACCATGAATGCATCAGGCAGTGAAGATTCCCGTATGGATCAATTGGAGACCAACATCACCAAAATTACCTAGCAACTACAAGCTTTGACCAATGCTATGGCCAAATTGACCGTACCCCATACAGCCAAAAACAGAAAGTTTTACGGCCAGAATAGAAAGACCATTGGGGGTCCTTCAGGGACCAAGCCCCCTCCTTCTAGGGTCGCCGCTATCAGAAACAGGCGATTCTCCAATCTTGGTAGACCTTTGTCAAATGTGTTTGAAGAGCTGAAGAGGCAAGGATGTTGGACAATTATGACCCATAACGTCACTATTTGTACAGATGATGGTGTTGTTGTACAAATTAACTATGTGACAAAGGAGATTGCACTCTTATCATTTGTGATTAGATCACCAAGATATATAAATGATAGGAGGTCCTTATGATTTGTTCCTGGATTGAGAATGATATGAGACAGTATCAATCCACGAAGGATAAATCATTAAATATCCATAGTTAGAGTATTATCGAGATTGGACATCGATAAATACGTAAAAGACTAGTATTACACTAGTGCGCGTGTGAGGGCACAAATGCCATAGTTCTCATATATTTGGGTATAAGATACTCATGCAAGTGTAATAGGAGGTTGTGTTTTACTGATGGTACGGGAAACAGCTTCGCTCTGGATAGACCCCATCGGAATTCCATTGGTAGTATGACTATGTGTCTATGGAAGTCCGAAATCAGGGTAGGTGTATTTGGTCTTAACCTGAGACTTGCACCGCTAATACTTGCGACAATCAATATACTTTGGTTGTGGTCGTCCAGGGCTTTAAAAAGTTCTGTGTACGCCTCTGCTGGGTATATTGAGAATCGTAGTGTGTTGGGTGTGATGTCAAGACGGAAGTGTCACTCCAGTCATATGGAGATGATGATCGCACAGGGATACAGAACTGGTTCTCTAAAAAGGTTGCAACCGTCAGGATAATATGACTTGGTCATGATTATCTGATAATAAAAAGACTAGTTGCTCGTAATTCGATATATGCTTCGTACGGGGCAGACACAATTCCAGCCTCAGGCCTTCCACATGACATCCAATACTGGATCGAAATACGCAATACTACGTATATTACGCCTGATATAGATCATTATTCCTGTAAGGATATTTCTGGAGAATTGGGTAGGCATGGCGCTTTGCTAGAAGCCAACCTTGTCTTGTAAATCGGTATAAACATAGTACTAGGTACTTACGTGTTCGGATAGTCCGACGACAGAATTTACTGCCAACATATCCGAGGATCTCATGGGTCGCTTCCTGAAGATTCACTGATGACGTATGACTCGCACTTTTAATTAATCTGGGATTAATTAGATGAGAGAGAAAATTAATCTGGGATTAATTGCGGAGATATTTTATCTGGGATAAAATATCAATTAAAGAGAGATAACGATTAATTTGGAATTAATCGATAAATAATATATTCGATATATTATACGAAATTGGATTTCGGCGCGGAATTAAAATTAGATTTTAATTCGGGCGAACGAGTTAATTTAGAATTAATTCGTTAGCGACGTGAATAGTGATTTTGCTAGGCATAATCATTTAATTACGTCACAACGGAAAATTCGTTAATTTGGAATTAGCGAACCCGAGCCCGGGATTGTTTGTGAGCGCATTCGCATTTCGAATTCGAGTACGGCACGCAAGTCAAATCTAGCATCAAATCATTGGTCACATCAAGCGTCAAATCATGTCACTTTGAGTGATGTGACAATTTGATTGATTGATGTGATTGATTGATTGATTGATGTAGTGGTTAATGGCTTTAATGGTTTGACTTTTTTAAAGCCAAAATTTTTTATATTATTTAGGAAATCAATTACCAAAATTACATTACACATTTATCTCTCTCTCTCCTCCAATTTCTCTTCATCTCTCTCGCCCATTTAGGCACTTTTCTGTTTCTGTTTTGCTGGGCAAAACCGAGCATGAGGGAAGCTAAAAGTCACGATTTTGTGGCAAGATCGGGAGTGCTAGCACACTACGAAGTCATGCGAAGGTGATAGGGAAGTCCATCTATGAGCTTGGAATCATTTGACGAAGCTTGGAGCTTGGAAGATGATCCACATTACCGAAAATGGGGACTGCATGCAGCTCACTGCCGTGAGCAGTAAGGAGGCAGAAAATTGGATTTTTGTTGTCCAATGCGTCGCTCAACCGATCGATGTGAGTATTCTGCAACTCCCTCGATGTATTCACATGTTATTTCTTGCTTTGTATTCGATCCATGGGGCCGTAGAAACTCCAACAAAGGACTCCTAAATCCCTTAGAACCTAAGCCACTTCCATACCCTATGCCACAATACCTCGACCTAAACCTATATTGTTACCTCCATCAATAAAAAAGCCACGAAAATGAAAATTGTACCCTCCTTAGGCATGAAATCCAAGACCTCATTGACACCAATAAAATACCCAACCCGGAAAAAGAACAACCCGACACAAATAAAGCCAGAAACTGCCCCACCTGACAGACACAAACAAAGCCAAAAACAATCCTGAAAACAGTCCCAGAAACAGTCCCGAAAACAACCCCCTTAAGCCACTGAAAACAACACATAGAAACCAGTCGTTCACCACCAAAAATCAACCCCTAAAATCACCCAAAAACAGTAGCCCAAAACAGTGTGCAAAAATAGCGAGACGGCAAACCAGAAAAATAGTGAAACTTTAATTCTTCCGGCGATGTCCCGACGCACTCCCGAGAAGCGACTTAAAAAGTAAGTCCTGAATGCACCCTTTTACTATATTTATTTTGTTGTTCCGGACACGGCATGCTTTATTGGACGTGAAATACATCCAACCAAGCATGCGAGGTCCTATACTAAAAATGGCCAAATCTTTTGGTCGCATCTTCTTCTTTCATTTTTTTATTTATTTACTATATTCATTTTACTTTTCCGGACGCTACGTGCTTGGTTGGACGTGAAATACGTTAGCCGGGCATGCGAGGTCATATATTAAGAAGGGCCAAATCTTTTGGTCGCATCTTCTTTCTTTTATTTTGTTATTTATCTTTCTTATCAATTTATTGTTGTTTATTATTCCGCATTTACTTTACAGTTCATTTTTATTTACTATTCTGCACTTACATTACCGTTAATTTTTATTTATTATTCTGCACTTACTTTATCGTTCATTTTTATATATTATTCCACACTTACTTTACCGTTCATTTTTATTTATTATTACGCACTTACTTTATCGTTCTTTTTTGTTTTATCGGTCCACTTTTACCCTTATTCTTGTTTTCTCATATCACTTCGCATTTACTTTCATGTCTATTTGTATTATGTTAGTGATTGTGTATTATTCATTGTGGTATATCGGATGGAAATCCAAACATAAATTATGTAGCTTAATCCGAATTGATGGTAGTGCGGTCTGTACTTGGGATATAACTTCATGTACCACTCGGGAATATTTATATATGCGTGTTCGTGTTATTAATGATGTTATTTTTGTAAGTACGTTCGAACGTGTTTCTGAACGCTACTCGAACGCATGCATTCTGCCTCACTCCGTTCGAACGCATTTTCGAACGCTACTCGGACGCATGCATTCTGCTTCACTCTCTTCGAACGCGTTTCCGGACGCTACTCGGACGCTGAGGAGTGGTAATTATATCACTATTTCCCACTTATTTAACTTAATATTTTGTATAATTTCTTGAGTTTTATGAATATTTTGATGTGTTTTATGCTATTTTGTAGATAAATAAAGTTTCAGGACTCTCGAGAGGTGATTTGGGCCCAAAACAGTGAAAAAGGACGAAAATGGCATTTTTGTAATTTGTCTGAGTCACGATGCGCAAGCTGTCTGCGTTGCGACGCCTAATATGCACCAAGACTTGCTAACGTGCGACGGGTCCACAAGTCAGAATCTGAGAAGTTGGACTTTGCTAACGTGCGCCGTGCCACGTTTCACCATCACAGCCGATCTGCTAACGTGCACTGTGCCACGTGTAATCATCCTACGGTGCCGACAGTGGCCATCGCCATGTGCCGCCATGTGTCACTCCACGTCATTGTCCACATCACCAATTGACAGAGTCAAAGTGCCACATCATCGCCACGTCATCATCAACCAATCACAGCGTGCCACGTGTCATCATTCTATGGTGCCGACAGTCGTCATCACCACGTGTCACCACGTCATCGCCACATCATCTCAATCATTCAGCTCCCAGCCGCCTTGCCATGTGTCACATTATCTCTTTATCCGAATCGCCACGTGTCAGATAAGAATCTGAAGCCGACGAACCAGAAGTTGCCACGTCGACAATCACTCGCGTCGCGACGCGAGCTGCGCGTCGTGACGCGGATACCTTACTGACGCCTATAAATAGTGCTCGAAATTTTAGTTTCAGATGTACCTTCCTCTCTAATTTCTCTGATGTAAATAGGGAGTTTTCTATCTAATTTCTTTTTAATTTCAATTTTGCAATTAATTTTAATTACGTTCTATAATAATAATAATTTACTTTTTTTTACTTTTACAGTTTTTACTATTCAACCATGAGGATGTAACTTCCCCCTGCTAGGGTGAAAGGTAATTCTTTTACTATTGCTATTTAGATTAATCTCCCTTAAATATAATATATTCACTATTTAAAATTTGACTTAAAAAGGATACCACCAGATTGGTCGATTGGTAATTCATTTTAATCTGGTTTAAACCTGACTAATCAAGTATACCGCCAGATTGGTCGGTTGGTAATTAAATTTTCTTACCGCCTATATGACAGGTTTATTTTGGTTCCCCCTTTATGGCTGGTTGGATTTAATTTGACTTAATCAGGTTACCGCCTATATGGCTGGTTGGTAAAATAATCACAAGTTAATATATTATATTAAGGGAGATATCTAAATAGTAAATAATAAAAGTTGATCCTTTTACCTTAGCATTTTATTGTAATTTACTTTTCAGCTTTTACTTTATCGCAATTACTTTTCAGCATTCTTATTTTATATCTTTTACTTTTAAGTTTTTACTAGCCCTAGTTATGTGTTGTAACTAAGTTAGTTATCTAGGGTTGTGATGAATTCTAATATCACCGGTTTATAAGGGGTTATTTTATAGTTTTGGTAATTTAAAGGTTTACTTATTAAGTCTTAAGTTTAATGCGTCTTGTTAATTGGCCACTAATAAGATAGATCTGGTAAATCTAAAATAAACTTGACAAAGGAATTTTAGGTTTCAGCCTTAGACTTAATAGCCCATGATCTTCCTTGATGATAGATAACCCTTTAATAGATTTCCTTACAGGATAGACATATACATGTCGGTCGGGGGTAGTCATAATTGGAACTTAAACTTAATGAATCCAGGTAATTTGGTTGACATAGACATATGGTTCAATTGTGTTATACTGGGTATTTGCGTCTGACCATCGACAGAGGCTTTTGCATAATTTAGTGTTCCAGGTTAGTAAACCAATTTAGTACACAAACATGAAATAACCACTTCATCTTTTAAAAGATATTAGAAAGATTCACAACCCTAGATAGTTCCCTAATATTGAATTTTCTTAAACCTATTTTCATGCAATTTTATTTACTTGTTTTTAAATTCAAAATCTTCACCATTTCAAATCAATCAACCAACCTGTTAGATACTAGTAATCATTTGACCTCATAAAATTAATAGATTAGGTATTAAATCCTCGTGGGATCGATACTTTTTATACTACTTGAACGATATGTACGCTTGCGTTATACGCATATGTGTAAGCACCGGTCAGACGCATGCATTCTGCTTCACTCCGTTTGAATTCATTTTCGAACGCAACTCGACGCATGCATTATGCCTCACTCCGTTCGAACGCGTTCTAAAATACTACACGAACGCACACACAATGTACAACCTCTTTCTTTACACTTTATGCATTTTTGTCTCTTTAATTATTTATTTTGCATTATGTATTTAATTATTTTCATTTATTATTAACGTTCTTACTGTTATTATAATTTATATTATCGTACTTCCTCGTTTAATATGCTTTTGGAATTATGAATTTGCTTTCATTTATATTTATTTTTATGGGTGTGCAAACTTGTATGTTGTTTGAATTACCTTGCATGTGTTGCATTAAGACTTTGTTATACCTTGTTGTGAACACGTACATTATACTGGCATAAGTAAGGGACCATTCTGAACCCAATGGTTTGAGGTCTTCCCTTGCGAGGGGTGAGTGCGGCCTTAAATCATTTCTCAGTTCACACTGGGTGGTGACTCCTTTATTCTCCAGTTTAGTCCCCCGAGAGCTACATCGTACTCTCTATGGGCTGTGAGCCCAACAATATTGTGGTCGCGCCTACAATGGAGTGAATCTTTCTCGATCATTTGCTTTTACTTCTTTTTCCTCCATCTGTGGCTCTGTTTCACTGCTTTCTTTTGGAACTTCCTTAGTGGATGCTTTGATTCCAGCATCTTTGTTGATCTCAGTACCTCTTATCAAAGTGATGGCATGACATTGTTCCTTCCTCATGTTCCTTTTATTTGGTTATGTGTTGCTAGGAAGGGTACTGTTGGACAATTATGACCCATAGCGTCACTATTTGTACAGATCACGGTGTTGTTGTACAAATTAACTATGTGACAAAGGAGATTGCTCTCTTATCATTTGTGATTAGATCACCAAGATGTATAAATGATAGGAGGTCCTAATGATTTGTTCCTGGATTGAGAATGATATGAGAGACAGTATCAGTCCATGAAAGATAAATCATTAAATATCCCTAGTTAGAGTATTATCGAGAATAGACATCGATAAATACGTAAAAGACTAGTATTACACTTGTGCGCGTTGTGAGGGCATAACGACATAGTTCTCATATATTTGGGTATAGGATACTGTAGGGGTTTTTAGGGGGTGAATCCGGTAACGCAGCGGAAGCGGTGAAAATTCGATTTTCAGATTTCAAAACTTTTTCTCGGATTAATTAAATAAACATATTTATTTAATATTCCAATAATCAAATTATGAAAATAAATTAAATAAAACATTTTTAGGTGAATTTACCGAAATACCCTTGCTTTGTATTTTTGTCCATTTTAGTCCGAAATTGATCTAATCAATTTTGAATGATTCTAAATCATTTCTAAGATGAACTTATGATGTTCAAAACATCAAAACACCAAAGCAACCAAAATCCCCAATTTCCCTCACAAGGCCGAGAGCCTCCTTTAGGTTCCATTTTGTGCATTTTGCACTTTCATGCTTCAAGACACATCCAAATGATATCCAATCAACATGAAACTTTATATGCATCATATACACACATAAATACACAACATATATGAAAACCCCCAAATTTGGAATTAGTTAAGAACCCTAATTTTTCAATTTCAACAAATTGGACAAATTAGACCAAATACATTAAATCAATTACTTCAATCATCATTCTTCCATCCAATCCAAGTCTCAACACAATGAAACAACTCAAGATCAAGTCTAGGTCATTTAAGAGTGGGTCAATAACTCTAGATTAGCAACATGGTTTCCAAAACCTTAAAAGAATCTTTATAACTACAATAGTTACAAGCTTTCTTCATCACACATGCTCAACACTTTCAACCAAATTTCCATCATCAAAAACACAAGAAATAATGAAAATAATAACTTAAGAACATCACAAGATGTTGCCTAGATCCTAAGGAACAAATTCCTTTCTAATAGTAAGTTTGAAAAACTTACAAAATCCAAGCTTTTCTTTGAGTTTTCTCTTTTCTCCTTCACTTGCTTTCTTTGTTTTCTTTTAATGGTGTTTCTTGTAAAGTGTAATAGGTTAGTAAATGAGAAAGAAATGAAAACAATATATACCTCTCTTTATTTTGCCTTGGCCGAAACCCTTGCAAATGTATATACCAAATTTTCATTTCAATTTCATTTCAAATATCATTTAATCAACTTGCATAAATATCTAAAACACTTTAATAGATATTTAATTAAGTCAACAAAGGCAACTAATATCATTTACTTTAAATATCCTAATGTAAGATATTTATATTTTAATTAATTTAATCATTTAACAATTAAATAATCAATTAATTAATCAAATACAAATATATTAAATATATGTATAATATTTACATTAAATATTAAAAACATATATTCATTTAGGATAAAAGTCAAATAACTCATTTTGACTATTAATTAATGTGTATTTAAATTAATCAAGTATTAAATGTAAATACACAATAATTAGGCAAATGACTATCTAGTCCTTTTAGCACGTATCTTGCGTTTAACCTTTAAACGACTTTATAAATAATCAATATTATTTACTAATGTTGCTTTAGTGCTCTACGAGTATGTTTCATTATTGAGACTCTCTAGATTCAGGTATATCCGTCACGAAATCTAATTTCGTGTCCATAATCTATCCACCCGTAGATTATGACGATCACGGATAATCTCGTTGAACCATACAGGTCGAGGTCATGGCAAATGTATAATTCCTCCGTCACAGGTATCCGGATAAATCCCAGAGATATAGATGTAAACACCAAATCTCTATCGGGATTATCCAGTCGACTATTCTATTAGCAATCTCAAAAAGAATGTTTAGAACTAGCTTCTAAACTTTACCACGGGCCCATGGTTTTATCTGATTGCTAATCATATGGACTACCTATGCTCTGATACACAGAACTGACGGATCCTATCTTGATACACATAGGACACCCTGAGGATCTGTCTACACCCAACGAACAGGCGGAGGTCTGATCTAAATAGATCTGTGATGTGACTGCCGTCTAAGTGTAGAAGATGTCTCATGTGCCCACAATGGCATCTCAAGTCTAAGAATCACAAGTGCTACTCAACCCAAGAAGATTCTTATTGACGCTGGTGTACCATTCATTAAGAATCTTCGGTGAGTCGTTCAGTGTTTATCCGCTATAAACACCTACACGTCTATACTAGTCTCCAAGACTTATGGTTCATTGAGAAACCATTGGAATCATATATTCCAGTATACGACATGTACCGGTCTCAACGGGTTTACTATACTGACCAAGTAGTGTAAACCTTGACCAGGAACTGTCTGAGAAAGACAACGTCATGATACAACTCAATGTCCGTTGTGACGCTTTTGCAACTGTATCATGACTAATCATTCTAGGGTCATTACGTCTTTACCATATAGAAAGATAGATTATATTATAGAAACTGAATATATTATTCATAATAATAATGTTTTACAGAAGTATTTAACAGAAATACAACCGGGAATTGGCGCTCTGAGCACCAACCCCAACAGATACTCATGCAAGTGTAATAGGAGGTTGTGTTTTACCGATGGTACGGGAAACAGCTTTGCTCTGGATAGACCCCCTCAGAATTCCATTGGTAGTATGACTATGTGTCTATGGAAGTCCGAAATCAGGGTAGTTGTATTTGGTCTTAACCTGAGACTTGCACCGCTAATACTTGCGACAATCAATATACTTTGGTTTTGGTCATCCAGGACTTTAACCGGTTTCTGTGTACGCCTCTTCTAGGTATATCGAGAATCGTAGTGTGTTGGGTGTGATGTCAAGACGGAAGTGTCACTCCAGTCATATGGAGATGATAGTCACGTAGGATACGGTACTAGTACTCTTAAGTACTGCAGTCATCGGGATAAAATGACAAGGTCATGTTTATCCAATTATAGAGACTATTTACCAGACATCCGACATGTGCTTCGTACGGGGCAGACACAACTCCATCCCCAGGCCTAGCATGTGATCATCCGATACTGGATCGACATACACAATACTACGTATACTACGCCTGATATAGATCCTTATATTCCTGTAAGGATATTTATGGAGAATTGGGTAGGCATGGCGCTTTGCTAGAAGCCAACCTTGTCTTGTAAATCGGTATAAACGTAGTACTAGGTACTTACGTGTTCAGATAGTCCGACGATCGAATTTATTGCCAACATATCCGGGGATCTCATGGGTCGCTTCCCGAAGATTCACCGATGACGTATGACTCGCACTCTAAATTAATATGGGATTAATTAGAAGATAGAGAAAATTAATCTGAGATTAATTACGGAGATATTTTATCTGGGATAAAATATCATTTAAAAGAGAGATAACGATTAATTTGGAATTAATCGATAAATTAATATATTCGATATATTAAACGAAATTGGATTTCGACGCGGAATTAAAATTAGATTTTAATTCGGGTGAACGAATTAATTTAGAATTAATTTGTTAGCGACGTGAATAATAATTATGCTTGGCATGATTATTTAATTAAATTGGATTTGATTACGTCGCAACGGAAAATTCGTTAATTTGGAATTAGCGAACCCGAGCTCGGGATTATTTGCGAGCGCATTCGCATTTCGAATTCGAGTACGGCACGTAAGTCAAATCAAGCGTCAAATCACTAGTCGCATCAAGCGTCAAATCACTTGTCACTTTGAGTGATGTGACTTTACAACTTGATTGAATGATGTGATTAGTGATGTGGTAGTTGGAAGGCATTTAATTATTTTTTGCCTTTGACTTTTTGTAATGAAAATGGTATATGTTTAATTTGTTTTTGGAAATCAAATTACATTACACATTTTTACATCCCTCTCTCCTCTCTTTCTTCTTCCTCTCACACGCCCAAGGGGCTGAAAAACCTTATGTTTTTCTGTTAAAAACCGAGAGCCATAGGGAAGCTTAGAGTAATGATTTTGTTGCAAAATCAAGAGTACTAGCACACTACGAAGTCATGCAAAGGTGATAGGGAAGTCCACCCATGAGCTTGGAATCGTTTGACGAAGCTTGGAGCTTGGAGAAAGACCACCATGGCCGAATCTTGGAGAGGGAAACCAGTGGACTGCCGAGCAAAAACAGTGAGCAGAATTTGATTTTTGTTGCCTCGCGCGTCGCTCAATCGATCGATGTGAGTATTCCGCAACTCCCTTGTTGTATTCGCACTTGTTTCATGCTTGTTTAATGATCTTGGGATGTTTAGAAACTCCAACAATGGTATCAGAGCGATTGAAAAGCATGAAAATGATTAGGGCTTCAAATTTGGGTAAAAATCTGTTTGAGCATGATTTATGAAATTGGATGAATGAATATGTTTAAATGTGTTTTAATTGAGGATTGATTGGATCAATTTGTTAAAAATAGTTTGGAACATTTTTCTCCAATAATCTTAGCTTGGCCGAGAGGAAGGAAGCCCTAATTGTCTTGGAATTTTTGATTTTTTATTCATTGGATGAATTGGAATCATTCGGGAATGTTGATTTAATGTCGATTGTGGATTTAATTGGATTGAAACCGAATCGGACACAAATTACCCAAATTGCCGAGAATGATATAGAATGTAATTGGGTTTGATTTTTGTTAAAATGTGTTGGACATGTTTTAATGTTAAAGAGCATGATTAATTAGGCTAATTGATGTTTTAGAAATGTTAATTGGGTAATTAATTGTGTAATGCACTTTGAGTAATTAAATTGTGAAATTGGATGTTTGTAATTTAATTATATTGGGCCTATTTTGTGATATTGGGCTTATTGGACTTGGTTGTACCAAGTTGGGTTTATGCAAAATCGGTTGGATCCAATTGGGCCCAAAACCGCTTCCATAAAGCCCAAATGCGACTAATGGACCTTTAAAGTTTAATTGGGCCTAATGGGCCTAAATTGATTTCTGGGCTTATGGGGTAATTCCCGGATTGGACTTTGGTTATTGGGTTTGACCCGAGTTGACCAAAAGTCCACGACTTATGAAGTTAATTAAAAGCCCATTGGACTTTAATTAAATTGACGTTGGACGTTAATCGGGCTTTGAGACCCGTAACGATTAAATTTGGAATTAAATCGTAAAGGTTATTTTAAAAAGTGTAGTATTTAATTTGGAATTAAATAGCGAATTAGTATTAAATACAAATTGAATTGGATTTAATTATGTAGTTTAATTTAATTCGAGAATTCGTACTTTGAGTACTTATTCGCAAAATGAGTTTGACTCGCGCAAAATCAAATCGTTGTTTGAACATTAGATGGTCACTAATTATCAGATTAATTAATTTGATTAGATTGATTGATAACATGCTTGTGTGAATACATGGTTGCGATGCATGAATAATGTATATCGGATGGATATTAGTTGGGTGGGGCAATTTTAGAAATTGTTGTAATAAATTTGATTTATTAATTGGACCTGCGTGTCCAGCCTTATTACCTCCATATTCTTTGTATTCTCTTCTCACCTATTCCCCTCAATGAAAATGAGGTTTCTTTAGAAGTGTAGTGTAACGGGTAGAAGTGATACTTGTGCTAGCGGGAGAGAGAAATGGAGAGATTTGATCTAGGATCAATGTGTAAAGTATCCATCCGCATATCATTATATTTATTCATATGCGCTTTATTATGTGCTTAGAATGCATGTTTAAGGTGTATGATGATGAGACCTTAACAAAGATAATAAATTGGTTGCCAATTTGCACTCGAAAAACCCTCGCAAAATATTAAGCGTTTTTCCTTCCATTGAGTGATTCTTACTCAAGATCCGAGACTGGCATTGGCTTGTTGGCCAAAGTCAAGGCCTTTGTCCGTCGAGGATGTGTTTGAATCACGAGAGCTTTGTTACATATTGGTGTCTTGTCCAAGTTGTGGTTTGTTGGCCAAATTCAATACCACTTCTTGTCCATCGACATTGATTACGAAGCTTTCCATGGTCAATGGGTCGCGCTTAACTGGGATCACTAAGTTTGTTGTGCCAAAGCCAAGGCTTAGTTGATTCAGAGGAAAAATGTTAGGTAATACATTGGATGTATTGGCATATATAAGATATATGTTTCGGACTTGGATGTCCCCCTACTGGATCTAGGAATTGGATTGGATCCAATTGATCTTAGAGATCTACCTAGTTAATTATCATACAATTTGTTGGCCAAAGTCAAGATTGTGTGATATTTAACGGGATCCTAGCCCGCTAGGAAACACGGTTTCCCGAGTACTCGACAGAGGGTTAGAGGCTCGCCGAAAAATAGTGGGAGGCAAGAATTGAATTTGCAATATTCGTTTAATTACTTGCCATACGCGCTCAAACAAATACCATTCGTCAAATAAATTAAATGTTAGTTGGACTAATATTTAAATTGTTGTTTTAATAAACAGTTAGACTGTATTCAAACTATTCATTTATAGTTGATTATATAATTGGATTATAATAATCAATATATTTGATTTAATTATAGTTGATTAAGTAATTGGACTATAATAATCATTATAATAAATAGTACCTATATCGTTGATTAAATAGTTGGACTATTAGAATCAAGATAAAATTGAAAGATTGGCATTTAAAACATAATCCTAAGGAAAATGTATTTAAATGGTTTAATTTTCAAGTTGGGAATAAAATTTCAGGATGGTCCTGGAAAATAATAAGTTACTTTATTTGATAAAATAACATATTAGGCCTAAGCCCGGAGTTAAGAAAATAGTAGAACATGATCTTTGGAAGATTTATGTGATGATAACTTTAGTGCTTAATCCATTATACTTACCGCAGTAGACTCCTTAATTTCTTTGTCAGAACTAAGGGTTAGATCCTTAAAGTATGATAATGAAATTGAAGGATCTTCATAAATCTATACTTAGATTTTAGAAGTACTAAATTGTAATTTATAACTCTTGGAGAGTTAATGATTATTCTCAATGAGATAAAGTCAAAGTTTGCAATTAGGCAAGTAACGCAAGGCGCACCTGACTTTGATATTCTAGAAACCCGAGGCTTGGCCAAAGGCTTCTGGAATATGAAAAGGGCAAAGGCAAAATCATTATAATCTTCTGGGAAGATAAAGGACATATCCTAAAATATCTGCCTAAATGTAGCAAACGGGATCGCGGAAGCGTGACTGCCGTTTGGACAATGCATGCATGAAGGAATTGAAGACGAGCAAAACTCTGACTTCAAATATGTTTGTCATATTATGTTCACTACTAGTATTAAAATTGGATTTTAAATACTTAGTGTGGTACATAAATGTATACTGATGTTCAAAATCTGCTATGAGCAGGATAATGACTTCAGTTGAGACATATCTGCGAATTGGAAACGGGACGAAAGTCGCTGTTTTAACTGTAGATACCTAAGTTTAGGAACTACCTTCGGGTGTGTACCTAAATTAGGAAACTGTTATAATGTAACTAGTTTGACTAAAAACATTATCTCTATATCAGTGTTTAACCCACTGTGGGTTTACCTTTATATTCTAGAACACTAAAGTGTTTCATTATATAAAGATGATATTGAGATAAACACATTAGATGTGAATAACAGAATTTATATTTTGAATATAAATATATCTCAAACATATAACATGACAAACAAATAGCTCAAACTGATTTGATCAGAAGAAACTTGGTTGTGGCATTGTTGTCTAGGACACAATCAAATCAGAATCGTATATCCACACTTTTGAAGAGTGGGTACTATGACTGTTTTGATTCCAATCAAATAAAGTCTACGAATCTAGTTTATTGGGCAAAGTGCCTATAACACATTTACTTGGTAAAAGTGTAAATGCCACCGATCTGTTAGCCCTAGTTCATAATGAAGCAAGTGGGCCCATGTCTAGCTAGGCTAGAGGTGGATATGAATATTTCGTGACCTTTACGGATGTTGCATCGCGATATGGTTATGTGTTTCTTTTGAAACACAAATCGAAAACTTTTATAGTTTTCGACACGATATAGACAAACAGATCGGCTAAATTATTATACCGTCACGGTGAGACCGTAATGGAAAATACTTAAGCAATAAGTTTCTCGTATACTTGAAAGAGTATAGTATTCTTTCAAGGAGGACTCGTTCCGGAACACGTCAATTTGACGGTGTGTCCGAACAGAGTAACCGAATTTTGTTGGACATGATAAAGTTAATCATGAGTCGCTCTGAGCTACCATTTCCTTCAACGGATACGCATTAACAGTGCTAAACTTATTTAGAATAAGGTTCCATTGAAATCTGTTAGACAGACTTTATATTAGATATGAACAGGAAAGAAACTAGGTTTCTTATTCCTGAAAATTTGGGTATGCTGGGCATATGTTTGGATGATACCAAACTAAAACCCAAAATGGATAAGTGCCAATTGTAGGTTATCCTAAGGAAACCAAAGTATAGTACTTATACAACTCACAAGAGAACAATGTAATTGTTGCTCGCCATGCGGTTTTCCTAAGAGGAATACCGATATGCAGTGGTAAGTGGGAGGATAGTAAAACTCGATGAAAATTGGAGTAATACTATTCCAAGGCACCGAATCTTAATGGAACATAAATAGTTCATCTAGGATGAAACTATACCAGTAATCTTCGAATACACAAGAACCACGTAAGTCGGAGAGAGTCAGAAAATAACCTAGGTATGGGTTTCTGATCTCACCTCGTAAAGATGTCAATCTTTTGAGGTATACCAACTGACTACGTATGAGGAAGTGATACAAGGTATCGACTCCCTATTATGGCAAAGTGCCATGACATCCGAAATGGATCCCATGTATATCAACAAGTTTGGATACTAGTTTATGTACCGCAAGGCATTGTGCCTATTGGTACTTATAAGTCTTCAAGGAAGACATACATGGATGGCAACATACCAACGTATAAAGCTATGCTTTTAGCGGAAAGGTATCGTTATCAACATTGTGTTGATTACGATTCAACCTTTTACTTGTTGCCACGGTAAATCTATTTGGATAATGTTTGCTAATGTTGCATATTTCATTTATGAAATATGACAGCTTTACGGGAAAATCGCTTTCCTTAAAAGGAAAACATTTGGAGGATGTTTACAACATCCTGTCGGTTTTGTCGTACCATAACTAGCAAAAAATGTTTGCAGGTTGTTCGATCCATGTTTAGATTGAAGCAAGCATAGGTTCTTGGAATTATCGTTTTGATGTAATCATAATAGTTTATGATTTAATTCAAAACGAAAATGATTCTTGTGTATATAAGAGGGTTAGTGGGAGCTCACTAACAGTGGATGTCCCATAAATAATGATAATAAGTCATTTCTTGGAAATGATATTCCCATAAAAAAAATTGGCGAAAGCTTGGCTTTCGAATACTCTCAGAGAAAACGTACATTGAAAAATGTACGCGACCTGGTGTCTCATACGCTTTGAGCATATGAAGTCACAAACAGGCCAATCCAAGTGATAGTAACTGGATTGATGTTAAGAACATTCGTTAGTATCTTAGAGAACTAAGGATGCTGTCTTAGTCTATGGAGAAGGAGAACTTGAAGTGACTGGGATCACTGTAGCAAGTTTATAAACCGATAAAAATGACTATAAGTCGTAACAACGGTACTATAAAATTTGAATAACGGAACAGTGAGCTGGAGATCTTCCAAGCAAAATACTGTTACCGAATAAACAACAAATGCGGGTAATTACTGCAGCTGAGGCAGCAATAGAAGCCTTCTGGGTTGATAACAAATCTAATTAGATTAGATATAGTTCTGTTAGCAGCTGAGCTAGGCGTCAGCACAGGCTAAAGAATTAATGGTCTCATCAACGATCCAGATACATACTTCGATATATCATCTGATTCGTTCGGGTCATATATCGTGGCGATGTGATGATCGAATAAATCGTATCAGATGATAATCATACAAATTCGCTGACGAAAGCCTTTCCTCAGCAGTTTGAGCTAACCGTACATAGTTCGGGTGTAAGACACTCGAGTGACTAGCTACAGGCCAAGTGGGAGATTATTGGACAATTATGACCCATAGCGTCACTATTTGTACAGATTATGGTGTTGTTGTATAAATTAACTATGTGACAAAGGAGATTGCTCTCTTATCATTTGTGATTAGATCACCAAGATGTATAAATGATAGGAGGTCCTAATGATTTGTTCCTGGATTGAGAATGATATGAGATAGTATCAGTCAACAAATGATAAATCATTAAATATCCCTAGTCAGAGTATTATCGAGATTGGACATCGATAAATACGTAAAAGACTAGTATTACACTTGTGCGCGTTGTGAGGGCATAACGGCATAGTTCTCATATTTGGGTATAGGATACTCATGCAAGTGTAATAGGAGGTTGTGTTTTACCGATGGTACGGGAAACAGCTTTGCTCTGGATAGACCCCCTCGGAATTCCATTGGTAGTATGACTATGTGTCTATGGAAGTCCGAAATCAGGGTAGGTGTATTTGGTCTTAACCTGAGACTTGCACCGCTAAAACTTGCGAAAATCAATATATTTTGGTTTTGGTCGTCCAAGACTTTAACCGGTTTCTGTGTACGCCTCTTCTAGGTATATCGAGAATCGTAGTGTGTTGGTTGTGATGTCAAGACGGAAGTGTCACTCCAGTCATATGGAGATGATGGTCACGTAGGATACGGTACTAGTACTCTTAAGTACTGCAGTCATCGGGATAAAATGACAAGGTCATGTTTATCCGATTATAGAGACTAGTTACTAGACATCCGACATGTGCTTCGTACGGGGCAGACACAACTCCATCCCCAGGCCTAGCACGTGATCATCCGATACTGGATCGACATACACAATACTACGTATACTACGCCTGATATAGATCCTTACATTCCTGTAAGGATATTTCTGGAGAATTGGGTAGGCATGGCGCTTTGCTATAAGCCAACCTTGTCTTGTAAATCGGTAGAAACGTAGTATTAGGTACTTATGTCTTCGGATAGTCTGACGACCGAATTTACTGCCAATATATCTAGGGATCTCATGGGTCGTTTCCCGAAGATTCACCGATGAGGTATGACTCGCACTCTAAATTAATCTGGGATTAATTAGAAGAGAGAGAAAATTAATCTGGGATTAATTACGGAGATATTTTATCTGGGATAAAATATAATTTAAAAGAGAGATAACGATTAATTTGGAATTAATCGATAAATTAATATATTCGATATATTAAACGAAATTAGATTTCAACGTGGAATTAAAATTAGATTTTAATTCGGGTGAACGAATTAATTTAGAATTAATTCGTTAGCGACGTGAATAATAATTATGCTTGGCATGATTATTTAATTAAATTGGATTTGATTACGTCGCAACGGAAAATTCGTTAATTTGGAATTAGCGAACCCGAGCCCGGGATTATTTGCGAGCACATTCGCATTTCGAATTCTATTACGGCACACAAGTCAAATCAAACGTCAAATCGCTAGTCGCATCAAGCGTCAAATCACTTGTCACTATGAGTGATGTGACTTGACAACTTGATTGAATGATGTGAATAGTGATGTGGTAGTTGGAAGGCATTTAATTATTTTTTGCCTTTGACTTTTTGTAATGAAAATGGTATATGTTTAATTTGTTTTTGGAAATCAAATTACATTACACATTTTTACATCTCTCTCTCCTCTATTTCTTCTTCCTCTCACACGCCAAGGGGCTGAAAAACCTTCTGTTTTTCTGTTAAAAACCGAGAGCCATAGGGAAGCTTAGAGTCATGATTTTGTTGCAAAATCAAGAGTGCTAACACACTACGAAGTCATGCGAAGGTGATAGGGAAGTCCACCCATGAGCTTGGAATCGTTTGACGAAGCTTGGAGCTTGGAGAAAGACCATCATGGCCGAATCTTGGAGAGGGAAACCAGTGGACTACCGAGTAAAAACAGTGAGCAGAATTTGATTTTTGTTGCCTCACGCATCGCTCAACCGATCGATGTGAGTATTCCGCAACTCCCTCGTTGTATTCGCACTTTTTCATGTTTGTTTAATGATCTTGGGATGTTTAGAAACTCCAACAGGTACCTTGCGGTCTGTAACTCTGAGCATTGGCCAGTTGTTCTATTTGATTTTCCAATGCCTTTATAGAAGTAGTTATGCTTTGATTCAATGCTGATCGGGCTTGAAATATAGCTTCATTTGATGCTGCTTGATTTTGAATTAATGCTGCTTGATTTTGAAACATAGTATCATATTTGGCTTCTTGCTTTTTCATTTGGGCAAGTAAATCTTCTATTTCTGGCTTCTTCTCATACCCCTGGCTTTGATTTTGCTGTTGGAATCCTAATGGTGGATTGTTCATTTGCCCTGAATTGTTGTTCCATGCGAAATTGGGTTATAGGTGTCGGAATATAGATTGTTCCCCTGTCTGTTGAAATTACTGACATAGTTCACCGTCTTATCATGTTGGTTGTAAGAATCTGCCTCTGGTGCTCCTCCATATGGTGAACTTGTAGATCCAATATTGCCTTGCATGCTAAGAGTTTCCATGAATTTACATATCTTATCCAGGTTGGCATTCAATGCGGTGTTGGCTCCAACTTCGTAAATTCCTGCTATTTGTTGAATCATGCTCTTTTCTGTTGGCCACAAAGATTTTTTGTTGGCCATTTCTTCAATTAGGTCTCAGGTCTGATCGTCTCCTTTTTCCATTAAAGCTCCTCTAGTAGTAGCTTCAATTGTAGTTCTCATTAGTCCGGAAAGTCTATTATAGAAGGTTTGGACTTGTAGCCACTTTGCAATCTCATGATGAAGACATTTCCGGAGCAATTCCTTGTATCTTTCCCAAGCTTCGCAGAGGGATCTGAATCATGTTGCACAAAGGATGTTATGTCATTCCTCAGCTTTACTGTTCTAGCTGGGGGAAAGTATTTTGCTAGGAATTTGGTGGCTAAAATGTTCCAAGTTGTGATGGAACCTGCTGGTAATGAATGTAACCAAACCTTAGCTCTGTCTTTCAAAGAATATGGGAACACACACAATATCATTGCTTCTTCAGCCACTCGGTTGTAATTGAATGTGCCACAAACTCCTAGGAAGTTACTGAGGGGGCATTAGGATCTTCAGTTGCATTCCTCTTAAACTGAACTGATTATTGTATTATATGGATGCATGTTTTGATGTCACGCATATTTTTTGGTAAGGGAGGAAGTACAATACATGAAATGAAGTCGTCAACCACCGGAATAGTTCTGTCTCAAATGAGAATTGGTGGTACAACCTCTAAAAGTTCAGGTTATTGATTGTTCATGTTGATCAATGCTTTTTGACCTTCTCGCCTTTCCCTTCTCAACTGTCTGATTGTTCTTTCAATTTCTGGGTCAAGCGGACGGATTTCAAAGCTTCTGGTTCTTCTCAAGTAGTGTCTGAGAACCTGAAACACAAGAAAACAGAAATAATAAATAAAAATAAATTAGACATAGGTAAAGGTATATAACTTCAAAATTAATAGGGAAAGATAAATAAGTCCCCGGCAACGACGCCAAAAACTTGATCGGTGGTAAACACACATGTTACGCAAGTGTACGTATCGCTCAAGTAGTATAAAATGTATCGATCACAAGGACTTATTACCTAAGCTATTTATTTATGAAGCTAAATGTCTACGAGTATCTAATTGATTGATTTTTGGTTGGATGGTGATTTTAAACTAAAGACAAGTAATTAAAACAAAATAAAGATAGATTTTAAGTTTTAAATAATGATATGAAAATATTCAGTGTTGTGAATCCTTCTAATATCTTTTAAAGATTAAGTGATTATCTCATATTTGTGCAATATATCGGTTTATTAACCTGGAACACGAAGTTATGCAAAAGCCTCTTCCGATGGTCAAATGTAAATACCCAAAGTAACCCAATTAACTATATTCCTATGTTAATTAATAAACTCTGAATTCATTAAGATTAAGTTCCAATTATGGCTACCCCCGCCCGACAGGTATATTCATATCCTGTAAGGAAATCTACCTAAGAGACATTTACCCCAATGTGAGATCATGAGCTATTGAGTTTATGGCTTAAACCTAAAATTCATTTTCCAAGTTCATTTTATGTTTACCAAATCAATCTTATTAATGACCAGTTAACAAGAAGCATTAAGCTTAAGACTCAATAAATAAACCAATATACTACCAAAAACATAAAATAACCACTTATAAACGGTGATATTGAAATTCATCACAACCCTAAATAATATTTTTAGTTACAAAACATACCTAAAATTACAAAATACATAGTTAAACAAAATAACATAATAGAAAATTAAAAAGTAAAGAAAATTACAACAATAAAAGAAAGTGCTGGAGCTAGAGGTTTCACTTTTAATATTTCAAATATAGATTACTCCCTTATCAATTAATCATTTCTTGAATTAATTATATTAAATTTGAGGCGGTGAATGTCATTTGTCCAAAGTCCAACCGAACATATAGGCGATAACAAAATCATATAAGCCGAACATGTAGGCGGTAACACGGTTAGTACCTAAACCGACCATATAGGCGGAAACTAAGTCCAATAATGTAAAACCGGCCATATAGGTGGTAAATAATTAATTTCAAATTATTTATTTAAAAAAGGGAGTAAATCTAAATTATTAAATTAAAAATTTCATCCCAGACTCCAGCAAAAAGAGATTACCTACTCATGATGTAATTAAAAACACATAAAAATTTATTAAATAAATAAAGAGAAAATACAAGAAAACTTGAATAAATATGCAAGACACTTTCTTTTAGGTTTTCATGGAGAAATCCACCAAAAAAAACATGAAAAAAATTACAAAGTTTAGTTTGGTATTTATAGGCAAATATAAAGGCTTCCACCAATTTCTCCACTATTTTCTCCACCAAACATTCCACCAAATATGGCACCAAATCCTCCACCAAATTTGTGCAAGTTTGACAATTTCCATTTTTTAAATTTGTTTTTTTATTTTTTAAAATGACTTTAATAATTACACATAACATACTTCCGGATTTTTCATCAATTTCGGTAATGAAATCTTCAGAATTCAAAAATCTTATGAACTTCAAAGTTTTAGATCTTTGAGGCTTATTTAATTTTAAACTTGAATCACCTCAATCCGATATCGGAATAAAAAGTTATGGCAAAACTACGACAATTGCGCAAAGTTGAAATTTCCAAAATTATACTTCGTTAGAACGTCATTTCAAGTTTCTAATCTCCAAAATCAAAATGTAAAGTCCAGTTTTTGCCCTTATTTGTTCCACATTTCGTCCTGATTGATTCCATTAAGTCCCGATTTTATTTTATCTGTAAAATAAACTAAAACACATCAAAACGTTCATAAAACTCGAGAAATTATACAAAATATTAAGTAGCAGTAAATATTAATATATTTTCCACTCATCAGATAAGTTACAAATATAAAGAATAAAATGAGGATCACATAACTCACGTTTATAACAATTAAGTATTTATCAGTACTGTAGGACACAGAAATCGGCGACGCTGTTCTAGGCTCGCGGCCTAGTTAGGAGTACGGAATAGCCTACGAGGGAACTAAATCGAAGAAATAAGATGGAGTCGCCACCCGGTGTGAACCGGGAAAATGTGATTTAAGGCCGCACTCGCCCCTCGCAAGGGAAGACCTCAAACTGTTGGGTTCGGAATGGTCTCTTACTTATGTCACTTGTAATGATATGATTTGTGCGATAAACTAACCGAATATACTCAACATGTATGCTCAAAGGTAACTTAGATCTAGTCTGCATTCATCAAAATAAATCCTATGACTAAGTTTGCATGCTTCGAAAGTAAGTCATTATAACGGCAAGCATACGATATCACACGACGAGCATGTCGAATCATCAAACACAAAGAACAAATAAATAACTACTACAACATAAACGTAAACTAAAATTACTAATGCGAAATCAAAGAACTAAATCATGCATAAATAAATAACATAATCATGCTTAAAAATAAACAACATACTAGACTAAATCATGCTTTAATAATAAATAACGTACTAGCAACCTAATCATGCTCAAATACAAGTTTGGATGAAACGAAATACTTGTGTCTCTTAAGTAGTACGTGGTATTGTATCCCGAGTACAAACCGCACTACCGTCCATTCTGATTTGGCTACGGAATTTACGTCCGAGTTTCCATCCGATATACCACAAAAGAAAACACGCATCTCGTTCATCCGGAATTCACATCATGCCTCAATAAACGACTCTCATGCGATAATATATTAAAATAAATAAAAGAAACAAAAGATAATAAATAAAGAAGGTGCCCTCAAGTCTAACCTCTTTTGTCGTCTCTCGAAAGCGCGTTACACGGCCGTCAGAAGGGTGAATGCTCCACAACTCTTCCGGTTCACTGGTTCAATGTTTTTACTCATTGTTTCGCTGTTTAGGCCACTGTTCTTACTCCATTCGTGGTGTTTCTGGTTGCTGTATTTGGCTTACTGGTTTGCGGTAAAGTGGGGCTGTTTGCAGGGTTTTTTACTACAATTTTGCAGTGCAGTTTTTGCTGGTTTGAGGGGCTGTTTAGGGACTGTTTTGTGCAGTTTTTGTTAGTGTTCCTAGAACATGCCAATGATCTAATAAACATGAAAACATGTTCATAAATTCAAAATAAGTTGCGAAATTACTTACATTGACTTGATTTGAGCTTTAAAATTTTGAGAGGAGATCTCCAAGATCCAAGCTTTAAGTGATGATTCCAACTCTTGAAGTAGTTTCCCTATCACCTTAGTTGATTTCTCCAAGTGCTAGCTTTGTTGATTTTGCAACAAAATCAAAGAGAAGAAGGCTAGAAGCTCACGCCCATGGAGAGAGGATTTTAGGGTTTCTTTTGTTCCATGTGTGTTAAAAG
This sequence comes from Zanthoxylum bungeanum, assembly GCA_019454045.1. NCBI lineage: Eukaryota > Viridiplantae > Streptophyta > Magnoliopsida > Sapindales > Rutaceae > Zanthoxylum > Zanthoxylum bungeanum. The sequence goes on from SKCR01036741.1 coordinate 133,688, forward strand.
TGTGATGCATACACAAGTGAAGAGAGAGAGAAGAGTTTTAGGTAAAACCAATTTATCCTTTTACCTAAACAAGGTAGTTGGGTAAATGGTTTCACCAAAACCATTCCAAGGTAGTTGGATGGTGGGTGGCTTGGCATAAATGCCAACTACCCTCCCAACTACCACATAGTTAATTTGTACAACAACACCATGATCTGTATAAATAATGACGCTATGGGTCATAACTGTCCAACAATCTCCCACTTGGCCTATAGCCAGTCACTCGAGTGTCTTACACCCGAACTATGTACGGTTCGCTCAAACTGCTGAGGAAATGCTTTCGTCAGCGGATTTGTATGATTATTGTCTGATGTAATTCATTCAATCATCACATCGCCACAATGTATGATCCGAACGAATCAGATGAATAGTCGAAGTATATATCTGGATCGTTGATGAGACCATTAATTCTTTAGCTTATGCTGACGCCTAGCTCAGCTGCTAATAAAACTATATCTAATCTAATTAGATTTATCGTCGACCCAAATGGCTTCTATTGCTGCCTCAGCAGCAGCAATAACCTGCATTTGTTGTTTATTCGGTAACAGCATCTTGCTTGGAAGATTTCCAGCTTACTGTACCGTTATTCAAACTGTATAGTACCGTTTAGCGACTTAAAGTCGTTTTTATCGGTTAGGAAACTTTCCGCTGTTATCCCAGTCACTTCAAGTTCTCATTCTCCATAGATTAAGACATCATCCTTAGTTCTCTAAGATACTAACGGATGTTTTTAATATCAATCCAGTGACTATCATTTGGATTGACCTGTTTGTGAATCCATATGCTCAAAGCATATGAGACACCAGGTTGCGTACATTTTTCAATGTACGAGTTCTCGCAGAGTGTCAATAACCTCTAGATCTAACTCAGTAGATCTTTATTCCTAGAATAAATGTTGTTACTCCCAAGAATTCTACGAAGAATTTTAATGAAAGCCAAGCTTTCTCCGATTGTATTATGGGAATATCATTTCCAAGAAATGACATATCATCATTATTTAGGACATTCAATGTCAGTGCACTCCCACTAACCTCCTTATATACACAAGAATCATTTCTCGTTTTGAATCATAAACTATTATGATTACATCGAAACGATAATTCCAAGAACCTAATGGTTGCTTCAATCCAAACATGGATCGAATAACTTGCAAACCTTGTTTGCTAGTTTTGATACGACAAAACCGTCAGGATGTTTTAAACATCCTCTAGAAGGTTTCCTTTTTAGGAAAGCGATTTTCCCGTTCAACTGCCATATTTCATAAATGAAACATGCAGCATCAGCAAGCATTATCCAAATGGATTTAACGTGGCAACAGGTAAAAGCTTTCGTTGTAATCAACACAATGTTGATAACGATACCTTTCCCCTACAAGCCTAGCTTAGTACATTGGTATGTTGCCTTCCATGTATGTCTTCCTTGAAGACTTATATAGTACCAATAGGCACAATGCCTTGCGGTACAACAACTAGTATCCAAACATAGTTGTTATACATGGAATCCATTTCGGACTCATGGCACTTTGCCATAATGGGGAGTCGATACCTTGTATCACTTCCTCATATGTAGTCAGTTCGTCTTCCTCAATAAGATTGACATCTTTATGAGGTGAGATTAGAAACCCATACCTCCCAGGTTGTCTTATGATTCTCTCCGACTAACGCAGTTCTTGTGTATTCGAAGATTGTGGTACAGTTTCATCCTTGATGAACTGTTTGTGTTCCATTAAGGACTAGGTGCCTTGAACAGTATTATTCCGATTTTCATCGAGTTTTACTATCCTCTCACTTACCACTGCATATCGGTATTCCTCTTAGGAAAACCGCATGGTGAGCAACAATTACATTGTTCTCTAGTGAGTTGTATAAGTATTATACTTTGGTTTCCTTAGGATAACCAATTATATTAAGCACTTATCCAATTTGGGTTCTAGTTTGGTATCATCCAAACGTATGCCTAGCATTCCCAAATCATCAGGAGTGAGAAAGCCCAGTTTCTTTCCTGTTCATATCTAATATGAAATTCTGTCTAACAGATTTTCATTGAACCTTATTCAAAATAAGTATTGCACTGTTAATGTTTATCCCTTTTGAAGGAAAATGGTAGCTCAGAGCGACTCATGATTAACCTTATCATGTCCAACAAAATTCGGTTTCTCCGTTCGGACACACCATCAAATTGACGTGTTCCGGGAGGAGTCCTCATTGAAAGAATACTATACTTTTTCAAGTATATGAGAAGCTTATTGCTTAAGTATTTTTCATAATGGTCAAACCGTGATATTTTAATAATACTTTAGCCGATCTGTTCGTCTATTTCGCGTCGAAACTCTAAAAGTTCTCGATTTGTGTTCTTCAAAAGAAACACAACCATAACGCGACGCCACATCCGTAAAGGTCACGAAATATTCATATCCACCTCTAGCCTAGCTAGATATGGGCCCACTTACGTCACTATGAACAAGGGCTAATAGATCGGTGGCACTTATACTTTTACCAAGTAAAGGTGTTTTAGGCACTTTGCCCAATAAACTAGATTCGTAGACTTCATTTGAATGGAATCAAATCCATCCTTCAAAAGTGTGGATATACGAGTCTTGTTTAATTGTGTCCCAGACAACACTGCCACAAATAAGTCTCATCTGATCAAATCAGTTTAAGCTATTTGTTTGTCATATTATATGTTTGAGATTTATTTATATTCAAAATATAAATATTGTTATTCACATCTAATGTGTTTATCTCAATATCATCTTTATAAAATAAAAAATTTTAGTGTTCTAGAAAATAAAGGTATACTCGTAACGAGGTATACTCGATATAGAGAAAATGTTTCTAGTCAAACTAGTTACATTATAACAGTTTGCTAATTTAAGTACACACCCAAATGGTAGTTCCTAAACTTAGGTATCTACGGTTGAAACAGCGACTGTCGTCCCGTTTTCGATTCGTAGATTAATGTCATCTGAAGTCAGTATCCTGCTCACAGCAGATTCTGCACATCAATGCATATTTATGTATCACACTAAGTATTTAAAATCCAATTTTAATACTAGTAGTGAACATATTTATGACAAACATATTTGAAGTCAGAGCCTTGCTCGTCTTCAATTCCTTCATGTCTGCTTTGTCCATACGGCAGTCATGCTTCAATGACCCCGTTTGCCACAATTTAGGCAGACATCTTGGGATATGTCCTTTATCTTCCTAAAAGATTATAATGATTTTTCATTTGCCCTTTTTCACATTCCAGAAGTCTTTGGCCAAGCCTTGGCCTTCTAGAATATTGAAGTAAGATGCGCCTTGCGCTACTTGCCTTATTGCAAACTTTGGCTTTGTCTCCTTGAGAATGGTCATTAACTCTCCAAGAGTTGTTTATTGCAATTTAATACTTCTAAGATCTAAGAATATATCTATGAAGATCCTTCAATTTCTTCATCATACTTTAAGGATCCAATCCTTAGTTCTGATTAGGAAATTAAGGAGTCTTTATGGCAAGCATAATGGATTAAACATTAAAGTTATCATCACATGAACCTTCCAAAGATCATGCTCTACTATTTGCTTAACTCCGGGCTTAGGCCTAAGATGTTATTTTATCAAATAAAGTAACTTCTTAGTTTCAGGACTATCCTGAAATTTATTCCCAATTTGAAAATTAAAGTCGTCTAAACACATTTTCCCTAGGATAATGTTTTAAACACTAATCTTTCAATTTAATCTTGATTCTAATAGTCCAACTATTTAATCAACGATTTCAGGTACAATCTAATGTAATGATTACTATAGTCTAACTATATAACTTATTACAATTTTATTGGTTAAAATCAAATATTTATTGATTACTATAATCCAATTATATAATCATTATAAATGATTGGTAAAATCCAAATATATTGATTACTATAATCCAATTATATAATCATTATAAATTATTGGTAAAATCCAAATATATATTGATTACTATAATCCAATTATATAATCAACTATAAATGAAGTAGTTTGAATACAGTCTAACCGTTAAATTAAAACAACTATTAAATATTAGTCCAACTAATATTTAATTTATTTGACGAATGATATTTGATTGAGCGCGTATGGCAAGTATCTAAACGAATATTGCAAATTTAATTCTTGCCTCCCACTATTTTTCGGCGAGCCTCTAACCCTCTGTGGAGTACTCGGGAAACCTAGTTTCCTAGTGGGCTAGGATCCCGTTAAATAACACACAATCTTGACTTTGGCCAACAAATTGTATGATATTTAACTAGATAGATCTCTAAGATCAATTGGATCCCATCCAATTCCTAGATCCAGTAGGTGGACATCCAAGTCCTAAACATATATCTTATATATGCCAATATATCAAATATATTACCTAACCTTTTTCCTCTGAATCAACTAAGCCTTGGCTTTGGCACAACAAACTTAATGATCCCAGTTAAGCGGAACCCATTGACATGGAAAGCTTCATAATCAATGTCGATGGACAAGAAGTGATCTTGACTTTGGCCAACAAATCACGACTTGGACAAGACACTGATATGGAACAAAACTCTCATGATTCAAACACATCCGCAATTGACAAAGGTCTTGACTTTGGCCAACAAACCAATGCCAACTTTGGATCTTGAGTAAGAATCACTCAACGGAAGGAAAAACGCTTAATATGTTTTGAGGGTTTTTCGCGTGCAAATTGGCAACCAATTTATTATCTTTGTTAAGGTCTCATCATCATACACCTTTAAACATGCATTCTAAATACATAATAAAGCGCGTATAAATAAATAAATTAATAATGATATACGGATGGATATGTCACAAATTGTTCCTAGAACAAATCACTCTATTTCCTCTCCCCGGCTAGAACTATTCTAAATTCTACCCAATTACAAAATACAATAAAGAAACCTCATTTACATTGAGGGGAATTGGTGAGAAGATAAATACAATGAGAAATTAGATAAAAGGCTGGACACGCAGATCCAATTTAAATAAATTCTGAATTTATTACAATTTCCAAAATTTTCCTCGCCCTTCTAAAATTCATTCGATATACATTATTCATGCAATACATTCATGTATTCATACAAATCATTTTATTCAATCAATCTAATCCAATTAATTAATCTTTGAATTAATGACCATACAATGTTCATACAACGATTTGATTTGCATGAGTCAAACTCGTTTAAGAATAAATACTCAAAGTAAGTATTCTTGAATTATATTGAACTACAACTTTAAATCCAATTTATTTGTATTCAATACTAATTCCAAATTTAATTCCAAATTAAATATTTACACTTACTTATAAGCCTTAAAGACTTGGATTCCAAATCCAATCTTAATGGGTCTCAAAGGCCTAATAACATCCAATGTCATTTCAATTAAAGTCCAATGGGCTTTTAATTGATTCTTAAGGCATGGGCTTTGGCCATAATGGATCAAACCCAAAATGCCAAGGCCCAATAGGAATCACCCTATTGCCAACAAATCAATTTAGGCCCATTAGGCCCAATTAAATTCTTTAAAGGGCCAAGTGATGTATTTGGACTTTATGGAATTGGTTTTGGGCCCAATTGGATCCAATCCAAAAGTCCAAAACCAAACTTAGTCAAACCAAGCCCATTAAGCCCAAATACACACTTTTAGCCCAATTCTTAATTAAAGGCTTATTAACATAATTATAATATTCCAAATATCATAATTACTTTAATTAAAGTGTATTAGCCATGATTAATTAATTAAACTCAATATTTCCAAAATACCAATTAACTTAATTAATCATGATTAATCCATCAATTTATGCTTAACACAAATTGAAGCCAAAAATCATCATTTCATGCTCAACACAAATTGAATCCTAAATTCATCATTTCATGCTCAACATGCTCTTTGATTTAACATAAACATTATTGACTTTGATTATAATCCAATCAAACCAACAATCAACATTTAAACATATCATTTCATGTTACAAAAATAAAAAAACTGCAGTGCATTACAGTACACCATTCGGCCATGTGAAGAAAAAATTAATTTGTGATTCATTTGATTTGTTTCAAATCTAATCATGCATAACTCTAAGTTATCATATTCTAAGCATGCTCAAAGCATCAATTTGAAAGAATCATGTTCAAAACATAAAAGCCCCAAATTTTAGTCCCAGAAACCCTAAAATTTTCATGCTTAAAACCTGGCTCTTGATACCATTGTTAGTGTTCCTAGAACATGCCAAGGATCTAATAAGCATGAAAACATGTTCATAAATTCAAAATAAGTTGCGGAATTACTTATATTGAATGGATTTGAGCTTTAAAATTTTGAGAGGAGATCTCCAAGATCCAAGCTTTAAGTGATGATTCCAACTCTTGAAGTAGTTTCCCTATCACCTTAGTTGATTTCTCCAAGTGCTAGCTTTGTTGATTTTGCAACAAAATCAAAGAGAAGAAGGCTAGAAGCTCGCGCCCATGGAGAGAGGATTTTAGGGTTTCTTTTGTTCCATGTGTGTTAGAAGTGTGATGCATACACAAGTGAAGAGAGAGAGAAGAGTTTTAGGTAAAACCAATTTACCCTTTTACCTAAACAAGGTAGTTGGGTAAATGGTTTCACCAAAACCATTCCAAGGTAGTTGGATGGTGGGTGGCTTGGCATAAATGCCAACTACCCTCCCAAATACCACATGTGAAATGGGCCCTACATTTGAATTCAAAATTCAAATGTCTCTACGAACATTTGTCGCGGCTCGGTTCCGTTTAATCCGATTAAACGAACTTTCGTTGCTAAATAATTAAATCTAATTTAATTAAATAACGATACCTCGCAAATATATTATGAATGTCGTTTATGAATTAATTCTAAATTAATTCGTTCGTTCGTATTAAAGTCCGACTTTAATTCCGTAATGAAATCAAATTCATATTAATATATCCAATATATTAATTTTAGCCCATACGAATAAATTAAATAGAAAAATCAAATTTAACTATTAAATTTATTTTACCGATTAATTCCAAATTAATCCCGTTCTCTCTCTTCCGAACACATTTAATCCCAGATTAAATAATACCTCAATTAATCCCAGATTAATTTTCTCTCTCTTAATTAATCCCAGATTAATTATCTCTCTTAATTAATCCCAGATTAATTCTAATTAAATCAACTGTCATTGGTGAATCTTTGGGAATCGACCCAAGACATCCCTGGATATGTTGGCAGTAAATACGGTCATCGGATTATCCGAATACGTGCGTACCTCGTACCACGTGCTTACCGATTTACAAGACATGGTTGGCTTCTAGCAAAGAATCGTGCCTACCCAATTCTCCAGAAATATTCTTACTGGAATATATAATCTATGTCAGGCGTAGTATACGTAGTATTGCGTATTGCGATCCAGTATCGAATGTCACGTGCTAGGCCTGGGGCTGGAATGTGTCTGCCCCGTACGAAGCACATGTCGGATGTCTGGTAACTAGTCTCTATTATAGGATATACATGACATAGTCATAATATCCCGATGACTGCAGTATTTAAGAGCACTAGTACCGTATCCTACGTGACATCATCTCCACTATGACTGGAGTGATACTTCCGTCTTGGCATCACACCCAATACACTACGATTCTCAATATACCCAGTAGAGGCCTACACAGAACCGGTTAAAGCCCTGGACGACCAAAACTAAAGCATACCGATTGTCGCAAGTATTAGCAATGCAAGTCTCAGGTTAAGACCAAATACACCTACCCTGATATCGGACTTCCATAGACACATAGTCATACTACCAATGGAATTCTGAGGGGTCTATCCAGAGCGAAGCTGTTTCCGCACCATCGGTAAACACAACCTCATATCACACTTGCATAAGTATCCAATACTTAAATATATGAGAACTATGTCGTTGTGCTCCCACAACGCGCACAAGTGCAATACTAGTCTATTCCGCATTATCGATGTCCAGTCTCGATAATACTACGACTAGGGATATTTAATGATTAATCCTTCGAGGACTGATACTGTCTCATATCATCTCAATCCAGGAACTAATCATAGGGACCTCCTATCATTTATACATCTAGGTGATCTAATCACAAATGATAAGAGCGCAATCTCCTTATCACATAGTTAATTTGTACAACAACACCATGATCTGTACAAATAGTGACGCTATAGGTCATAACTGTCCAATAGTTTTTGGGGACTGTTTTGTGTAGTTTTTAGGTGCAGTTTGCAGGTTTCGCGGGGCTGTTTTGCGGTGTTTTGAGGCGCGTTTAGGGCAGTTTTTATGTTGTTGAATGGGGCATGAATTGAACTGTTTGGAGAGGGCAGTGTAAATGCGTGAATGAGGCTGTGTAGGGAGCAGTTTGCGTGAAGGTGTGGGCGTGGAGTTGTTTGTGTTTGAAGGCTTTGAATGTATGCTTGTGGCGTGGATTGAAGGTGAGGCAGCAACGTGATGAAGGGGCATGTGGCGTTGAGTGTAGGGCTATATGCGTGTGGTGTTTATTTGTTTTTTGGTTGGCAAGTGCGTGTGAGGGGCTGGTTTGATTGTTAGTCAGCAGATGGCTAGGCTTGAAGCAAGGGGTATGTGGCGTGAGCTGAAGCAGTGAGGGGTTCGGTGCTTTACGTGAGTGTGCTAATGCGTTGAGTGGTCTTTGGCTGGTGAAGGTTAGTGAGGCAATGTGTGAATGGGTGATGGCGTGGAGCAGTGTTGTGCGTGGGAATAGGCTTAGAATATTAGGGTTGATTTCGTGAGAATGAGCCAGGGGTTTAATGTGTTGGTGAAAGGTTCTTTTTATAGGCAAATGGATGTGGGCTTTCCTTGTTTGAGAATGAGAATGATTTGTGCATTAAATGGAATATCTTTTAAATTAGTATGTGATAAAGAAAATCTTTTAATTAGGGAAGTGATTTAATTTAATTTGACTTATTCTTTTTTAGTTAGGGATATGATTTGGTTTGTATCTTTTAATTAGGGAATGTAATTTAAGTGGATTAGGAAAGTATTTGATGGGATTTCTTTAATTTAGGAAGGGGATTTGGCTTGATTTATGCATGTGTTTAATGTGTTATTTTATTAATTAGGAAGGCTATGGGCGTGTATTGGGTTTGGTTGGTGGGCTTGGTGTGTGGCTTAGTGTGTGGTTTAGTGATATGTGGGCTTGGTGTGTGGTTTGTGGGGGTTTGGGCCAAGGATGTGTTTTGAAACGGAGGTCCAACAAGCGAACCCGAAGCTAATCCAGCGAATTAAATCCAACAATGCGTCAATTCTTGACTATTCCATTCCGACGTCCGTTTCCCGCGACTTTCACAATTAAAGAGGTAGTGTCTCCATACGAGACTCATAATCGGGACTTATATGCAAAAATGCAGTGCCTACAAGTACCCAAATTCCTCAAACAAATATGTGCCTATGGAAAATCATAAACGAGCATGGCATTTTGAACTAAAACTATGCGCAAAGTAGTAGTTTTTTTTTTTTTTTTTTGAAGATGAAATTCATTCATATATTAAAACATCATAATTATGTAATTACACGGCCATAACAACTCGAATATAAACTTAGAAAATCCTAAGACTCAAGTTATATTAGGATAACACCTAAAAACATAAAACAATATATGTACTAATTGTTTCTCGTAACTAATAGTGATACATATTCACACCTAAAACTACTTAGAAACATGAGGAATTACGGGACCGGCCTGGTCTCCCTACCTCGGCCTTAATGCAAAGTCGGTGACTACAAATCCCTAATTAGAAGTGAAACAATATAATACACACTTGAACATAAGACTTTTACAATAATATACAATTAATCTAATACAAGACAATTTATAGATCTATGAGACTGCAAATATCTCATACTCATCGCAAAACTCTAGTCTTCATCATCAGATCTACTCATTATCCCGCACCAAATCTTTGTACATTATGAAAAGATAATTATTCCTGCAAAATACAGAAAATATAAAACCCAACAAAAAAATTTGGAAATCTACCACTACAAGAGTCAACAGATCTGGAAATCAAAAACACTAACAAAAAATAAAAGCCAAGAACACATATGATGTCAAGATGAAAAAAGCAAAAAAACAAAAAATGGAGAAAAGGGCATAAGCGGAGACGGAGGTGGAGGGAGAGGGGGCAAGGGATTCCTTGATCAGCACAAGTAAACTAAAAGGCCAACCAAGAAAGAAAAACAAGAGACAAAGAAGGAACTAAGAAAATGAAAAAGATAGAGAAAGGAAAATGGAGGAAGAATGAACAAAAAACAGAGATAAGCAAAAAGATAAAGATGGAGAAAGGGAAAGGGAAAGAAAAGAGAGAGAATGAGAGGGGGTGTTCCCCGGCCGCCACCCAACCTTATGGGTGGCGGCAGGGGCTCAAAAGGATAACAATTAGGGTTTCTCTTTTTTTCCAACCTGGAGGAGAAAGTTTCTACCATTTCGCTCAAAGTAGTAGTTTAAACGCAAACAAATCTAAAAATCCCAAATTTTAATTATAATGAAAATCACCATATAAATATATTTAATTAAAATTACTGCGTATCATTCGGCCTACAAACTAGTTTAGAGGATAATTGATCATTTTCCCTTCTCTTGATTTATTTTCTTTAAAAAAATAAATAAATAAAATTGTGGTGGGCCCGACCTGGCCTTGACGAATCTGAAAAAACAAAAATCAAACAGAGGCTCCCTTTAACCAGTAGCAACTATGGCGTTGTTCAGGTAACAGAACGCGCGCTTTCTTCCCTTTTGATTCTAAACTCGAATAAACCATTACAAATTAAGCGAAATTCCAAGTAATCAGAAAATGATAGAGAGATGCTTAGGAACACAAAGATCTAGAAAGCTTCAAAGAGCTTTGCGCCAGTGCAAGGTCACAGTTTTCTGTCTCGTCCTCACCGTCGTGGTCCTACGTGGCATTGTCGGAGCCGGTAAATTCGGCACTCCCCAGAAGGACTTCAACGAAATACGTAATCGCCTCTATTTTCCATCCAGAAAGCAAGGTGGGGACCCGCATCGAATCCTCGAAGAACGCCGGACAACATCTTCGGATACCGTCAACAATAACAATAACAATTTCGATGAATTCAATATCAAAACGATTATGGAGGATAAAGGAGAAGACGACGAAAACCCGGACACAAATAAGCCTTACTCTCTCGGGCCGAAAATCTCGAATTGGGACGCGCAAAGAACACAATGGCTAAAAGAAAACCCTAATTTCCCCAATTTTATAAACAAGAAGCCACGTGTGCTACTTTTGACAGGATCATCACCAAAGGCGTGTGTGAATCCGGTAGGTGATCATTATCTGTTGAAATCAATTAAAAACAAGATTGATTATTGTAGAGTACATGGAATAGATATATTTTACAATATGGAACTCTTAGATGCTGAAATGGCAGGCTTTTGGGCGAAGCTTCCATTGATAAGAAACATATTATTGGCTCATCCAGGGGTGGAGTTTATATGGTGGATGGATAGTGATGCAATGTTTACTGATATGACCTTCGAGGTGCCGTGGGAGAGGTATAAGGGTTACAATTTAGTTATGCACGGATGGAAGGAGATGGTTTATAATCAAAATAATTGGATTGGATTGAATACCGGGAGTTTTCTGTTGAGGAACTGTCAGTGGTCATTGGATATTCTTGATGCATGGGTGGGACCAAAAGGGAAAATTAGGGATGAGGCCATAAAGTTACTGACTAAGGAGCTGAAGAATAGGCCCGCTTTTGAAGCAGATGATCAGTCGGCAAAGATTTATTTGTTGGCAACTGAGAGGGCTGTATGGGGTGATAAAGTTTATTTTGAGAGTGAATATTATTTGCATGGTTATTGGGGAATTTTTGTTGATAGGTATGAGGAAATGATTGAGAAGTATCGTCCAGGTTTACGTGGTCATAGGTGGCCTCTAGTGACTCATTTTGTCGGCTGCAATCCTTGTGGCAAGTTTGGGGATTACCCAGTTGAGAGATGCTTGAGACAGATGGATCGAGCCTTTAACTTTGGTGATAATCAGATACTTCGGATTTATGGCTTCACTCATAAGTCATTGGCTAGTAGACAAGTTAATAGAGTTAGGAATGAGACACGAAATCCACTTGAGGCTAAAGATGAGATCGGATTGCTTCCCCCAACATATAAAGCTGTCAAGGTACACTCTTCTTGATCTGGATCTTATCATACTTTATGGTAAAGATAGCATGTGTCATGTTTGTTGTAATTGCTTTCATCTTTCAGTGTGATGTACTGATGTGTCAGATCTGTATATACTCTTCTTTCATTCATTATAAATATTTGAATTGTAAAAATGTAATGCTTCCCAAAGAAAAGAAAGCTAATAAAAATTTGGAATTATACAATTTGTATTTCTTTACCAATTGCTTTGTGCTTATATTGTAATGTGGTGTTATAGATATCTCATACATTTATTAGTGAGGAGATGATGATATTTTCTTTTAGTTGTGTGGCTTATTGTTCAAATCACTTCATGACAAAGTAGTATAATTGGTGGTTATTATCGTCAATCATTGACATCAATTGTCCAAGTATATTATGAGTTTATGACTGACTATAGCTGCTGCAATTCCTGTCATTTATGACAATTAGATGATCCATGCTAACAAGCTTTTTGTTATATGTTCTGAAGGAATGTTTTAAGATGTTTTTTATATAAATTTCACTTTGCAAGTATCTCAAAACAATCTAATCTCATTTTCATTTGTTTATGCGTTAATGTTAGAGTAACACTGCATATGTTCTTCTCTCATGAAATATCATGAAACTGATTTGTATAGATCCTTTATTAAAATTCACTAGTTGTAGTTTTGCTGAAGTGATTGGTTGCTTTTATGCATATGTCCACATATTTGTGCAAAAAACTTGAGTCATTGGTGCCCTTTGTGGGCAATGGGGTAATCTGGATGGTAGTTGTGGAGTAACTAATTGAGAATTGCTGGATTCGTCTGTTTTGAGTCTAAGCAGCCACTGGTGATCAACTTGATTGGATGCGTGCCACCATTGTGGAAGTTTTGGGGACAACCTTAATTAGGCACTCGTAGTTGATGGACCTTGTTTTATTTCTAAGGTTCGAAAACTCGGTATGCAGTGCGAGGTGATCCCCCAATTGAGGCGAGTCGGACAGTCTCGAGGCAGTTGAGGCGGTAGCCTCAATTTCAAACACCGGAAAAATTGAAAATATAAAATAAAAACATAAATTCTTGAAATCATCAAACTCAAAGCTAACACACTCCCTTTAAGAATCTTAAGGCAAAAATTACATTGAATGTTTTCATTATACCCCTTGATTCCTTCTCTTTCAACATCTTGTCCATACTTCCAAGCCGGATCTTTTCGACTGGGCATGACGACTACAATAGAACAAAAAGTTATAACACAAATTAAACCAAAACATTCAACAACTAAAATAATCGCAAATGTAAATATTACTTAAGAATCAAATACCCTAATGTAGGATTACAAACGCCTAGAGAGATCACGTACCAACACATGCACCGAAATAAAAAACACAGGACAAAAAAAAAATCAGAACAGAACAGAAACAAAAATTACAGAACAGGAAAAAAAATAACATAACATGACAGAACAAAAAAGAGGAAAAAGTAAAACACAAAAAAAAAAAAAGAAAAGAACCAAAAACACAGAGAAGAAACCAAAAAATTGAAAATTAACCTTGAAGAAGAAATTGAAGATGGAATTGGTGAAGATAAGCTTGATAGACTTGGTTGAGTTTATAATTGATGATTTAGATGAAGAAATTGAAGATGGAATTAATGATTTAGGGTTAGGGTTTCAATGGGTTTTTTAAAGTTTGTGTTGTTTTGTTCGGTGTTTGAAAATTTGGGAGCTATAGTTGGGAGTAAGAATCCCGACTTCAGCTCCCTATAATATATTTTAATTTTTTTTTAAAAAAAAACCACGTTTTGGATCACGGCTCCCGAGTCAAACCGACTGGGGACGCCTCGATCCGAGGCGACATGAGGCGCGCCTCAAAAAACAAGGTGAGGTGGCTGCCTCGAGGTGCCAGCCGCCATGAGGCGTCGCCTCAATTCGAATTACTAAACCATGTTTATTTCCCTATAGTTTAAGATTTGATCCTAAATTATACTACATTGCCAGCCAAAACAACCCTTTACCACATGGGCATAGGTGCTCAGATGCTGCTCGTATTTGAAATCATCAAGGTGTATATCACTAACTTACTGCTGCTCTGTTCTACATCATGCGTCCTAATTAAAAAGTACTGAGGTCAATATCATATATTCTTTGGTTTGTTACAGTATGCAAGGATTGTACGCTGTTTTTATACCATCTAGAATTTAAAGCCATTTTATTGTTGATATTTCATTGAAATACATTGCAGTTCAAATATTGTACATTAACATCAAGTATGTTAATTGTTTCTTTACAGAATTTAGGACCAGTTCAGTCTCAGGCGAGAACAACGGATACTGCCTGATCTGTGTTGTTTGGATGAAATTTGAGACAAACTTTCATTCAAGCTGTCTTTAACTGGTGGAGTCTTGTACAGATAATTAACACGAGGTCCTGTAAATTGTTACCTCAAATATTTAGCTTGGAGAATCCCATGTATTATAGTTAAGTATGTTTGTTGTTATGAGTCTTATGACTGCTTTTTACATTAGACGACCTCTCGAGCTCCATCGTTGCTGTTGTATCATGTATGTAAAGAGTCTTCGCTTCTGTCACTAATCTCATTTTGCTTATGGATTAGGCCGTTTAGTTCTGCAATATGGACTAAAGTGTCCTAAAGAGAGTACGTAATGAGAGTTATGTCACAGAGGTTCAGAGAAGCGAGAAATACTGGCTAAAATATTTAACCATTGGTATAGATTTACGAATATAGCTTTAGTTGTCTGGTTGTCAAGTTGTAAAAAAGAGCTTTTATTAAAAAAAAAATTAAAAAATATTCAATAGAGTAGCTTTTAGAAGTTACATTTTTGATGAAAAATGTTACAAAATAAATTAAGTGTTTTTAGATAATTCAATTTATTAAAAAAAATAAAAAAAATAATGTACAAATTGATGTGTTATAATATGATTGGTTGAATGAATTGGTGACATGGCACACCTGATCTATTTTTATTATTTTATATCGTTTTTCAACCACATTGTGCAAATAAATTAAACAAGAGTTTGCAGTTAAAATGTATCCGTTGATACAAATTTTCGAATATAGCTTTAGTTGTTTAGTTTTCATTAAGTTTTTATTTGAATTAATATTATTTGATAAATAAGTTTTTAAAAGTTAAATTTTAATGAAAAAAGCTATAAAATAAGGGTATTCTACATAATTGAACTTAAAAAAAATACAAATTCAAATTTTGTGCTTCGTCAAATTGGGTAAAGTGTAGTTTTTTTTTTTTTTTTTTTAAAAAAAAAAAAATTACCACACAGAAATTTGACAATATATACTCTTTTGACCAAAATAGAAGCCCTAGCACTTACCCTAATAACAATGGACTTGAGCTCATTAGCATGAACCTAAATTAACTAAAGTGGGTAATTATCAATTAACCTTTCATTAAACCAAAGTTACAAAATTTGACAAAAGGAAATAAGCTGATCCGGTCGATGAGATTATTGACCAAAGGTCTCGGAAATAGAGATATTTTGGAAGATACTTTTTCAATACACACATTATATTCATTCATTTTATACACGATATAATCATGTATTAATGGATCTTAAGTCTTTATAATCCTTTCCGGGAGTTCGGACGGCTCTAAAAATAATAATGTAATTTTGGGTTGACCCAACTCGACCCGATTTTTGTGGGTCGGTTTACAGGTTTGATGACACAACCTAACTCGAATTTTTTTATTAGTTTTCTAAAAATTTTATTATTTTTTTAAAGTTTTTGCTATTATTTTAGTTTTTTATTACTTTTTTATCTTGAAATTTTATATGTATGACAAGTTTCGAGACATAAAATAGTTAGTATTTATGTCTCAAAATAATTAATATATAAAAAAATTTCTTTTTTTCGCCGACCCGCGTGACCTGACACGATCGGGTTCACAAAATATAAAAAAACCCGACTTGACCCGTGAACACCCATAGTTTATCATTTGAATCCATGGAAACCCAAGCATGGTTTTTGTCTATATTGCATGATAGTGTTAATTCTTGGTGTTAATTGCTTCTATATGAGAGTTTATTTCAAGTTTTGTGTTGAGAATAATTTGATATAAGAAAACATTAGGCATGGGTATATTGTAGCCTTGAGCTTGAAGGATTAATTTGGGTGTTTAAGTCAACCCTTCGAAGTGTTGAATGATGTGGAATATGTTTTATTGTGTATTGGTGATGTTGTCATGGGTAAGGGTATTTAGGATTTTCCCTTGTTGTTGTTGTGTGATGAATGCATGATTAGCCATAGAATCGGGCTTGCGTCGTGACACAGCACTAAACATGGCATTTTGTCTCCATATTTGCCTTGGCTGCATCGCGACGCAGGATGGACGTCGCGACGCGAATTGCCCAATAGAAGTCGCAATGCGAAATGGCATGCGTTGCGATGCACCACAAGTTTCAGGGCCTATTACCATTTGTTTTAGGCCTTGCTTCATGATGTCAGAGAACACCCTATGTTTTCATGTTATAAGGACCACATGTATTTTCACGCGCATGTTTAGGAACCGTAAATTATTCATGCATACTAATTGTACTTAATGTATATACTTAAAAGATTCTATGCAGTGAAATCTATCTAGTTCCATTTAAGCATACAAGCGTTAGAACATCGGTTCCGTGAGTGAATGCTTTCACATATATATTTTCATGTTATTTACATCGTAATGTGTTGTATTTACGATATATGTACTATGAATCCCGAACCACGATTTAAGCTACGTCTTAAGTTCTACAAGTCAAGTTTCACGCTTACAGCATACGTTTCACAAGTTTATAGTTCATGTATACATGTTAATATTTTCACGAGTTAAGCATGCACGCTTTCAGTTTATGTATTTTCAAGCCATGTGTATATGTTTCCAGCTTACGTTTTCTAGTTTGCATTTTATGTTTATGTGGCCTTAATTCATGCCCTTACAAGTTATGAGTTTACTCTTTCAATCTGCGTTTAGGTATACATGTTACAATTTACGTTTTTAGTTTACGTTTCACGTTATACGATTATAAGTTACATTTTTAGTTATTGTGTCCCATGTAAAGATACTGGTTAGGAAATCTGTTCGGATGTGGTTCATCCCATACCTATTTTAAAATAGGTAATGAAATCCTTTTGAGCATTGTATGTATAAACAAATACACATGTCAGTTTATGGTATTGTGTTTTCGATTCATGACTTACATATTTCAATCCGTGTTATGCAAGTTTACAGTTTATGTGTATAGTCCCCAGTTTATGTATTCCACGTGTCATATTTATAAATTCATAGTCACGTTTCCGAGGTATCATGTTCATGCTTACAGTTTACACGTTTCAAGTCTACAGTTTAGGTTTTCTATTTACCTACCATGTTTATAGGTTTTCATTTGATGTTTTTATGTTTCCCTTATGTCATGTTTACAAGCTTATAGTTTATGTTTTCCATGAAACATGTTACAGTTTTTCAAAACATGTTTTCCATGTGTCAAGTTACAGATTACGTTTCCACAAGATATGTTTTCAAGTTCATGATTTCTATGATTTTCAATTTAAGATTTACAGTAAATAGTTTACAAAAAATAAGAAATAAAATACTTTAAAACCACCAGTAGAGTGTCATCCCATCATGTATAGCTACCCCGTGTATGCTCACGATGCTTCACGGGGTATTCATCACCCTCAAAGGCTTATTCATGTTCATGTTCATGTTCATGTTCCTCTACTTACGCGGTGCTAGGTCCCACTAATTAGGTTTCACACCCCCAAGTTACGGTACTGGTGAGATTTTCATGACAAGTTATTTTTCGACATGTGATTTCAAGTATTAGTTTTGGACTCAGACACTTATGTTTTCAGCTCATGCTACAGTTTTAGTAATGTTTGCAAGTTTACACTTTATAATTTCTAAATGTTTCGAAGTCATGACCATAGTTTTCAGTTCCAGATTACAGTTTCAAGTCATGTTCCAGTTTTCAAGACATATATATGATTTTCAGATAATATTTATGTTTTCAGTTCACGTCTTTGATATCATAACCACATTTACAGTTTACGTTTATAAATATAGCTTAGGATTACAATTTAAGTTTTTCATGTACGACCAAGTTTGCAGTTTATGTTTGTCAGTCTACAGTCCTGATTATATGTTCAGATTATATTTATGTTTACAAGTTATGTTCACAGTTTACAAGTTTAAATTCATGGTTGTAGTTTTCAGTCATACTTATGGTCTATGTTCACGAACACGTTTTCAGCTCATGATTACAATTTAAGTTTCCAGCTTACAGTAATGTGTGTGATTACAAGTTTGTGATATGTTTTCAGCTCATGTTTATAATTTTCATGTTCATGAAATGGTTCATGAATCATATCATTATGTTTACGATTGTAGTTCATGTTTACACTTCATGTTTATGATCTCAGTTCATGATTAAGTTTTTAACTTATATTAATAGTCTTTAGTCATGTTTACAAGAGCACATTATGTAGTATTCAGTCATGTGGGAGTCTACATGCTATAGTTTTAGTCATGATTATAGGTTCAGTTCAGGTTTATAGTTTCAAGTCATGTTAATTGTTTTCAAGTCATGTCATAGGGTCCATGTCATGTTTTTAGTTTACAGTCTATATCATAGTTATCAACCATGATTATAGACTCTCCATTCATGTTTTAATTATGCTTCATGTTCAAGGTTGCAGTACATGATTTACATTATAAGTTTCATGAGCCACGCCTCATGTTTTATGATCCATATTATGTGTCCACGACCTTGTAAGTTATTTTTTCAAGAATCTAAATTACAGATGAGGTTATTTCTGCAGATCATGTACCTTTAGGTTTTACTTTCATTTTCAGCATTCATTCACTACGTCGTTGATACGACTTACTTATCCATTTTTCAGTTTTGTGTTCTAGGATTTCATGCATGCAGAGGACAAACTTTGGAGAGGATGGACACCAACTGCAGTCATTAGGATCAGTCTCTAGGTTCACAATGTCAAGGGTCCGCATATATATATATATATATATATAAAATTACCAAGTAAGGCCACGAGGCTGAGTTTGTTGGGTTTCTACTATAGTCCCAAGATCGATTTCAAGCAAGAAACATGTGTGAATACAACAATGAAGAATGGCATAATCATACTTACATTGAACGGCTTTTGCGATGCGACGAACACAAGCCCTTGCTCCATGAAGCTCTCGGCCAAGGTCCTCCTTGTGCTCCTTGAGAATTCGGTCACCACCATGGAAGGATCTCCAAGCTCCAAGCTTCGTGTTGTGAATCCATGCTCATAAGTTGGTTTCCTTATAACCTTGGATGACCCTTTATGTGCTAGCATTGGCAAGATTTGCCACAAATCTTCCATATTCTTTCTTAGTGCTCTCGGTTTTGAAGAACAAAAAGGAGAGAAATGGCCTCTTGGCCGAATGCAAAGAGATGAGAGAATGCGAGATTATTTTGTGTTAGTTGATTTGTGTATCTAATACACAAAAATCAAATCCAAAAAATTGTAAAAGTCTTTCCAAAAGTCAAATACAATTTTGGAGACAAAAAGCAATTAATGCTTTCCAACCACTACCATCAATCAATAGTGAAATGTTGTCAATCACTCAAAGTGACTTGACATCACATCAATCAAAGTGACTAATGATTTGACGCTTGATGTGACTTGTGGGCCGCACTTGAATTCGAAATGCGAGTGCGCCCGCAAACACTCCCGGGCTCGGGTTCGCTAATTCCGAATTAACAAATTTTTCGTTGCGAAGTAATTAAATCAAATTTAATTAAATAATTGTGCCTAGCAAAATTACTATTCACGTCGCTAACGAATTAATTCTAAATTAACTCGTTCGCCCGAATTAAAATCTAATTTTAATTCTGCGTCGAAATCCAATTTCGTATAATATATCGAATATATTATTTTATCGATTAATTCCAAATTAATCGTTCTCTCTCTTTAAATAATATTTTATCCCAGATAAAATATCTCCGTAATTAATCCCAGATTAATTTTCTCTCTTTTATAATTAATCCCAGATTAATAAAGTGCGAGTCATACGTCATCGATGAATCTTCGGGAAGCGACCCATGAGATCCCCGGATATGTTGGCAATAAATCCGGTCGTCGGACTATCCGAACACGTACGTACCTAGTACTACGTTTTTACCGATTTACAAGACATGGTTGGCTTCTAGCAAAGCACCGTGCCTACCCAATTCTCCAGAAATATTCTTACTGGAATATGTGATCTATATCAGGCGTAGTATACGTAGTATTACGTATTTCGATCCAATATCGGATGTCACGTGCAAGGCCTGAGGCTGGAATCGTGTCTACCCCGTACGAAGCACATATCGGATCTTTGGTAACTAATCTCTATAATCGGATAAACATGACCTAGTCATAATATCCCGATAGCTGCATCATATAAGAGAACCAGTTCCGTATCCTACGTGATCATCATCTCCACTATGACTGGAGTGATACTTCCATCTCGACATCACACCCAATACACTACGATTCTCAATATACCTATAAGAGGCGTACACAAAACCTGTTAAAGCCCTGGATGACCAAAACCAAAGTATATTGATTGTCGCAAGTATTAGCGGTGCAAGTCTTAGGTTAAGACCAAATACACCTACCCTGATTCGGACTTCCATAGACACATAGTCATACTATCAATGGAATTCCGAGGGGTCTATCCAGAGCGAAGTTGTTTCCGTACCATCGGTAAACACAACCTCCTATTACACTTGCATGAGTATCATATACCCAAATATACGAGAACTATGTCGTTATGCTTCCACAACGCGCACAAGTGTAATACTAGTCTATTCCGCATTATCGATGTCCAGTCTCGATAATACTACGACTAGGGATATTTAATGATTAAACCATCATAGATTGATACTGTCTCATATCTTATCAATCTGGAACTAATCATATGGACCTTCTATCATTTATACATCTTGGTAATCTAATTGTAAATGATAAAAGGGCAATTTCCTTTGTCACATAGTTAATTTGTACAACAACACCATGATCTGTACAAATAGTGATGCTATGGGTCATAACTGTCCAACAATCTCCCACTTGGCCTATAGCCAATCACTCAAGTGTCCTACACCCGAACTATGTACGATTCACTCAAATTTCTGCTGAGAAAAGGCTTTCGTCAGCGGATTTGCAAGGTTATTATCTGATACGATTTATTTGATCATCACATCGCCACGATGTATGATCCGAACGAATCAGATGAATATTTGAAGTATTTATCTAGATCGTTGACGAGACCATTAATTCTTTAGCCTATGTTGTAGCCTAGCTAAGCTGCTAACAGAACTACTCCTAATCTGATTAGGATTATTATCGATCCAAAAGGCTTCTATTGCTGCCTCAACTGCAGCAATAATCCACTTTTGTTGTTTATTCGGTAACAGTATCTTGCTTGGAAGATTTCCAGCTCACTGTTCCGCTATTCAAACTGTATAGTACCTTTGTTACGACTTATAGTCGTTTATATCGGTTATGAAACTTGCAACAATGATCCCAGTCACTTCAAGTTCTCATTCTCCATAGTATAAGAAAGCATCCTTAGTTCGTCTAAGATACTAAAGGATGTTCTTAACATCAATCCAGTGACTATCACTCGGATTGGCCTGTTTGTGACTCCATATGCTCAAAGCGTATGAGACACCAGGTCGCGTACATTTATTTCAATGTACGAGTTCTCGGAGAGTACCAACAACCTGCTATAGGTCACAGCTATGACACTCCGATCTTACCATTCACACTGGTATGTTTCGTTAAATCCTGAGTGTCTCCAATCTCTTTAGTCTTTTCTTTTTATCTTACATGGATTTCTGTTGATATTGGTATATTCTACGGGTTCTTATTTGTCTGACCTTCGAAGTCTTTTTTTTTGTCTCTTCTGAGTAAACCATCCTTAGTCCATTTCTGGGTGTTCTATTTTTCCAATGCCTTCTGTTTCTGTCTTGGGGCAAACTCTCATTGGGTTTCCTTATGGTTATCTTTATCCATGTTAGTAGAGGCTAGGATAAACGTCTCATGTTTTGGCAGTTATCAATGTCATTGTTCTGGTACTGTTTTGGACTCGAAATAGCGCTCAGCTCACTGCCCAAATAACCCCTTATGTGCGTGAACTGTTGTAGTATTTCATGTTTGATTTTTCAAAGAAAAACAGCCCCAAGACAGTCCTAAAACTCCCCAAAAATTCTAGATTAAAACAAAACAAACCAAGCCCCGATTTCACCAAAAGGGCATTCGGTAGTGAGTAGAAAAATGCTCAATGTCGTATGTTGCATGTGGAGGAAGAAGATGGAGATTTTTGTTCGACACCAAGAAGTCTTTCGTGCTACGTCTCACAACCAACAAAAGTTAGGGTGGGCTAAACTCACAAAATCAATCCCTAAACTATTTAGAGATTATAAGTCCCACTAGTTTTGTTTTATTTTTCTTCTTATTCTTATTTTAATTTTTCTCAACACTTGAGAGAATTTTTGGAACAAAAGAAGGTGGCTAGGGTTGGAATGAATTGAGAGAGACAAAAGAAAATGTGGTTTCTCTCAACACTTGAGGGAGTTTTGGAAGAAGAAAATGTGGCCAGGGTTAGAAAATGAATTCTTAGACAAAAAGAAAATCTTATTTTCTTTTTATACCTAGGGTTTCTAGTTTATAAAATAAATAAAAAAACCCTTCCAATTCCTCTTTCAAAAATTCTTCCATGGTGTTATTATTTTCAAACTTTTGTAACAATAATATTTAATTGCCATAATAAGAAAATGTTACAAAATTGAATGTATTATTACCTTTTAAAAAGGTATAACATCCAAAATAAAACCAAGGGTTTCCAAAACCTAAAATTTGAAAATTCCAAATTTCACCTTATTAAATTATGTCACATATAATTTAATTTCATGTATTTAATAATTATCATATAATTATTAAAACCATATATTAAAATTTAATAAAAAGTTTTAAGTGTGACAAAATAATATTATTAATCATATTAATAATATTTTCATATGTGAGTATATAGTTGGACTGTCCAATTATATTTAATCTGCTACAGTATATCGAGCTAGCATGAGGATCAAATGGACCTACGATTCCGAGCTCCAATAATCTCAGAATATGAAATAAGCTTATAATTAAATATTCTGAATTATTAATCCCGGGTTATTCCACTAAAAAGCCGAAGCCGCACTCACGTTACCACAGATAGATATTAAACCAAACCACATCGGTGTCCATCGATATAGTTATTACATACGGATTAACCCTTCATGAGTATCTCATAATTAGAGTCGGGTCATAATGTCTGTTATACCCCTCTAATTATTTTTACCTAAAGTACCATTGATTCTCTTATGAATGATTTATTCATAACCATTATGAATGTTAATCTTTCTATTCGTAATAGAAAGACTTGAGCGCTCTAACCGTTCAAGTACTGAATCAACCCTTAAGAAAGATACTCATCTACTTATTGTAAGAATGAGTGAACTACATATCTATGTAAAATGTCCCCATCTACACATAAAACCACGTCCCCAAAGTACGTAGCTATTGGTCGAGATTGCTACACCAATCTCACCTTTGTAAATCAAAGGACATAGCCTGCCATGCAGTAGTTCGTAGTACACTCAGGATTAAGATCAATCCATATATGACCATCTAGTGGATCGAAATGAATTTTTTTATTGAACGGAAAATATAAGAAACTCATTTCTATCTGGGTCCAGTCGTAAATGATTACATAATACAATGTGCCTTAATTTTCATGCCTCCACATGGACGATCCCGGATCTAGGTCGCCATACAATTATAGAATGGACCGCAGCTATAGATAAACAACAAACAAAGTACTTGTTTTGTTTTCTCTCTATGGATTATTTTATATTACTAACTTCATACTTAAATCCTCCTATGTATGACACTCATACACTAAGTCTTAAGGGACATGAGTAATATAGGGTAAACATGATAATGTACAATATGCGATATAAAATAAACACTTTGATAAATGAATAATGCTTCATTTTATTTCATAAAATATAATACCGTTTACATTACATGATACTCCAGGGATCGTATCCTAACAATCTTCCGTTTGCACTAGAGCAAATTGGACATGTCACGTAATCCTGGACCATCTAGGTGACCTTCAAACACTTTGGGACAAAAACGTCTCCTCTCTACACTATATCCCTGATGAGATGATATTTCCTCTTTATATGCTTTCCCTTCTTGTGACTTATTGGTTCCTTTGAATTTGCCATTGCACCACTATTATCGTAATAAAGTGTGAGTGGTTTATCTATATCTGGAACGACTTCTAGATCTCCCAAGAACTTATGGAGCCAGACTTCTTCCTTAGATGCTTCGGAAGCTGTTACATACTCAACCTCCATGGTGGAGTAGCAATACAAGATTGCTTTATACTCCGCCATACTATAGCCCCACCCATAGGGTAAACACTGATCCAGATGTTGATTTCCTAGAATCGACATCCTTCTGAAAATCATAGTATGTATATCCTCTTAGGATCATATCATCACCAGAATACACAAACATATAATCTCTCGTTCTCTTAAGGTACTCGAGAATGTGTTTCACAGTCACCCAATGATCCAATCATGGGTTAGACTGAAACCTACTGACTACTCCCACAACAAAGCAGATTTTCGATCGCGTGCATAACATAGCATACATGATTCTACCAAATGCTGAGGCATATGTGATATGTCCAATTTCTTCAACTTCTTGACGTGTCTTAGGAGATTGTTCATTTGACAAGTGAATTCCATGGTGATAAGGTAAATTGTCTTTCTTGAAATTTTACATCCCAAATCGTACAAGGATCTTTTCGATGTAGGATGTCTGAGACATAATAAACAGTTATTTCTTGCGATCCCAAAGTATCTGGATCCCAAGAATATAACTGGCCTCTCCCAAATCTTTCATTTGGAATTGGTTAGCTAGCCATGTTTTCACGTCCGATAATATCTTTACATCATTCCCAATGAGTAAAATATCATCGACGTATAAAATAAGAAAAACCATCTTCTCGTCAATGACGCGCACAAGGTTCATCAACATTCTGCTTAAAGTCATAAGACTTGATCATGGTTTCAAATCTTATGTTCCAAGATCGAGATGCTTGCTTCAGTCAATAAATGGACCTTTGCATCCTGCAAACTTTTTGCTCTTGACCTTGGGCTATAAACCCCTCTGGTTGTACCATATAGATACACTCATCATGATTGTCATTCAAGAATGTAGTCTTGACGTCCATTTTCCAAATCTCATAGTCATAATATGCGGCTATGGACATAAGAGTGCAGATGGATTTTAACATGGCTACTGGCGAGAAAGTTTCCTCATAGTCAACTCCATCTTTATTGGTATAACCCTTAGCCACTAGCCTAGCCTTGAAGGTACGTACCTTCCCATTTTCTCCCTTCTTTCTCTTGTAGATCCACTTGCAACCTATATGTTTTACCCCATCAAGTTGGTCTACAAGTTCCCAGACTGAGTTGGAGTACATAGACTCCATCTATAGGTTCATTTCTTTAAGCCATTCCTCTTTATCATAATCATCCATTGCACTACTATAGGTCAATAGATCATCTACACCATATCTAGAAGCGACAACTTATAACTCTCCAACTCCTAAATAACGATCAGGTTGTCGCACAACCCTCCCACTATGTCTAGGCGGCAGATCATTCTGACGAACTTGCATCTGACACTCAGATGTTGAAGGTGCTATTTGTTTGTCAATTGTCATTGATGATGGTGTGTTGGTCGAACCAGCAAATAACTTCTCGAGTAACACTTTACTTCGAGGTTTGAACTCCCTCATATAGTCCTCCTCTAAAAACGTAGCGTTTATGGATAGAAACACTTTGTTATCTTAAGGGCTATAAAAGAATCGACCCCAAGTTTCCTTAGGATAACATACAAATAGGTACACCAGTGAACGTGGCTCCAACTTAGTAGTCTTATTCTTCAGCACATGTGTTGGACACCCACATATGCGAAAATATCGGAAACTAGTTTTACGACCACTCCACATCTCTAAGGGAGTCTTAGGAATATACTTAGATGGAATTACATTAAGGATATACATTGTTGTTTGCAATGCATAACCCCAGAATAAACTAGGTAATGAACTATAACTAGACATAGATCTTATCATGTCTAGTAGGGTCCGATTTCTCCCCTCTGTAACACCATTTTACTATGCTCAACTAAGTCTTGTGAGATGGGATATTATCATATGCTCAACTAAGAATTCCTCGAAATCTCTGTTAAGGTATTCCCCTCCACGATCTGATCGTAGAATTTTGATTGTCTTACCTAACTGGTTCTCAACCTCACATAATACTCTTTGAACTTTTCAAAAGTATCTAACATGTGCTGCATTAGGTAAACATACACATACCTTGAATAATCATCAATAAATATGATGAAGTATTCATAACCACATCGGGCTCTTACTGTTGGATAATATGACCCATAGCGTCACTATTTGCACAGATCATTGTGTTGTTGTAGCAAATTAACTATGTAATAAGGAAATTGCACTCTCATCATTAGTGATTAGATCACCATAGATATATAAATGAAGAGAGGTCCCTATGATTAGTACCTGGACTGAGAATGATATGAGACAGTATCAGTCCCCGAAGGTTTAATCATTAAATATCCCTAGCCGTAGTATTATCGAGACTGGACATCGATAATGCGGAATAGGCTAGTATTGCACTTGTGCGCATTTGTGAGGGCACAACGGCATAGTTCTCATATATATAAGTATTGGATACTTATGCAAGTGCGATAGGAGGTCGTGTTTCACCGATGGTACGGGAAACAGTTTCGCTCTGGATAGACCCCTCGGAATCCCATTGGTATTATGACTATGTGTCTATGGGAGGCCGAAATCGAGGTAGGTGTGTATAGTCTTAACCTGAGACTTGCATCGCTAATACTTACGATAATCGATAAACTTTGGTCTTGGTGGTAGGGGACTTTAACCGGTTCTGTGTACACCATTTCTGGGTTTATCAGAGAGTCGTAGTGTATTGGGTGTGATGTCAAGACGGAAGTATCACTTCAGTCATTTGGAGATGATGTCACGCAGGATACGGTACTAGTGCTCTTGAGTGTTGCGCAACCAATCGGGATATTGTGACCAGGTCATGTATATCCGATTATAGAGACTATGTTACCAGACATCCGACATGTGTTTCGGACGGGGCAGACACTTATCCAGCCCCAGCCCTAGCACGTGATTATCCGATACTGGGCCAATATACACAATACTACGGTATACTACGCTTGATACAGATCTATATATTCCTGTAAGAATATTTCTGGAGAATTGGGTAGGCATGGCGCTTTGCTAGAAGCCAACCTTGTCTTGTAAATCGATATAAACGTAGTACGGGGTACTTACGTGTTCGGACAGTCCGACGATCGTATTTACTGCCAACATATCCGGAGATCTCATGGGTCGCTTCCTGAAGATTCACCGATGACGTATGACTCGCACTTTGATTAATCTGGGATTAATTAGAAGAAAGAGATAGAATTAATCTGGGATTAATTTGATGAGAGAGAAAATTAATCTGGGATTAATTGCGGAGATATTTTATCTGGGATAAAATATTAATTAAAGAGAGAGAACGATTAATTTGGAATTAATCGATAAAATTATATATTCGATATATTAATCGAAATTGGATTTTGACGCGGAATTAAAATTAGATTTTAATTCGGGCGAACGAATTAATTTAGAATTAATTCGTTAGCGACGTGAATAGTGAATTCGCTAGGCGTAATCATTTAATTACGACGCGACGAAAATTCGTTAATTTGGAATTAGCGAACCCGAGCCCGAGAGTGATTGCGAGCGCATTCGCATTTCGAATTCGAGCGCGAAACGCGAGTCACATCAAGCGTCAAATCGTTTGTCACATCATGCGTCAAATCAATTGTCACTTTGAGTGATGTGATATGACATGTTGTCACTTTATTAAAGTGACATGATGTGAATATAGAAAAGTGATTGTTTGAAAGTTGATAGGACTTTTGTATATATATTTTATTCATTTACTTGGTAAATGGAATAAAGATATATGTATATAAAAATCATTCTCTCTCTCTTGGACCAATTATTGTTCACGGTTTCTTGGCAAATATTTGTACCATTCACGTGACTTCTTGGCTTTTGGTTGTTCACGTTTTTTGGCCTAATTTTGGGACAAGATTCACGTGACCCTCTCTTACTTCTTTTGGTCTTCACGTTTTAGACAATGTGAGCCAAAACGTTTTTCTCTCTTCCCTCTCTTTTTCCCTCTGCATCTCACGGCTTCACTGCCGTTTTCTTCTTCATTTTTTTCTGGTTTCACTGAAAAATCGAGATGCATGGAAGATGATTAGTGCTAGCACACCTTGAGCATACATAGGTGATAGGGAAGCATCTTCTTGAGCAAGGAAGCTTGAAGCTTGGAGCTTCAATGGTGGTCTTCAATGGCCGAAAATGGTGGAGATCTACACGCCCAAAACCGAGCAGTCCACTGCATTTGGAAGCCATTGCCGAGCTTGGAGGGAGCTCAAAAATCGCACCTTGTTCTTCAAACATCAAAACCGAAATTCAATGTGAGTTGATTCCGCCACCTCCTTTGATGTGTTCATATGTGATTTTTATGCATTGTTTGTGATCTTGTGGACTTGATTAAATTCCAACATTGGTATCTAGAGCCATTGATGCATGAAATCCGAAATTAGGGTTCTTGGCAAATTTGGGGCTTTTTGATTTTGGCTTGATTCTGACAAATTGATTGTGTAAGAATGCTTATATATGATCTAATTTGAGATATATGTAATCAATTTGACAAAAAAAATCATTGGATTGATTTTCCCCAATTTGCAAATTTTGGTCAAAACTTTAATTTGGGTAAACTCGATTTAGGCATGATTTGGTTGAATTGTTTGATGAAATATGCTTGAATGAGGTTGAATTGAAGTTGTGCATGATCAATTTCAAGAAAATTGGATTAGATCAATTTTCCCCAATTCTTAGGTTGAATTTGAAACTTTAATTGGGCAAAATGTGTTTAAGCATGTTTTAATTGAATTGGATGTTTAAGTATGCTTAGAACATGTTTAATTGAGATTGTGTGTGATCAATTTCATGAAATTGGATTGGATTCAATTTTCCCCAAATTGGAGGCATGGCCGAAAATTGGAAGAACCTAATGTCTTGGTAATTTTGTTTTGTTTGATCATTGGATGACTTAAAACAAATGGTTAATGTTGTTTTGAAGTTCATTTGGATTGAATTTTGATTTGGAACATTTTTCCCCTTTAAAGTGGCTTGGCCGATTTTAAAGAACATGAAATTCTTTGTGATTTTGTTGTTTTAATTCATTGGATGAATTGAATTGATTTGGGAAATTATGATTGTGGACTCAATTGGATTGAAACCGAATCGAATTGAAAAACCCCTAATTGCCGAGACTTAATAGCATGTTAATTGGGTTTGATTTTAATTGAATTGTGTTGGACACTATTTGGTTGTTAAAAGTGCATGATTAATTAGGCTAATTGATATTTTAGAAATGTTAATTGGGTAATTGATTGTGTATTACACTTAGGTTAATTAATTGTGAAATTTGGAATTTTATAAGTTAATTAATTTGGGCTTGATTTTGGAAATTGGGCTTGTTAGGTTGTAATTGGGCTTTTGGGCTTTGTTGTAACAAAGTTGGGTTTAGGCAAAATTGGTTGGATCCAATTAGGCGCAAAACCGAATCCAAAAGGTCCAATTATGACTTAATGAACCTTAATTATTTAATTGGGCCTAATGGGCCAAAATTAATTTAAAGGCTTATGGGGTAACTCCCGGATTGGATTTTGGTTGTTCGGTTTGACCCGAGTTGACCAAAAGTCCACGCCTATAGAAATTAATTAAAAGCCCATTGGACTTTAATTAAATAAAACATTAGATGTTAATCGGGCTTTGAGACCCGTTGCGATTAAATTTGGAATTTAAGTCGTAAAGGTTCGTTAATAAAAGTGTAATATTTAATTTGGAATTAAATAATGAATTAGAATTAAATACGTATTAAATTGGATTTAATTATGTAATTTAATTTAATTCATAGAATTCGTACTTTGAGTACTTATTCGCAATACGAGTTTGACTCGAACAAAAATCAAATCTTTGTTTGAACATTGGATGATCACTAATAATCAAGATTAATTAATTTGATTGATTGATTGATAACATGCTTGTATGAATACATGGTTGTGATGTTTGAATAATGTATATCGGATGGATATTAGTCGGGTTGGGCGATTTTGGAAATTGTAATAAATTTGATTTATTAAATTGGACCTGCGTGTCCAGCCTTATCTCCTATTTCTTTGTATTCTCTTCTCACCTATTCCCCTCCATGTAAAGAGGTTTCTTTAGAAGTGTAGTGTAACGGGTAGAAGTAATACAAGTGCTAGCGGGAGAGAGAAAGTGAGAGATTTGATCTAGGATCAATGTAAAATATCCATCCGCATATCATTATTATTTTATTTCATACTCGCTTTATTATGTGTTTAGAATGCATGCTTAAGGGTGTATGATGATGAGACCTTAACAAAGATAATTAAATTGGTAGCCAATTTGCACGCGAAAAACCCTCGTTTTATATTAAGCAAAATATCCTTCCATTGAATGATTCTTGTTCAAGATCCGAAGTTGGCATTGGTTTTTATTGACCAAAGTCAAGACCTTTTTCAATCAAGGATGTACTTGAATCATGAGAGTTTTGTTGCATATCGGTGTCTTGTCCAAATCGTGATTTTTATTGACCAAAGTCAGATCACTTTTTGTCCAATGACATTGATTACAAAACTTTCCTCGTCAATGGGTCCAGCTTAACTGGAATCATTAGGTTTGTTTTTGGCCAAAGCCAAGGCCTAGATGATTCAGAGGATAGGGTTAGGAAAATGTAATGGATACATTGACATTATACATATGTTTCGGACTTGGATGTCCACCTAACCGGATCTAGGAATTGGATGAGATCCAATTGATCTGTGAGATCTACCTAGTTAAATAGCATACAGCTTTTTATTGGCCAAAGTCAGGGTTGTGTGTTATTTAATAGGATCCTAGCCCACTAGGAAACACGGTTTCCCGAGTACTCCACAGAGGGTTAGAGGCTCGACGAAAAATAGTGGGAGGCAAGTATTGAATTTGCAACATTCGTTCAATTACTCGCTAAACACGCTCATTTAAATTATTTCGTCGTTATATTAAATGTTAGATGGACTAATATTTAAATTGTTGTTTTAATAAACAGTTGGACTGTATTATACTTGATTATATATAATTGGATTATATTAATCAATATATTTGAATTAATTAATTTCAGTTTACAGTTGATTTTATAATTGGATTATAGTAATCAATGTAATTGAGGTTAATTAATTTGGATTATATTTGATTATATAGTTGGACTATTATAATCATTATAATATATATAGTACCACTAATCGTTGATTAAATAGTTGGACTATTGTAATCAAGATAAGAAATTGAAAAGTTGGATATTTAAAATATAATCTGGGATTAAAATATTTTAAATGATTTAATTTTCAAATTGGGAATAAATAATAGGTTACTTTATTTGATAAAATAACTTATTATACGTTACGCCCAAAATTAAGCAAATAGTAGAGCATAAAATCTTTGGAAGATTTATGTGATGATGACTTTAATGCTTAATTAATATACTTATAATAAATCTATCTTTAGATTTAAAAGTATTAAAATTGTAATTAATAATTCTTGGAGAATTAATTGACTATTCTAGTGGAGAAAAGTCAAAGTTTGCAATTGGGCATGTAGCACAAGGTGCATATCTTTTCGATATTCCGAAACCCAGGCTTGGCCAAAGGTTTGTGAAATATTGAAAAGAATAATTGACATATCCCGAAATGACTACCATTTGGATATGGAAGACACGAAGGAGTTAAAGAAAGGGCGAGGCCCTAACTTTAAAAATATTTGTCAAAGTTATGTTCACTACTAGTATTGAATTTAGATTTTAAATACTTAGTGTGGTACATAAAATATGTGTATTGATGTTCAGAATCCGCTATGAGTTGGATACTGACTTTAAACCGAGATTTCTCTGCAAATCGGAAACTGGACGAAGGTCGCTGTTTCGACCGTGGATACCTAAGTTTAGGAACTACCCTTTGGGTATGTACTTAAATTAGGAACTGTTATAATGTAACTAGTTTGACTAGAGACATTATCTCTATATCAGTGTTTAATCCATTGCGGATAAAACCTTTATATTCTAGAACACTAAGTGTTTTATTATATAAAGATGATACCGAGATAAACACATAGATGTGAATAACAGAATTTATATTTTGAATATAAATAAAATCTCAAACATATAAAATGACAAATAAATTAGCTCATATTGATTTGATCAATAGAGGCTTATTTGTGGCATTGTTGTCTGGGACACAATTAAACAAGACTCGTATATCCACACTTTTGAAGAGTGGGTACTAGGACTGATTTGACTAATCAAATAAGGTCTACGATTCTAGTTTACTAGGTAAAGTACCTAAAATACTATTTACTGGGTAATAGTGAAAAGGCCACCGATCTGTAAGCCCTATTCATGGTGAAGTAAGTGGGCCCATATCTAGCTTGGCTAGATGTGAACATGAATATTTCGTGACCTTAACGGATGTGGCATCACGTTATGGTTATGTGTTTCTTTTGAAGAACACAAATACGAAACTTTGAGTTTCGACACGAAGTATACAAACAGATCGGCTGTAGTATTATGCCGCTACGGTAAGACCGTATTGGTAAATACTTAAGCAGTAAGTTTCATACGTACATGAAAGAGTACGGTATTCTTTCATATGAGGACTCCTCCCGAGACACGTCAATTGACGGTGTGTCAGAACTAAAAACCAAGTTTTGTTGGACATGATTAGGTTTTTCGCGAGTCGCTCTGAGCTACTGTTTCCTTCAACAGGATATGTATTAACAGTGCAAAACTTATTTAGAATAAGGTTCCATGTAAATCTGTTTGACAGATATCATATAGGATATGAACAGGAAAGAAACGAGGTTTCTCATTCCTGATAATTTGGGTATGCCAGGCATAAAGTTTGGATGATACCAAACTAAGAACCCAAATTGGATTAGTGCCAATATAGGTTATCCTAAGGGAAACCATAAGTATAGTACTTATAAATCCCACATGAGAACAATGTGATTGTTGCTCACCATGCGGTTTTCCTGAGAGGAATACCGATATGCAGTGGTCAGTGGGAGGATAGTGATACTCGATGAAAATCGAAGTAATACTGTTCTAGGCACAAGGTCAGTAATGGAACACAAATAGTTCATCAATGATGAATCTATACCATTAATCTTCAAATACACAAGAAATCGCGTAGATCAGAGAGAGTCAGAAAACAACCTGGGGTATGGGTTTCTGATCTCACCTCATAAAGATGTTAATCTTTTAAGGTACACCAACTGATTACGTATGAGGTAGTGATACAAGGTATCGACTCCCTATTATGGCAAAGTGCCATGAATCGAAAATGGATTCCATGTTTAACAACTATTTTGGATACTAGTTGTTGTACCACGAGGCATTGTGCCTATGGTACATTAAACGTCTTCAAGGAAGACATACATGGAAGGCAACATACCAACGTACAAAGCAGGGCTTTTGACGGAAAGGTATCGTTATCAACATTATGTTAATAACGGTTCAACCTTTTACCTGTTGCCATGGTAAATCCATTTTGAAGATGCTTGTTGAAAAGGAAACCTTTTGGAGGATGCTTGCAACATCCTGACGATTTTGTATAACCGACAAACAAGGTTTACCGGTTATTCGATCCATGTTTGGATTGAAGCAAGCATGAGGTTCTTGGAACTGACGTTTTGAAATAATCATAAGGGTTTATGATTTAACTCAAAACGAAATAATTCTTGTGTATATAAGGAAGTTAGTGGGAGGGCACTGACGATGAAATTCCCATAGATGAAAGCTTGGCTTTCATAGATATTCTTTCAATAGAAATTCTCCGTAGAATTCTGGGGAGTAACAACCTTTATTCAAGGAATAAAGATCTACTGGGCTAGATTTGGAGTTGGTAACACTATCTGAGAAATTGTACATTTAAAATGTACTTGTATTGGTGTCTCATACGCTTTGAGCATATGGAGTCACAATCGGGTCAATCCAAGTGATAGTCACTGGATTGAAGATTAAGAACATCTGTTAGTATCTGAGAGAATTAAAGATGTTGTCTTAAACTATGGAGATGGAGAACTTGAAGTGACTGGGATCACTGCTGCAAGTT
Organism: Zanthoxylum bungeanum; assembly: GCA_019454045.1. Classification (NCBI taxonomy): domain Eukaryota; kingdom Viridiplantae; phylum Streptophyta; class Magnoliopsida; order Sapindales; family Rutaceae; genus Zanthoxylum; species Zanthoxylum bungeanum. The sequence goes on from SKCR01036741.1 coordinate 168,349, forward strand.
TCCAAACCGGTAAATACTGCGGTACTATAAAGTTTGAACACTGGGACAGTGAGCTGGAAATCTTCCGAGCAAGATAACTGTTGCCGAATAAACAACAAATGCGGATTATTGCTGCAGCTGAGGCAGCAATAGAAGCCATTTGGATCGATAATAAATCTAATTAGATTAGATACAGTTCTGTTAGCAGCTGAGCCAGGCGTCAGCACAGGCTAAAGAATTAAAGGTCTCATCGACGATCCAGATATATACTTCTATATCATCTGATTCGTTCGGATCATACATCGTGGCGATGTGATGATCGTGTAAATCGCGTCAGACGATAATTAAGCAAATCCGCTGACGAAAACCTTTCCTCAGCAATTTGAGCGAACCGTACATAGTTCAGGTGTGGGACACTTGAGTGACTGGCTATGTGCCAAGTGGGAGATTGTTGGATAATATGACCCATAGCGTCACTATTTGCACAGATCATTGTGTTGTTGTAGCAAATTAACTATGTAATAAGGAAATTGCACTCTCATCATTAGTGATTAGATCACCATAGATATATAAATGAAGAGAGGTCCCTATGATTAGTACCTGGACTGAGAATGATATGAGACAGTATCAGTCCCCGAAGGTTTAATCATTAAATATCCCTAGCCGTAGTATTATCGAGACTGGACATCGATAATGCGGAATAGGCTAGTATTGCACTTGTGCGCATTTGTGAGGGCACAACGGCATAGTTCTCATATATATAAGTATTGGATACTTATGCAAGTGCGATAGGAGGTCGTGTTTCACCGATGGTACGGGAAACAGTTTCGCTCTGGATAGACCCCTCGGAATCCCATTGGTATTATGACTATGTGTCTATGGGAGGCCGAAATCGAGGTAGGTGTGTATAGTCTTAACCTGAGACTTGCATCGCTAATACTTACGATAATCGATAAACTTTGGTCTTGGTGGTAGGGGACTTTAACCGGTTCTGTGTACACCATTTCTGGGTTTATCAGAGAGTCGTAGTGTATTGGGTGTGATGTCAAGACGGAAGTATCACTTCAGTCATTTGGAGATGATGTCACGCAGGATACGGTACTAGTGCTCTTGAGTGTTGCGCAACCAATCGGGATATTGTGACCAGGTCATGTATATCCGATTATAGAGACTATGTTACCAGACATCCGACATGTGTTTCGGACGGGGCAGACACTTATCCAGCCCCAGCCCTAGCACGTGATTATCCGATACTGGGCCAATATACACAATACTACGGTATACTACGCTTGATACAGATCTATATATTCCTGTAAGAATATTTCTGGAGAATTGGGTAGGCATGGCGCTTTGCTAGAAGCCAACCTTGTCTTGTAAATCGATATAAACGTAGTATGGGGTACTTACGTGTTCGGACAGTCCGACGATCGTATTTACTGCCAACATATCCGGAGATCTCATGGGTCGCTTCCTGAAGATTCACCGATGACGTATGACTCGCACTTTGATTAATCTGGGATTAATTAGAAGAAAGAGATAGAATTAATCTGGGATTAATTTGATGAGAGAGAAAATTAATCTGGGATTAATTGCGGAGATATTTTATCTGGGATAAAATATTAATTAAAGAGAGAGAACGATTAATTTGGAATTAATCGATAAAATTTATATATTCGATATATTAATCGAAATTGGATTTTGACGCGGAATTAAAATTAGATTTTAATTCGGGCGAACGAATTAATTTAGAATTAATTCGTTAGCGACGTGAATAGTGAATTCGCTAGGCGTAATCATTTAATTACGACGCGACGAAAATTCGTTAATTTGGAATTAGCGAACCCGAGCCCGAGAGTGATTGCGAGCGCATTCGCATTTCGAATTCGAGCGCGAAACGCGAGTCACATCAAGCGTCAAATCGTTTGTCACATCATGCGTCAAATCAATTGTCACTTTGAGTGATGTGATATGACATGTTGTCACTTTATTAAAGTGACATGATGTGAATAAAGAAAGGTGATTGTTTGAAAGTTGATAGGACTTTTGTATATATATTTTATTCATTTACTTGGTAAATGGAATAAAGATATATGTATATAAAAATCATTCTCTCTCTCTTGGACCAATTATTGTTCACGGTTTCTTGGCAAATATTTGTACCATTCACGTGACTTCTTGGCTTTTGGTTGTTCACGTTTTTTGGCCTAATTTTGGGACAAGATTCACGTGACCCTCTCTTACTTCTTTTGGTCTTCACGTTTTAGACAATGTGAGCCAAAACGTTTTTTCTCTCTTCCCTCTCTTTTTCCCTCTGCATCTCACGGCTTCACTGCCGTTTTCTTCTTCATTTTTTTCTGTTTCACTGAAAAATCGAGATGCATGGAAGATGATTAGTGCTAGCACACCTTGAGCATACATAGGTGATAGGGAAGCATCTTCTTGAGCAAGGAAGCTTGAAGCTTGGAGCTTCAATGGTGGTCTTCAATGGCCGAAAATGGTGGAGATCTACACGCCCAAAACCGAGCAGTCCACTGCATTTGGAAGCCATTGCCGAGCTTGGAGGGAGCTCAAAAATCGCACCTTGTTCTTCAAACATCAAAACCGAAATTCAATGTGAGTTGATTCCGCCACCTCCTTTGATGTGTTCATATGTGATTTTTATGCATCAAGATCACAAACACTTACATTCATCGATCCGTAAACATCCGAATGTATTAGCTGAAGTGGTTAACTGGCTCTTATATTTTTTCCAGTAAAAGGTCTCTTGGTCATTTTTCCTTCTAAATAAGTGTTGGGTTTCTAGGTTAGTCCCAAGATCAATTTAAGCATAGAAATCATGTGAATACTCATAAGAAGTATGGCAGAATCATACTTACATTGATCGAATTTTGCGATGTGAGGAACAACAAAAGTCTTCAAGCTTTTCCTCCATGAAGCTCACGGTTTTGGCCTCCATTTTGTGCTCCATTTTGAATCTTCAAGCTCCAAGCTTTGGGTAAGGATTTCATGCCCATGGGTGGGTTTCCCTATCACCTTCGTAAGACTCCTAATTTGTGCTAGCACTCGGAAAAATTTGCCGCAAATCTTTCCCTTGTTCTTCATCTTGTTCTCGGCTTGAGAAGGAAGAAAGAAGAAAAACTGGCCCAAGGCCGAGAGATAGAGAGGAGGGAGTGAGAAATTGTGTGTCTCATTTTTGATTTCCAAAATCAATAAAAGATATACCAAATTCATCTTTCAAAATTGGTACAAGCATTAAAGCCATCCAACCACCACCATCAATCATGAATAGTGACTAGTTGTCAATCAGTCAAAGTGACAAGACATCCATCACTTGATTGACTAGTGATTTGACGCTTGATGTGACTTGTGGGCCGCACTTGAATTCGAAATGGGAGTGGGCCCGCAAACATTCCCGGGCTCGGGTTCGCTAATTCTGAATTAACGAATTTTCCGTTGCGACGTAATTAAATCAAATTTAATTAAATAATTATGCCTAGCAAAATTATTATTCACGTCGCTAACGAATTAAATCTAAATTAACTCGTTCGCTCGAATTAAAATCTAATTTTACTTCCGTGTCAAAATCTAATTTCGTATAATATATCGAATATATTATTTTATCAAATAATTCCAAATTAATCGTTCTCTCTCTTTTAATAATATTTTATCCCAGATAAAATATCTCCGTAATTAATCCTAGATTAATTTTCTCTCTCTTATAATTAATCCCAGATTAATAAAGTGCGAGTCATACGTCATCGGTGAATCTTCGGGAAGCGACGCATGAGATCCCTGGATATGTTGGCAGTAAATCCGGTCGTCGGACTATCCGAACACGTACGTACCTAGTACTACGTTTTTACCGATTTACAAGATATGGTTGGCTTCTAGCAAAGCACCGTGCCTACCCAATTCTCCAGAAATATTCTTAAAGGAATATGTAATCTTTATCAGGTGTATTATACGTAGTATTGCGTATTACGATCCAGCATCGGATGTCACGTGCAAGGCTTGGGGCTGGAATTGTGTCTGCCCCGTACGAAGTACATATCGGATCTCAGGTAACTAATCTCTATAATCGGATAAACATGACCTAGTCATAATATCCCGATAGATGCAGCATAAAAGAGCACCAGTTCCGTATCCTACGTGATCATCATCTCCACTATGACTGGAGTGATACTTCCATCTTGACATCACACCCAATACACTACGATTCTCAATATACCCAGAAGAGGCGTACACAGAACCTGTTAAAGCCCTGGACGACCAAAACCAAAGTATATTGATTGTCGCAAGTATTAGCGGTGCAAGTCTCTCAGGTTAAGACCAAATACACCTACCCTGATTCGGACTTCCATAGACACATAGTCATACTACCAATGGAATTCTGAGGGGTCTATCCAGAGAGAAGTTTTTTTCGTACCATCGATAAACACAACCTCCTATTACACTTGCATGGGTATCCAATACCCAAATATATGAGAACTATGTCGTTATGCTCCCACAATGCGCACAAGTGTAATACTAGTCTTTTACACATTATCGATGTCCAATCTTGATAATACTCTGACTAGAGATGTTTAATGATTAAATCTTTGTGGATTGATACTGTCTCATATCATCTCAATCCGGAACTAATCATATGGATCTTTTATCATTTATACATCTAGGTAATCCAATTACAAATGATAAAAGGGCAATTTCCCTTGTCACATAGTTAATTTGTACAACAACACCATGATCTGTATAAATAGTGATGCTATGGGTCATAATTGTCCAATAATCTCCCACTTGGCCTATAGCCAATCACTCAAGTGTCTTACACCCGAACTATGTACGGTTCGCTCAAACTTATGCTGAGAAAATGCTTTCATCAGCGGATTTGCAGTGTTATCATCAGATGCGATTTATTCGATCATCACATCGCCACGATGTATGATCCGAACGAATCAGATGAATATTTGAAGTATATATTTGGATCGTTGATGAGACCTTTAATTCCTTAGTCTGTGTTGTAGCCTAGCTCAGCTGCTAACAGAACTACTCCTAATCTGATTAGGATTATTATCGATCCAAAAGGCTTCTATTGCTGCCTCAGCTGCAGCAATAACCCGCTGTAGGCACTGCATTTTTGCATGGTAAGTCCCGATGATGGTACCTTGTACGGAGGCAGTCTCTTTTATGTCGCGGGAGTCGCGGGAAACGGATGCCGGAAGGGCAAAGTCAAGAATTGATTTTTTTGATGGATTTTATTCGCTCGTTTTGTTTCGGGTTCGTCGTCGCCTTTTCCATTTCAGAATCATCCTTCGCTCGAAACCTTTTCCTCGCTCTTTCTCACACATATTCTCTCTCTCTAAATTTCCTTGCTTGTGACCCTTTAACTTCCATGCAAAATTAAAATCTATCAACCAATTAAATTAATTTGAATTAAATTAAATTATTAAAAATTACCAACCAATTAAATAATAATTTTAACATAAATAACGAATAACCAAAACGCAAAATTAATACACTCTTCGCACATTCTATAAACACACATAAATTAACAAATTAACAAATCAATTAATTCCACACACACACCCCAAATTCGGCCACATCATATCTCACCACCCTCCCATTTTCTTTTATTTTATTCCATCAACACTTACTTGTCCATCCACTCTCCATTTCCATTTATTTTATTTTCAAAACAATTCATGTGCTCCACACCCACGTGAACATGCCCTTCCACTTAACAAAAAACCCATGTGATCTCCTCCATTTGTCAAAGCCATGACCCACACGTGAACAAAGAAAAACAAACCCATGTGTTCATCCCATCTCCACCGTTTATTTGCTTGTCTTTTTGCTTCATTTTCCTCCAATCATCAACCCTTCATTCCCGCAAAATCACCATCATCAAACGGCTCCATCAATCAAGATCCACGGACCTTCTCGGATTTGAGGGCATCAAGGGTTTTTGGATCAGGATCAGCTCTCGATGATCACCTCCACGGGGGACCTCTTGATTCTCGGCCTTATCATCAATCTTGAGGGCATCAACCACTGCTTGAACAACTGATCACCAGCGCACAGCTCAGCCCTGAGACTGTCGAACAACATGAATCCATCCATTCCTCTTCACGGGAACCAACTCTCCATCTTGATCAATCATATCCTCCATCCTCACCACGAGCTCGCCCTACACGCTCAGCCATGCCCCTCACTGCCCCTTGACACGCACAGCCGAGACACCACACACTTCCAAACTCTCGGCAGCACCATCTCCTTCAACTCCCACTGACCCTGGATGCACCACCACCGAAACTGCACTGCATCACACATCCCTGCACGCCCATGAGACCTCATGCACTGCCGAATTAACTCCCACCAAGCCGAGCCCTCACATCATGCCACCATGAAAACAGCAAGCCGAGGAGCACATCATCAACCCAAGACCATCTTCATTCACGTGGCCTGAACAGAGACCTTCACCATGAATCAGCCGAGCCCTTGAACCTTGCACACTGCCTCAAGTTTAACGCACTGTACCGAGCCATCACACAGCCCCCTGGATGCTTCATTTACGCATGAACCAGCCTTCTGCCACACAACCCCACTGCCGAGCCATTACCAACACACACTGCCGAGCACTCAACCATAGCCACTGCACTTCACGCTTACTCCACGGTCGAGACCAACTCCCACCTCACCTTGCCGAGCATCATGCTTGAACCATGCAGCTCACTGCCAACTGCCGAGCCTCATTCCCTTCAAACTGACTGAGTACCCCTAGCCTAGCCGAGCCCACACCCTTACCTACGCACACACTGCCACAAGCTTCAAGCCGAGCACCATGCACGTGAATGACTCCCACAAACTACCCTCCAAACCCATGTAAGCCCTAGCCAAGATCGAGCTCTCTGCCTCCACATAATCAAGCACTATCCCCCCTAAAAAACCCTTGAAACCGCAAAAGAATAATCCACCAAACTCACGTGAAAACCGTCCCAAAACCGAGCCCAGATAATTCCTAGAAACCCTATCCAAACACCTGTAATTGGCGGTCCTTTTGCATGTGACATGCGTACGTGAAAACGTGGCCAAAATCGTGACCAAAATTGACGTAAGGATAATTTAAGAGAGAGAAAGAGAATTTGAGTTGAAAAAGAGAGAAAACAGCGAGTGAAAATAACAGAAAAGTACAGAAAAATCATGAGTGAAAATAACGAGTGAAACGGTGAAAACGGCGAGTCAAAACTGTGAGAAAATGGCCGAAAACAGCAAACTGTAACCGCGGGTGAAAACGGCGAAAACAGTTAAAACGACGAACCCGGTGAAAATAGCGAAAACAGCAGACAGTGAGAACAGTAGAACGATAACCCTTCCGGCACCGCGGAATGCACTCCCAGACAGCGACTAAAAGGTAAGACCTGAGGGCACCCTTTGTTACTTTACTGTTACGGACGCATCGTATTCGGTTGACGTCGAATACGTCTAATCGGGTAGGCGATGTCCTACATTGAAAATAGCCTTTCTGGCCCACATATTTATTTTTGTATATTTTACTTTAATGCTTTATGTTAAGAAAATTTACTTTTGAAGCATGCGAATTTAGATATAGGATTTCTCTTTATGAATGTGAATTAGGTTAAGTTATCCTTGTGAATGTATGTTTAGTAGACATGATTAATATTGCACAAATCACAAACATTACGAGTGACATAAAGTAAGAGACCATTCTGAACCCAACGGTTTGAGGTCTTCTCTTGCGAGGGGTGAGTGCGGCCTTAAATCTCATTTTCCCGGTTCACACCGGGTGGCGACTCCATTATTCTCCGGTTTAGTCCCCCGCGGGCTACTCCGTACTCTCAACCGGGCCGCGAGCCCGGGACAGCGTCGCGTCGCCCAGCTCATGTGTCCTACAGTCTGGCGACTCCACTGGGGATATAGAGAATCGGCCCCGAAATAATGTCTTGTAATGTTTGTGATTTGTGCTTTAAATTAACCATGTCTACTGTGGGTTTAGAGAGTTTAATCAAAGGTGTTATTAAAGCTAGGTGATGGTTTGGTGTCTTCCTTCACTCACTACCATTCTATAAGGAAAAGCTGTGAGGGCACCGAGATAATCATTCACCCGTAGCTCATTGTGATAGACTAATTTGGAGGACTCGTTGTTTATTCCTGACACCAAGTGATAAGAGCCTAAGAGGCTAGGGTATTTAAGAGAGCCTCGCTCCACCCTACCTCTGGGGAATCTACAACGGGAAATCCATTTGACAGTCAGTTAAACACCATAACTCGTTGGCACGTACCTTAAGGTATAAAAAGGGTGCGCTCACTTGGTCTCTCGAACCCTTGAGGGGGAGTCCTAGTTGTGGGCAATCCTTCGTCAGCGAGAGCCTTTGTTTACATTCGTTTAAACCTGCATGTGAACCCTAGTTGTATGACCCATAGAAATCATTTCTTTTATGCTTGTGTTTGGGACCATCGTTATTTGGATTCAATTGGACCTTTTGTCAAGAGATATAAACTGGTTGGGCCATTTAAACTGGAACGAGTTCGTGTCCTTTGACATTTGGGCCAAAAGCTTCTAAAATGCCGATGGGCCATTTTGTATTTGGGCATCTTATCATTTGAAGTTGTTTAGTTATGTTATTGCAAAAGTATGAACTTATTGGGCCTTTTCAACAGGGACAAGTTTGCACCGCGCAATGATGTGATTGAATGCTTTAAAATTATGATAGGCCAACTTATATATGTATTTTCCGCATCACACGCATCTCACGTATTTCATGCATACACGCATCATGTTAACCCTTTTGTGTCTTAAAATCCATCATAGACTCCCGTTGGGTTAGGAAAGCAGAGAGACTCGTCAAGAGACCGTCAGTCAACATGAGCAAGTCAGCCAACGAGGGATCCCGCCTGGATCGATTGGAGATTAAAGTAACCGAAATTGCTGAGCGGTTGCAATTTTTGACCAATGTTGTGGCCAGTTTGACCGTACCCGGTATAGCCGATAATATAAAGTTGTACAATCAGAATGGAAAGACCATCGGGGAATCCTCAGAAGAAACAAGCAGAAAAGACGGGATAAGCATTCATAAATTGGGAAACGGAGCAGTGAAACTGTCCGACTTGGAAGGGAACAAGTTCACCAAATCGATCTATGTTGACATATTGAAGCTGTATTTAGCCTGAGGAAGAGAAGACTGAGCAGTCACCAAGAGAATTGGCAGAAGACCTAACCTGACGGGATAGGAAGTTCATCCATGCATACACGTAACTTGCATCCTTTGTTTTGCGTTTTGTGTTTGCAGATTTCAGACAAAAAAAAAAAAAAGAACCAGCAGGGGGCGACCAGAGACATGCGGCACCAATGGGCACAATGAGGGTCCCATCATGAACATGGAGGACCTCTACACTTGCATACGTATACATTACATGCACACGTCTTTATTCTGTTGTTTTGTATTCGCAGGTTTTAGAGAAGAAAAAGGGAAAGCGACAAAAATCAAAAAGCGGAACAAGCACTAAGAACGACGTTGAAGCCACCTTGAAAGATGGATTTCGGTCATGTCTGGCTGAAGACGATGAATTTAATGCTGACAGGGAGGCAACCCATGAGCAGGGGGCGACCAGAGACATGCGGCACCAAGGAGCACAATGAGGGTCCCATCATGAACAGTGAGGACCTCTACACTTGCATACGTATACATTACATGCACACGTCTTTATTCTGTTGTTTTGTATTCACAGGTTTTAGAGAAGAAAAAGGGAAAGCGACAAAAATCAAAAATCAGAACAAGCACTAAGAACGACGTTGAAGCCACGTTGACATATGGATTTCGGTCATGTCTGGCTGAAGACGATGAATTTAACGCTGACAGGGAGGCAACCCATGCACTTTGTTGTGATTTCTGTTTTCATGCTTTGTGTATACATGTTGTAGAGTCTTTAATTTTGTGTGTTATTTTTGTAGGTAAAAGTAAAGACGAAACATATTAAGACAGAAGGAATGGTGTTTGGGTAATCACAAAAATGGGAGCTAATTTATTAGGGGTGGCAGAGTAATGAAAGAATTCCTGAGACGCATCCTAATGAATTTATACCAAGCATGAGGCGTATTGAGTACACAATTCCTTTGCTTTAATTATTGCTTTGATTTGCCTTCTTTTGTTATTTTCTGTTATTTTCGTAGACAGGATCCCAGACCTTTTGACCCTTCATGACTTGTTTTGGTGTTTTTGTGGACATGATCCACAACTTTTTGACCTTTTAGGACTTCTTTTGGTATTTTCTTTTATTTTCGTGGATAGAATCCACGACTTTTTGATCGCTCACGATTTCTTTTGTTGTTTTCTCTTATTGTCGTAGACAGGATCCAGAGACTTTGTGACCTCTGACGAATTCTTTTGTGGTTTAGCTAACAATCGTTCTGTGGAAGCTGTTAGTGCAATTATTACTCACCCCTTTTCAGGTTCTATAAATTCAGCTCAACATTTCTCTCCTCAACACATCCAGATATACATCCAAGTAAGAGAAAGAAAATGGAAGCAACTTCACAGCAGCGAGTTAAGCAAATTTGTGTTTTCTGTGGATCCAACACTGGTAATAAACCAGAATTCGTTGAGGCTGCAAAAGAATTGGGGCGAGTCATGGCTGAGAAGAATATACACCTAGTATATGGCGGTGGAAATCTTGGGATAATGGGAAGCATTTCAAAAGCCATTCAGGATGGTGGCGGTCATGTTTTGGGAATCATCCCAAGACCTTTGGCGGACGAACAGTTAATTGGACCAACAAATGGGGATGAACGCATCGTATCAGGTATGTCTGAACGACTCCATGAAATGATAAATATTACGGATGCGTTTATTGCATTACCAGGTGGACTTGGTACCCTTGAAGAGATATTCACAGTGGCATCATGGGCGCACTTGAACGTTCATCGGAAGCCCATTGGACTACTTAATGTTGCGCATTTCTTTGATTTCTGTTTGTGTTTCTCGCGGAAGCCAAGAGACATGAGTTCATCACCAAATCTGTGGGAGATATTTTCTTGACTGCGACGAAGGCCGAAGAGTTGATTGACCAGATCCTAGCTTTTGAACCGAAGCTCGACCCCATCCTCTCCAAATTAGACTGGACAGATAGTGATCGTGGCAAGAAGCGCAAATTGGACATTGATCTTAATCAGTGATGTTTCCTGCTAACCAGGTATTACAGACATGAGACATATTTGAAAGTTTGTGCTTTAATTGTAAAAAAAAATGAAAAGAAAAAAAAAATATGAGTGAGAGAAGTCTTTGATAGTTAGACATATGTCCGGTGATGACATTGTATGCTGTAGGGAGAAACCCTAGAAACAATAAGTGTGAGACGTGCTCTCGTCCGGTATTCTGAATGGATTGATCTCAGTTAGACTCACGAGCACTTGATTACGAGATCCTAGCAGTAGAAGCCTGAGTAGTTATCGAGGTGACTAGTTGAAGAGATGATGTATTAGTGAATGACCGTTTGCCTGAGTGTCCACACTCGTTTACTGATGCTATGATATATGATATGGTTGGAAATAAAGAAAAAGTCTCTCAAATAAAAAAGAAAAGAAAAAAAAATAGACCACCTATAACCGATAAGCGTGAAGCTACCCATGGGCGAGTATTATGACCACCATGAGGAGAAATGCTACCTTAAAGGGTAGGTGTGTCAGAAAAAGAAAAGAGAAAAGAAAAAAAAAAAAAAAAAAAAAGAGAGAAAAAAAAAATACGAAAAAAAAAGGATGAAAACCATATCATGTTGAGTATGCTGAAGTAATCACAGAATGTGATTAAGACGTCCCGGTTGGTTAGACCCACTGGTTCGATTCTCTGAAACGAAATCACCAAGTTGGCTAACTTAAGGACTAAGCTGCGAAAGAACCTTAGCACACACACACTAAGAGTCTAGTTCAGATCACCCATTCAGATAATCGAAATTGAGTGTATCAAGTACTTTGAAGGTTCTCTGGTTTCGACACGGAGCATTTGTTGAGGACAAAAATATGTTTAGCTATCAGGATTGTCTCGAGGAGAGCAGTATAGTTTAAAATAAATCATTCACATAAGTATCAGTCTTTGTTAAGTATGGCAATCTGGGGGCGAGGCCCACATCTTTATCAGGATCAGTCCGGCCGGGTATGGCACTATAGGGGCGAGGCCCACATCTTTGTTAGAATCAGTTTTGCCGAGTGCGACACTTCGGGTACGGAGACACAGTATCAGTTTTACCGGGTATGACACTCCAAGTATACAGTATCAGTTTTGACGGGTATAGTAATCCGAGAATGGAACGCGATTCGAGAATGGACCACATCACAGTAACGGTTCGGGAATGAACCGCCCCACACGATAACAGCATGTTGAAATGAACCATCACATCATCAATATCAGTTTCGGGGATGAGTCCCTAAGGTCGAGGCCCACATCTGTTATAGTATCAGTTTTTGGGATGAGTCCCAGGGTCGAGGCCCACATCAGCATCAATATCAGTTTCGGGGATGAGTCCCAGGGCCGAGGCCTGCAGCAGCATCAGTATCAGTTTAGGGCGAGGCCCATATCAGTATCAGTTTGGGGCGAGGCCCATATCAGTATCAGTCTGGGGGCGAGGCCCATATCAGTATCAGTTTGGGGCGAGACATGGGTATCAGTCTGGGGGCGAGGCCCACATCAGTATCAGTTTGGGGCGAGGCCCATATCAATATCAATCCGGGGTGAGGCCCATATCAGTATCCGTCTGGGGGCGAGGCCCATATTTTAGTTTGGGGGCAAGACTCACGTTAGTATCAGTTTGGGGCGATGCCCATATCAGTTTGGGGCGAGGCCCACATTAGTATCAGTTTGGGGCGAGGCCCACATCAGTATTAGTCTGGGGGCGAGGCCCATATCAGTATCAGTTTGGGCGAGGCCCATATCATATATTAGTTTGGGGCGAGGCCCACATCAGTATCAGTCTGGGGGCGAGGCCCATATCAGTAGCAGTTCAGGGAATGAATCCCAGGGCTGAGGCCCATCTTATCAGAGTTTTGGGAATGAATCCCAGGGCTAAGGCCCACTTCATCAGCAGTTTTGGGAATGAATCCCAAGGCCGAGGCCCACTTCACCAGCCGTTTTGGGAATGAATCACAGGGCCGAGGCCCACTTCACCAGCAGTTCAGGGAATGAATCCCAGGGCTGAGGCCCATCTTATCAGAGTTTTGGGAATGAATCTCACGGCCGAGGCCCACTTCATCAGCAGTTTTGGGAATGAATCCCAGGGCCGAGGCCCACTTCACCAGCAGTTTTGGGAATGAATCCCAGGGTCGAGGCCCACTTCATCAGCAGTTTTGGGAATGAATCCCAGGGTCGATTCTCTGAAACGAAATCACCAAGTTGGCTAACTTAAGGACTAGCTGCGAAAGAACCTTAGCACACACACACTAAGAGTCTAGTTCAGATCACCCATTCAGATAATCGAAATTGAGTGTATCAGTACTTTGAAGGTTCTCTGGTTTCGACACGGAGCATTCGTTGAGGACAAAAATATGTTTAGCTATCATGATTGTCTCGAGGAGAGCAGTATAGTTTGAAATAATCATTCACATAAGTATCAGTCTTTGTTGAGTATGGCAATCTGGGGGCGAGGCCCACATCTTTATCAGGATCAGTCCGGCCGGGTATGGCACTATAGGGGCGAGGCCCACATCTTTGTCAGAATCAGTTTTACCGAGTGCGACACTTCGGGTACGGAGACACAGTATCAGTTTTACCGGGTATGACACTCCAAGTATACAGTATCAGTTTTGACGGGTATGGTAATCCAAGAATGGAACGCGATTCGAGAATGGACCACATCACAGTAACGGTTCGGGAATGAACCGCCCCACACGATAACAGCATGTTGAAATGAACCATCACATCATCAATATCAGTTTCGGGGATGAGTCCCAAGGTCGAGGCCCACATCTGTTATAGTATCGGTTTTTGGGATGAGTCCCAGGGTCGAGGCCCACATCAGCATCAATATCAGTTTCGGGGATGAGTCCCAGGGCCGAGGCCTGCAGCAGCATCAGTATCAGTTTAGGGCGAGGCCCATATCAGTATCAGTTTGGGGCGAGACATGGGTATCAGTCTGGGGGCGAGGCCCACATCAGTATCAGTTTGGGGCGAGGCCCATATCAATATCAATCCGGGGTGAGGCCCATATTAGTATCCGTCTGGGGGCGAGGCCCATATTTTAGTCTGGGGGCAAGACTCACGTTAGTATCAGTTTGGGGCGATGCCCATATCAGTTTGGGGCGAGGCCCACATTAGTATCAGTTTGGGGCGAGGCCCACATCAGTATTAGTCTGGGGGCGAGGCCCATATCAATATCAGTTTGGGCGAGGCCCATATCATATATTAGTTTGGGAATGAATCTCACGGCCGAGGCCCACTTCATCAGCAGTTTTGGGAATGAATCCCAGGGCCGAGGCCCACTTCACCAGCAGTTTTGGGAATGAATCCCAGGGTCGAGGCCCACTTCATCAGCAGTTTTGGGAATGAATCCCAGGGTCGATTCTCTGAAACGAAATCACCAAGTTGGCTAACTTAAGGACTAAGCTGCGAAAGAACCTTAGCACACACACACTAAGAGTCTAGTTCAGATCACCCATTCAGATAATCGAAATTGAGTGTATCAAGTACTTTGAAGGTTCTCTGGTTTCGACACGGAGCATTCGTTGAGGACAAAAATATGTTTAGCTATCATGATTGTCTCGAGGAGAGCAGTATAGTTTGAAATAAATCATTCACATAAGTATCAGTCTTTGTTGAGTATGGCAATCTGGGGGCGAGGCCCACATCTTTATCAGGATCAGTCCGGCCGGGTATGACACTATAGGGGCGAGGCCCACATCTTTGTCAGAATCAGTTTTACCGAGTGCGACACTTCGGGTACGGAGACACAGTATCAGTTTTACCGGGTATGACACTCCAAGTATACAGTATCAGTTTTGACGGGTATGGTAATCCCAGAATGGAACGCGATTCGAGAATGGACCACATCACAGTAACGGTTCGGGAATGAACCGCCCCACACGATAACAGCATGTTGAAATGAACCATCACATCATCAATATCAGTTTCGGGGATGAGTCCCAAGGTCGAGGCCCACATCTGTTATAGTATTAGTTTTTGGGATGAGTCCCAGGGTCGAGGCCCACATCAGCATCAATATCAGTTTCGGGGATGAGTCCCAGGGCCGAGGCCTGCAGCAGCATCAGTATCAGTTTAGGGCGAGGCCCATATCAGTATCAGTTTGGGGCGAGACATGGGTATCAGTCTGGGGGCGAGGCCCACATCAGTATCACTTTGGGGCGAGGCCCATATCAATATCAATCTGGGGCGAGGCCCATATCAGTATCCGTCTGGGGGCGAGGCCCATATTTTAGTCTGGGGGCGAGACTCACGTTAGTATCAGTTTGGGGCGATGCCCATATCAGTTGGGGCGAGGCCCACATTAGTATCAATTTGGGGCGAGGCCCACATCAGTATTAGTCTGGGGGCGAGGCCCATATCAGTATCAGTTTGGGCGAGGCCCATATCATATATTAGTTTGGGGCGAGGCCCACATCAGTATCAGTCTGGGGGCGAGGCCCATATCAGTAGCAATTCAGGGAATGAATACCAGGGCTGAGGCCCATCTTATCAGAGTTTTGGGAATGAATCCCAAGGCTAAGGCCCACTTCATCAGCAGTTTTGGGAATGAATCCCAGGGCCGAGGCCCACTTCACCAGCAGTTTTGGGAATGAATCACAGGGCCGAGGCCCACTTCACCAGCAGTTCAGGGAATTAATCCCAGGGCTGAGGCCCATCTTATCAGAGTTTTGGGAATGAATCCCAGGGCCGAGGCCCACTTCATCAGCAGTTTTGGGAATGAATCCCAGGGCCGAGGCCCACTTCACCAGCAGTTTTGGGAATGAATCCCAGGGTCGAGGCCCACTTCATCAGCGGTTTTGGGAATGAATCCCAGGGTCGATGCCCACTTCACAGCAGTTTTGGGAATGAATCCCAAGGCCGAGGCCCACTTCACCAGCAGTTTTGGGAATGAATCTCTGGGCCGAGGCCCACTTCACAAGCAGTTTTGGGAATGAATCCTAGGGCCGAGGCCCACTTCACCAGGAGTTTTGGGAATGAATCCCAGGGTCGAGGCCCACTTCATCAGCAGTTTGGGAATGAATCCCAGGGTCGAGGCCCACTCTTATCAAACAACGGTTCGGGAATGGACCAGGGGTCGAAACACCTCAACATCACATCAACTCAGCACAACAGGCGGACCATGCGGCAGCTGGCGAGCCAGGTAAGTAAAAATACATTGCACGAACTTTGATAGGATTGTCACTGGCACACACTGAACAAATCCCATCAAAGTGGGGGCGACTGTAGGCACTGCATTTTTGCATGGTAAGTCCCGATGATGGTACGTTGTACGGAGGCAGTCTCTTTTATGTCGCGGAGTCGCGGGGGAAGCGGATGCCGGAAGGGCAAAGTCAAGAATTGATTTTTTGATGGATTTTATTGGCTCGTTTTGTTTCGGGTTCGTCGTCGCCTTTTCCATTTCAGAATCATCCTTCGCTCGAAACCTTTTCCTCGCTCTTTCTCACACATATTCTCTCTCTCTATTTTCCTTGCTTGTGACCCTTTAACTTCCATGCAAAATTAAAATCTACCAACCAATTAAATTAATTTGAATTAAATTAAATTATTAAAAATTACCAACCAATTAAATAATATTTTAACATAAATAACGAATACCAAAAACGCAAATTAATACAGCCTTCGCACATTCTATAACACACATAAATTAACAAATTAACAAATCAATTAATTCCACACACTCACCACAAATTCGGCCACATCATATCTCACCACCCTCCCATTTTCTTTTATTTTATTCCATCAACACTTACTTGTCCACCCACTCTCCATTTCCATTTATTTTATTTTCAAAACAATTCATGTGCTCCACACCCACGTGAACATGCCCTTCCACTTAACAAAAAACCCATGTGATCTCCTCCATTTGTCAAGCCATGACCCACACGTGAACAAAGAAAAACAACCCATGTGTTTCATCCATCTCCACCGTTTATTTGCTTATCTTTTTGCTTCATTTTCCTGCAATCATCAACCCTTCATTCACGCAAAATCACCATCATCAAACGGCTCCATCAATCAAGATCCACGGACTTTCTCGGATTTGAGGGCATCAAGGGTTTTTGGATCAGGATCAGCTCTCGATGATCACCTCCACGGGGGACCTCTTGATTCTCGGCCTTATCATCAATCTTGAGGGCATCAACCACTGCTTGAACAACTGATCACCAGCGCACAGCTCAGCCCTGAAACTGTCGAACAACATGAATCCATCCATTCCTCTTCACGGGAACCAACTCTCCATCTTGATCAATCATATCCTACATCCTCACCACGAGCTCGCCCTACACGCTCAGCCATGCCCCTCACTGCCCCTTGACACGCACAGCCGAGACACCACACACTTCCAAACTCTCGGCAGCACCATCTCCTTCAACTCCCACTGACCCTGGATGCACCACCACCGAAACTGCACTGCATCACACATCCCTGCACGCCCATGAGACCTCATGCACTGCCGAATTAACTCCCACCAAGCCGAGCCCTCACATCATGCCACCATGAAAACAGCAAGCCGATGAGCACATCATCAACCCAAGACCATCTTCATTCACGTGGCCTGAACAGAGACCTTCACCATGAACCAACCGAGCCCTTGAACCTTGCACACGACATCACGTTCAACGCACTGTACCGAGCCATCACACAACCCCTTGGATGCTTCATTTTCGCATGAACTAGCCTTCTGCCACACAACCCCACTATCGAGCCATTACCAACACACACTGCCGAGCACTCAACCATAGCCACTGCACTTCACGCTCACTCCACGATCGAGACCAACTCCCACCTCACCTTGCCGAGCATCATGCATGAACCATGCAGCTCACTGCCAACTGCCGAGCCTCATTCCCTTCAAACTGACTGAGTACCCCTAGCCTAGCCGAGCCCACACCCTTACCTACGCACACACTGCCACAAGCTTCAAGCCGAGCACCATGCACGTGAATGACTCCCACAAACTGCCCTCCAAACCCATGTAAGTCCTAGCCAAGATCGAGCTCTCTGCCTCCACATAATCAAGCACTATCCCCCCTCAAAAACCCTTGAAACCGCAAAAGAATAATCCACCAAACTCACGTGAAAACCGTCCCAAAACCGAGCCTAGATAATTCCTTGAAACCCTATCCAAACACCTGTAATTGGCGGTCCGTTTGCATGTGACATGCGTACGTGAAAACGTGGCCAAAATCGTGACCAAAATTGACGTAAGGATAATTTAAGAGAGAGAAAGAGAATTTAAGTTGAAAAAGAGAGAAAACAGCGAGTGAAAATAACAGAAAAGTACAGAAAAATCATGAGTGAAAATAACGAGTGAAACGGTGAAAACGGCGAGTCAAAACTGTGAGAAAATGGCCGAAAACAGCAAACTGTAACCGCGGGTGAAAACGGCGAAAACAGTTAAAATGACGAACTCGGTGAAAATAGCGAAAACAGCAGACAGTGAGAACAGTAGAACGATAACCCTTCCGGCACCGCGAAATGCACTCCCAGACAGCGACTAAAAGGTAAGACCTGAGGGCACCCTTTGTTACTTTATTGTTACGGACGCATCATATTCGGTTGACGTCGAATACGTCTAATCGGGTAGGCGAGGTCCTACATTGAAAATAGCCTTTCTGGCCCACATATTTATTTTTGTATATTTTACTTTAATGCTTTATGTTAAGAAAATTTATTTTTGAACCATGCGAATTTAGATATAGGATTTATCTTTATGCATGTGAATTAGGTTAAGTTATCATTGTGAATGTATGTTTAGTAGACATGATTAATATTGCACAAATCACAAACATTACGAGTGACATAAAGTAAGAGACCATTCGAACCCAACGGTTTGAGGTCTTCCCTTACGAGGGGTGAGTGCGACCTTAAATCTCATTTTCCCGGTTCACACCGGGTGGCGACTCCATTATTCTCCGGTTTAGTCCCCCGCGGGCTACTCCATACTCTCAACCGGGCCGCGAGCCCGGGACAGCGTCGCGTCGCCCAGCTCATGTGTCCTACAGTCTGGCGACTCCACTGGGGATATAGAGAATCGGCCCCGAAATAATGTCTTGTAATGTTTGTGATTTGTGCTTTAAATTAACCATGTCTACTGTGGGTTTAGAGAGTTTAATCAAAGGTGTTATTAAAGCTAGGTGATGGTTTGGTGTATTCCTTCACTCAATACCTTCTATAAGGAAAAGCTGCTGTGAGGGCACCGAGATAATCATTCACCGTAGCTCATTGTGATAGACTAATTTGGAGGACTCGTTGTTATTCCTGACACCAAGCGATAAGAGCCTAAAGGCTAGGGTATTAAGAAAGCCTCGCTCCACCCTCCCTCTGGGGAATCTACAACGGGAAATCCATTTGACAGTCAGTTACACACCATAACTCGTTGGCACGTACCTTAAGGTATAAAAAGAGTGCGCTCACTTGGTCGCTCGAACCCTTGAGTGGGGAGTCCTAGTTGTGGGAAATCCTTCGTCAGCGAGAGCCTTTGTTTACATTCGTTTAAACCTGCATGTGAACCCTAGTTGTATGACCCATAGAAATCATTTCTTTTATGCTTGTGTTTAGGACTATCGTTATTTGGATTCAATTGGACCTTTTGTCAAAAGATATAAACTGGTTGGGCCATTTAAACTGGAACGAGTTCGTGTCCTTTGACATTTGGGCCAAAAGCTTCTAAAATGCCGATGGGCCATTTTGTATTTGGGCATCTTATCATTTGAAGTTGTTTAGTTATGTTATTGCAAAAGTATGAACTTATTGGGCCTTTTCAACAGGGACAAGTTTGCACCGCGCAATGATGTGATTGAATGCTTTAAAATGATGATAGGCCAACTTATATATGTATTTTCCGCATCACACGCATCTCACGCATTTCATGCATACACGCATCATGTTAACCCTTTTGTGTCTTAAAATCCATCATAGACTCCCGTTGGGTTAGGAAAGCAGAGAGACTCGTCAAGAGACCGTCAGTCAACATGAGCAAGTCAGCCAACGAGGGATCCCGCCTGGATCGATTGGAGATTAAAGTAACCGAAATTGATGAGCGGTTGCAATTTTTGACCAATGTTGTGGCCAGTTTGACCGTACCCGGTATAGCCGATAATATAAAGTTGTACAATCAGAATGGAAAGACCATCGGCGAATCCTCGGAAGAAGCAAGCAGAAAAGACGGGATATGCATTCATAAATTGGGAAACGGAGCAGTGAAACTGTCCGACTTGGAAGGGAACAAGTTCACCAAATCGATCTATGTTGACATATTGAAGCTGTATTTAGCCTGTGGAAGAGAAGACTGAGCAGTCACCAAGAGAATTGGCAGAAGACCTAACCTAACAGGATAGGAAGTTCATCCATGCATACACGTAACTTGCATCCTTTGTTTTGCGTTTTGTGTTTGCAGATTTCAGACAAAAAAAAAAGAACCAGCAGGGTGCGACCAGAGACATGCGGCACCAATGAGCACAATGAGGGTCCCATCATGAACAGGGAGGACCTCTACACTTGCATACGTATACATTACATGCACACGTCTTTATTCTGTTGTTTTGTATTCGCAGGTTTTAGAGAAGAAAAAGGGAAAGCGACAAAAATCAAAAAGCGGAACAAGCACTAAGAACGACGTTGAATCCACCTTGACAGATGGATTTCGGTCATGTCTGGCTGAAGACGATGAATTTAATGCTGACAGGGAGGCAACCCATGAGCAGGGGGCGACCAGAGACATGCGGTACCAAGGTGCACAATGAGGGTCCCATCATGAACAGGGAGGACCTCTACACTTGCATACGTATACATTACATGCACACGTCTTTATTCTGTTGTTTTGTATTCGCAGGTTTTAGAGAAGAAAAAGGGAAAGCGACAAAAATCAAAAAGCGGAACAAGCACTAAGAACGACGTTGAAGCCACGTTGACAGATGGATTTCGGTCATGTCTGGCTGAAGACGATGAATTTAACGCTGACAGGGAGGCAACCCATGCTCTTTGTTGTGATTTCTGTTTTCATGCTTTGTGTATACATGTTGTAGAGTCTTTAATTTTGTGTGTTATTTTTGTAGGTAAAAGCAAAGACGAAACATATTAAGACAGAAGGAATGGTGTTTGGGTAATCAAAAAAATGAGAGCTAATTTATTAGTGGTGGCAGAGTAAGGAAAGAATTCCTGAGACGCATCCTAATGAATTTATACCACGCATGTGGCGTATTGAGTACACAATTCCTTTGCTTTAATTATTGCTTTGATTTGCCTTCTTTTGTTATTTTCTGTTATTTTCGTAGACAGGATCCCAGACCTTTTGACCCTTCATGACTTGTTTTGGTGTTTTTGTGGACATGATCCACAACTTTTTGACCTTTTAGGACTTCTTTTGGTATTTTCTTTTATTTTCGTGGATAGAATCCACGACTTTTTGATCGCTCACGATTTCTTTTGTTGTTTTCTCTTATTGTCGTAGACAGGATCCAGAGACTTTGTGACCTCTGACGAATTCTTTTGTGGTTTAGCTAACAATCGTTCTGTGGAAGCTGTTAATGCAATTATTACTCACCCCTTTTCAGGTTCTATAAATTCAGCTCAACATTTCTCTCCTCAACACATCCAGATATACATCCAAGTAAGAGAAAGAAAATGGAAGCAACTTCACAGCAGCGAGTTAAGCAAATTTGTGTTTTCTGTGGATCCAACACTGGTAATAAACCAGAATTCGTTGAGGCTGCAAAAGAATTGGGGCGAGTCATGGCTGAGAAGAATATACACCTAGTATATGGCGGTGGAAATCTTGGGATAATGGGAAGCATTTCAAAATCCGTTCAGGATGGTGGCGGTCATGTTTTGGGAATCATCCCAAGACCTTTGGCGGACGAACAGTTAATTGGACCAACAAATGGGGATGAACGCATCGTATCAGGTATGTCTGAACGACTCCATGAAATGATAAATATTACGGATGCGTTTATTGCATTACCAGATGGACTTGGTACTCTTGAAGAGATATTCACAGTGGCATCATGGGCGCACTTGAACGTTCATCGGAAGCCCATTGGACTACTTAATGTTGCACATTTCTTTGATTTTCTGTTTGTGTTTCTCGCGGAAGCCAAGAGACATAAGTTCATCACCAAATCTGTGGGAGATATTTTCTTGACTGCGACGAAGGCCGAAGAGTTGATTGACCAGATCCTAGCTTTTGAACCGAAGCTCGACCCCATCCTCTCCAAATTAGACTGGACAGATAGTGATCGTGGCAAGAAGCGCAAATTGGACATTGATCTTAATCAATGATGTTTCCTGCTAACCAGGTATTACAGACATGAGACATATTTGAAAGTTTGTGCTTTAATTGTAAAAAAAAAATTGAAAAAAAAAAAAATATGAGTGAGAGAAGTCTTTGATAGTTAGACATATGTCCGGTGATGACATTGTATGCTGTAGGGAGAAACCCTAGAAACAATAAGTGTGAGACGTGCTCTTGTCCGGTATTCTGAATGGATTGATCTCAGTTAGACTCACGAGCACTTGATTACGAGATCCTAGCAGTAGAAGCCTGAGTAGTTATCGAGGTGACTAGTTGAAGAGATGATGTATTAGTGAATGACCGTTTGCCTGAGTGTCCACACTCGTTTACTGATGCTATGATATATGATATGGTTGGAAATAAAGAAAAAAGTCTCTGAAATAAAAAAGAAAAGAAAAAAAAAATAGACCACCTATAACCGATAAGCGTGAAGCTACCCATGGGCGAGTATTATGACCACCATGAGGAGAAATGCTACCTTAAAGGGTAGGTGTGTCAGAAAAAGAAAAGAGAAAAGAAAAAAAAAAAAAAAAAAGAAAAAAAAAAGAGAAAAAAAAAAGACGAAAAAAAAGGATGAAAACCATATCATGTTGAGTATGCTGAAGTAATCACAGAATGTGATTAAGACGTCCAGGTTGGTTAGACCCACTGGTTCGATTCTCTGAAACGAAATCACCAAGTTGGCTAACTTAAGGACTAAGCTGCGAAAGAACCTTAGCACACACACACTAAGAGTCTAGTTCAGATCACCCATTCAGATAATCGAAATTGAGTGTATCAAGTACTTTGAAGGTTCTCTGGTTTCGACACGGAGCATTCGTTGAGGACAAAAATATGTTTAGCTATCATGATTGTCTCGAGGAGAGCAGTATAGTTTGAAATAAATCATTCACATAAGTATCAGTCTTTGTTGAGTATGGCAATCTGGGGGCGAGGCCCACATCTTTATCAGGATCAGTCCGGCCGGGTATGGCACTATGGGGGCGAGGCCCACATCTTTGTCAGAATCAGTTTTGCCGAGTGCGACACTTCGGGTACGGAGACACAGTATCAGTTTTACCGGGTATGACACTCCAAGTATACAGTATCAGTTTTGACGGGTATGGTAATCCGAGAATAGAACGCGATTCGAGAATGGACCACATCACAGTAACGGTTCGGGAATGAACCGCCCCACATGATAACAGCATGTTGAAATGAACCATCACCTCATCAATATCAGTTTCGGGGATGAGTCCCAAGGTCGAGGCCCACATCTGTTATAGTATCAGTTTTTGGGATGAGTCCCAGGGTCGAGGCCCACATCAGCATCAATATCAGTTTCGGGGATGAGTCCCAAGGCCGAGGCCTGCAGCAGCATCAGTATCAGTTTAGGGCGAGGCCCATATCAGTATCAGTTTGGGGCGAGGCCCATATCAATATCAGTCTGGGGGCGAGGCCCATATCAGTATCAGTTTGGGGCGAGACATGGGTATCAGTCTGGGGGGGAGGCCCACATCAGTATCAGTTTGGGGCGAGGCCCATATCAATATCAATCCGGGGCGAGGCCCATATCAGTATCCGTCTGGGGGCGAGGCCCATATTTTAGTCTGGGGGCGAGACTCACGTTAGTATCAGTTTGGGACGATGCCCATATCAGTTTGGGGCGAGGCCCACATTAGTATCAGTTTGGGGCGAGGCCCACATCAGTATTAGTTTGGGGGCGAGGCCCATATCAGTATCAGTTTGGGCGAGGCCCATATCATATATTAGTTTGGGGCGAGGCCCACATCAGTATCAGTCTGGGGGCGAGGCCCATATCAGTAGCAGTTCAGGGAATGAATCCCAGGGCTGAGGCCCATCTTATCAGAGTTTTGGGAATGAATCCCAAGGCTCAGGCCCACTTCATCAGCAGTTTTGGGAATGAATCCCAGGGCCGAGGCCCACTTCACCAGCAGTTTTGGGAATGAATCACAGGGCCGAGGCCCACTTCACCAGCAGTTCAGGGAATGAATCCCAGGGCTGAGGCCCATCTTATCAGAGTTTTGGGAATGAATCACAGGGCCGAGGCCCACTTCATCAGCAGTTTTGGGAATGAATCCCAGGGCCGAGGCCCACTTCACCAGCAGTTTTGGGAATGAATCCTAGGGTCGAGGCCCACTTCATCAGCAGTTTTGGGAATGAATCTCAGGGTCGAGGCCCACTTCACAGCAGTTTTGGGAATGAATCTCAGGGCCGAGGCCCACTTCACCAGCAGTTTTGGGAATGAATCTCAGGGCCGAGGCCCACTTCACAAGCAGTTTTGGGAATGAATCCCAGGGCCGAGGCCCACTTCACCAGGAGTTTTGGGAATGAATCTCAGGGTCGAGGCCCACTTCATCAGCAGTTTGGGAATGAATCCCAGGGTCGAGGCCCACTCTTATCAAACAACAGTTCGGGAATGGACCAGGGGTCGAAACACCTCAATATCACATCAACTCAGCACAACAGGCGGACCATGCGGCAGCTGGCGAGCCAGGTAAGTAAAAATGCATTGCACGAACTTTGATGGGATTGTCACTGGCACACACTGAACAAATCCCATCAAAGTGGGGGCGACTGTAGGCACTGTATTTTTGCATGGTAAGTCCCGATGATGGTACCTTGTTCGGAGGCAGTCTCTTTTATGTCGCGGGAGTCGCGGGAAGCGGATGCCGGAAGGGCAAAGTCAAGAATTGATTTTTTGATGGATTTTATTCGCTCGTTTTGTTTCGGGTTTGTCGTCGCCTTTTCCATTTCAGAATCATCCTTCGCTCGGAACCTTTTCCTCGCTCTTTCTCACACATATTCTCTCTCTCTAATTTTCCTTGCTTGTGACCCTTTAACTTCCATGCAAAATTAAAATCTACCAACCAATTAAATTAATTTGAATTAAATTAAATTATTAAAATTTACCAACCAATTAAATAATAATTTTAACATAAATAACGAATAACCAAAACGCACTGTACCGAGCCCTCACATCATGCCACCATGAAAACAGCAGCCCGAGCAGGCACATCATCAACCCAAGACCATCTTCATTCACGTGGCCTGAACAGAGACCTTCACCATGAACCAGCCGAGCCCTTGAACCTTTCACACTGCCTCACGTTCAACGCACTGTACCGAGCCATCACACAGCCCCCTGGATGCTTCATTTACGCCTGAACCAGCCTTCTGCCACACAACCCTACTGCGAGCCATTACACAACACACACTGCCGAGCACTCAACCATAGCCACTGCACTTCACGCTCACTCCACGGTCGAGACCAACTCCCACCTCACCTTGCCGAGCATCATGCATGAACCATGCAGCTCACTGCCAACTGCCGAGCCTCATTCCCTTCAAACTGACTGAGTACCCCTAGCCTAGCCGAGCCCACACCCTTACTACCCTACGATACACTGCCACAAGCTTCAAGCCGAGCACCATGCACGTGAATGACTCCCACAAACTGCCCTCCAAACCCATGTAAGCCCTAGCCAAGATCGAGCTCTCTGCCTCCACATAATCAAGCACTATCCCCCCTCAAAAACCCTTGAAACCGCAAAATAATAATCCACCAAACTCACGTGAAAACCGTCCCAAAACCGAGCCCAGATAATTCCTTGAAACCCTATCCAAACACCTGTAATTGGCGGTCCGTTTGCATGTGACATGCGTACATGAAAACGTGGCCAAAATCGTGACCAAAATTGACGTAAGGATAATTTAAGAGAGAGAAAGAGAATTTGAGTTGAAAAAGAGAGAAAACAGCGAGTGAAAATAACAGAAAAGTACAGAAAAATCATGAGTGAAAATAACGAGTGAAACGGTGAAAACGGCGAGTCAAAACTGTGAGAAAATGGCCGAAAACAGCAAACTGTAACCGCAGGTGAAAACGGCGAAAACAGTTAAAATGGCGAACCCGGTGAAAATAGCGAAAACAGCAGATAGTGAGAACCGTAGAACGATAACCCTTCCGGCACCGCGGAATGCACTCCCAGACAGCGACTAAAAGGTAAGACCTGAGGGCACCCTTTTTTACTTTACTGTTACGGACGCAGTGTATTCGGTTGACGTCGAATACGTCTAATCGGGTAGGCGAGGTCCTACATTGAAAATAGCCTTTCTGGCCCACATGTTTATTTTTGTATATTTTACTTTAATGCTTTATGTTAAGAAAATTTACTTTTGAAGCATGCAAATTTAGATATAGGATTTATCTTTATGAATGTGAATTAGGTTAAGTTATCCTTGTGAATGTATGTTTAGTAGACATGATTAATATTGCACAAATCACAAACATTACGAGTGATATAAAGTAAGAGACCATTCCGAACCCAACGGTTTGAGGTCTTCCCTTGCGAGGGGTGAGTGCGGCCTTAAATCTCATTTTCCCGGTTCACACCGGGTGGCAACTCCATTATTCTCCGGTTTAGTCCCCCGCGGGCTACTCCGTACTCCCAACCGGGCCGCGAGCCCGGGACAGCGTCGCGTCGCCCAGCTCATGGGTCCTACACCCGCTTTTGTTGTTTATTCGGTAACAGTATCTTGCTTGGAAGATTTCCGGCTCACTGTTCCGTTATTCAAACTGTATAGTACCTTTGTTACGACTTATAGTCGTTATTATCGTTTTGGAAACTTACAGCAATGAATAGACCCGGCCAAGGTTCCGGTTCGGAACCGAACCGGAAGGGGATCGGTTCGGTTGGGGTTCCGCCCCAACTCGAACCGCGGTTCCATCGGTTCGGACGGTTCCTGTTGGAACCGAACGGTTCCTGTTGGAACCGTAGGGTTCCTGTTGGAACCGTAGGGTTCCAACAGGAACCCTACGCCCCCAACGGCTCCCTGCCCAAATAAAAAAAATTAAAAATTATATTTATTATATTTATTATATAAAATATAAATTACTAATGTACCCCTAATAACGGTAATAAAATGGTTATATTTAGGGGCATTTTTGGTATCAAAAAAATTCTAAAATTCTATAAATAGGATTCATTTTTCATAATTTCATCACACCAAATTCTCAACTCTCTCATTTTCTATAATTCTCTTATTCTCAATCTTACTTCAATACAATTCTCTTATAATCTTATATTCTTATTCTCAATCTCAATTCATTTAGTTGTTTTAGTTGTTAATTTGTTATCATTCGCATCGCAATTATTCAATTTTTTTATTTTTCTTCATAATTTCTCAAACGAAAAATGGCAAGCTCATCTGAGAACATTATGTCAAATATGCCAACCCAAGAGAGCGGCTCTAGTGTTTGCAAATACTGTATCCATTCATGATTTAAAATCCTTATGTGAACCAAATTTAGGGGGTCGATTTTTTCATATTCGTATTACATGTCATGTCCTTAACATATGTGTGCAAGACGGACTAAAATTATTATCACCTTTCATTAATCCAATTAAAACGGCACTTAACTGTATTTGGTCATATTCTCAAGTTAGGAGAGAATGGACCAAGTTTTGTAAAATAAATGGTATTAAACCGATTAAATTTTCAAGAGATGTTCCAACAAGTTGGAATTCTACTTATTTTCTTTTATGTCAAGCATTTCAATACAAATATGCATTATGTAGTTTTTTTTCTCAACATGTTCAAAATATCACACTTTATCCTAGTCAATGGGATATTTGTGAAATTTTTTTAGATATTTTAAGAGTTTTTAATGATGCTACTTTAGTTTTTAGAGGTGTTTATTATCCTACAGCACATTTATTTCTTCTTGAGAGTTTGAATATTGTTGGCACTCTCGATGAACATGTTGACAGTGACGACCCTAATGATATTGTTTTGCTCGAAGCCATTACTGCTATGAAGGTAAAATGATTGAATTATTTTAGAGAAATTCCTTTACTTTATCTTATTGCTGTTGTTTTTGATCCTAGATTTAAATTAGAAGGTTTGAATGGTGGTTTACAAGCTTATTATGGTTATTTAGGAATATTAGATGATGTTGATATTACGAGCATAATGACGAAATTAAGAAGTGATTTAATTATTTTATTTAATGATTATATTGTAAGATATAACTTAGGAACATTAGGTCAATCTAGTGGTAGCGAACCGGTAATTCAAACAAGACTTAGCGCAGGAGATCGTTGGTTATTGCAACGAAATAAAAAATCTAGAGATACGACAACAACTAATAACCCTGAATTAGATAATTATTTATCTACAAATTTTGAGTTTTCTAATGAAAGTTTATGCAGTAAAAAATTTAAAATCCTTGAATGGTGGAACCGGCATCAAAATATATATCTTGTTTTATCTATTATTGCTAAAGAGATCTTGGCAGCACCTATATCCACCGTTGCGGTTGAGCAAGCCTTCAGCTTGGGAGGTAATATATTGGAAGCTAGTCGATCTTCATTACATCCAAGCACTCTAGAAGCAACAGCTTGTGTGGATGATTGGACTCGAGCTGATCTGAGACAACAAGAAGATGCCCCCGATGATTTTGAAGATTTGTTCGATAATGCTTCTGCAACAAGTGCAAGCGGAACCGGAGCCGAAGGATCAACTGATAATGATGATTGATAATTGTAAAATTATAATTTACAAAGGGGATATGTCTAAAACTTGTAATGGAACTACGTGAGCTTTGATTCCTCTCACCCTTGGAGGATACGTAGTCAACTTAAATTTTTAAAAATTTAAGCTCAAGCTCTTCAATGTAATAAAATTAATATCATTTATTTTAATTAATTTTCAAAAAAAAAAATCGGTTCCGGTTCGGTTCGGTGTTTCGGTTCCACACTAGTGGAACCGGAAACCGGCCGGTTCAGTTCGGTTCCGAACCGGAATCGAACCACCGGCCGGGTCTAGCAGTGAACCCAGTCACTTCAAGTTCTCATT
The DNA here is from genome assembly GCA_019454045.1 of Zanthoxylum bungeanum. Taxonomy (NCBI): domain Eukaryota; kingdom Viridiplantae; phylum Streptophyta; class Magnoliopsida; order Sapindales; family Rutaceae; genus Zanthoxylum; species Zanthoxylum bungeanum. The sequence continues at coordinate 197,680 of SKCR01036741.1, forward strand.
CTCCATAGTCTAAGAAAGCATCCTTAGTTCATCTAAGATACTAAAGGATGTTCTTAACATCAATCCAGTGACTATCACTTGGATTGGCCTGATTGTGACTCCATATGCTCAAAGCATATGAAAGACCAGGTCGCGTACATTTATTTCAATGTACGAGTTCTCGGAGAGTGCCAACAACTTTTAGATCTATCCCAGCAGATCTTTATTCCTAGAATAAAAGTTGTTTCTCCCAAGAATTCTACGAAGAATTTTCATGAAAGTCAAGCTTTTACCGATTGTTTTATGGGAATATTATTTCCAAGAAATGATATACCATCATTATTTAGGACATTCACTGTCAGTGCTCTCCAATAACCTCCTCATATACACAAGAATCATTTTCGTTTTGAATTAAATCATAAACCATTATGATTACATCAAAACGACAGTTCCAAGAACGCAATGCTTGCTTCAATCCATAAATGGATCGAATTAACTTGCAAACCTTGTTTGCTCGTTTTGGTACGAAAAAACCGTCAGGATGTTGTAAACATCCTCCAAAAGGTTTCCGTTAAGGAAAGTGGTTTTGGCATTCAGCTGCCATATTTCATAAATGAAACATGCAGCATTGGCAAGCATTATCCAAATGGATTTAACCATGGCAACAGTTAAAAGGTTTCGTCGTAATCGACACAATGTTGATAACGATACCTTTTCGCTACAAGCCTAGCTTTGTACGTGGGTTTGTTGCCTTCCATGTATGTCTTCCTTGAAGACTTATATAGTACCAATAGGCATAATGCCTTCCGGTACATCAACCAGTATCCAAACTTGGTTGGTTTACATGGAATCCATTTCGGACTTCATGGTACTTTGCCATAATAGGGAGTCGATACCTTGTATCACTTCCTCATACGAAGTCAGTTCGTATTCCTCAATAAGATTGACATCTTTATGAGGTGAAATCAGAAACTCATACCTCCCAGGTTGTTTTCTGACTATCTCCGACTATCGCGGTTCTTGTGTATTCGAAGATTATTGGAATAGTTTCATCCTTTATGAACTATCTGTGTTCCATTAAGGAATCGGTGCTTGGAATAGTATTACTCTGATTTTCATCGAGTTTTACTTTCCTCCCACTTACCACTGCATATAGGTATTCCTCTGAGGAAAACTGCATGGTGAGCAACAATTACATTGTTCTCTTGTGAGATGTATAAGTACTATACTTTGGTTTCCCTAGGATAACCCACATGTTAGGCACTTATCTGATTTGGGTTCTAGTTTGGTATCATCCAAACATATGCCTAGCATTCCCAAATTTTCAGGAATGAGAAAACCCAGTTTCTTTCCTGTTTATATCTAATATAAAGTCTGTCTAACATATTTTTATGCAACCTTATTCAAAATAAGTTTTGCACTGATTAATGTGTATCCTTAGAAGGAAATGGTAGCTCAGAGCGACTCATGATTAACCTTATCATGTCCAAAAAATTTGGTTTCTCTGTTCGGACACATCGTAAAAAATAACGTGTTCCGAGAGGAGTCCTCATTGAAAGAATACTATACTCTTTCAAGTATTCGAGAAACTTATTGCTTAAGTATTTTCATCATGGTCCAATCATGGTGTTTAATACTTTAGCCGATCTGTTTGTCTACTTCGTGTCGAAACTCTTTGAATTAATCAAAAGTTTTCGATTCGTGTTTCATAAGAAACACATAACCATAACGCGATGCCATATCCGTAAAGGTTATGAAGTATTCATATCCACCTTTAGCCTAGCTAGATATGGGCCCACTTACGTCACTATGAACAAGGGATAACAGATCGATGGCACTTGCACTTTTACCAAGTAAAATGTGTTTTAGGCACATTGCCCAATAAACTAGATTCTTAGACATTATTTGAATAGAATCAAATCCGTCCTAGTATCCACTCTTCAAAAGTGTGGATATACGAGTCTTGTTGAATGTGTCTCAGACAACAATGCCACTCAAAGTCTCAACTGATTAAATCAGTTTGAGCTATTTGTTTGTCATGTTATATGTTTGAGATTTATTTATATTCAAAATATAAATATTGTTATTCACATCTAATGTGTTTATCTCAATATCATCTTTATAAAATAAAACACTTTAGTGTTCTAGAATATAAAGGTATACCCGCAACGGGTTAAACCCTGATATAGAGATAATGTATCTAGTCAAACTAGTTACATTATAACAGTTTCCTAATTTAAGTACACACCCGAAGGGTAGTGTTGGACAATTATGACCCATAGCGTCACTATTTGTACATATCATGGTGTTGTTGTACAAATTAACTATGTGACAAAGGAGATTGCACTCTTATCATTTGTGATTAGATCACCTAGATGTATAAATGATAGGAGGTCCTTATGATTTGTTCCTGGATTGAGAATGATATGAGACAGTATCAATCCATGAAGGATAAATCATTAAATATCCCTAGTCAGAGTATTATCGAGATTGGACATCGATAAATGCGTAAAAGACTAGTATTACACTTGTGCGCGTTGTGAGGGCATAACGGCATAGTTCTCATATATTTGAGTATAGGATGCTCATGCAAGTGTAATAGGAGGTTGTGTTTTACCGATGGTACGGGAAACAGCTTCGCTATGAATAGACCCCCTCGGAAATCCATTGGTAGTATGACTATGTGTCTATGGAAGTCCGAAATCAGGGTAGGTGTATTTAGTCTTAACCTGAGACTTGCACCGCTAATACTTGCGACAATCAATATACTTTGGTTTTGGTCGTCCAGGGCTTTAACAGATTCTGTGTACGCCTCTGCTGGGTATTTGAGAATCGTAGTGTGTTGGGTGTGATGTCAAGACGGAAGTATCACTCCAGTCATATGGAGTTGATGATCGTGTAGGGATACAGAACTGGTTCTCTAAAGGGTTGCAACCATTGGGATAATATGACTTGGTCATGATTATCCGATAATAAAGAGACTAGTTGCTTGTCATCTGATATATGCTTCGTACGGGGCAGACACTGTACCAGCCCCAGGCCTTGCTTGTGATCATCCGATACTGGATCGATATACGCAATACTACGTATACTACGCCTGATATAGATCTTATATTCCTGTAAGGATATTTCTGGAGAATTGGGTAGGCATGGCGCTTTGCTAGAAGCCAACCTTGTCTTGTAAATTGGTATAAACGTAGTACTAGGTACTTACGTGTTCGGATAGTCCGACGACCGAATTTACTGCCAACATATCCGGGGATCTCATGGGTCGCTTCCCGAAGATTCACCGATGACGTATGACTCACACTTTTTAACTAATCTGGGATTAATTAGATGAGAGAGAAAATTAATCTGGGATTAATTACGGAGATATTTTATCTGGGATAAAATATCAATAAAGAGAGAGAACGATTAATTTGGAATTAATCGATAAAATAATATATTCGATATATTATACTAAATTGGATTTCGACGCGGAATTAAAATTAGATTTTAATTCGGGCGAACGAGTTAATTTAGAATTAATTCATTTGCGATGTGAATACTGATTTCGCTAAGCGTAATCATTTAATTACGTCACAACGGAAAATTCGTTAATTTGGAATTAGCGAACCCGAGCTCGAGATTGTTTGTGAGCGCATTCACATTTCGAATTCGAGTGCGGCACACAAGTCAAATCAAGCGTCAAATCATTAGTCGCATCAAGCGTCAAATCATTAGTCACTTTGAGTGATGTGATAACTTGTCACTTGATTGATTGAGTGATGTGACTTGATGTGAGTGGTTGGAAAGCTTTTTGAAAGCTTGAAAGATATATAATGTTATTATATTCTTGGAGCCAAATTTTGTGTTGACTTTTGGAAAGCTTTACACAAACATTTGGTATATGTTTTTAATTGGTTTTTGAAATCAATTAACCTAACACTCTCTCACTTCTTCTCCTCTCTCTTCTCACACCCAATGGGCTTCATTTTCTCTCTTCTTACACAGCTCACTGTCGTGAGTTATATGGAAGCAAAGTGGGAAATTTGTAGCAAATTTCTTGAGTGCTAGCACACTTTTGGGTCATGCGAATGTGATATGGAAGTCCACCTATGAGCAAGGAATCACCATCAACCAAAGCTTGGAGCTTGAAGATTGGAGATTGCCAAAAATGGAGGACCAATAGCAGCTCACTGCCGTGAAGAACAGAGGGCGGAAAACTGATTTTTTGTTGTCTCCCGCATCGCTCAACCGATCGATGTAAGTATTCCGCAACTTCCTCGATTTGTATTCGCACATGTTTTATGCTTTGTATTCGATCCTCGGGGCCGTAGAAACTCCAACAATGGTATCCGAGCGATTGAAAAGCATGAAATTTGATTAGGGCTTAAAATTTGGGTAAAATGTTTTTGAGCATGATTTAATTAAATTGGATGTTTGAGCATGCTTAAAACATGTTGAATTGAAGTTGGATTGGATCAATTTCATGAAATTGTGATTGGATCATTTTTTCCCCAAAATCTTAGCTTGGCCGAGAATGATGCCCTATTTTGATGTATTGGATTATGATTTTTTGATTCATTGGATGAGTTAAAATCATGTTGGGAATATTGATTTAATGTTGAATTGGATTTAATTGGATTGAATTTAATTTGGACATATAAATCCCCTTTGGCCGAGACTTGTTGAGCATGTATTGGGTTTGATTTTGATTAAATTGTGTTGGACATTATTTGATTGCCCTGATCATGGCAACTTCCATCTCGGTGTAATAGTCCTCAACACTCTTGGTCCCCTGATACAGATTTTGTAGTTTCTGATACAATTCCCTATAGTAATGGCTGGGTATAAATCTCTTTCTCATGAGACCTCTAAGTTCAGCCCATGTCTAAACCGATCTCTCATTATTTCTCCTCCGAGTAGAGACAAGCTGATCCCAACAAATCATAGCATAATCGGTAAACTCAATCGCTGCCAGATTGATCTTTTCTCGTCTGAGTAGTGATGACAGTTGAAAATCAATTCTATTTTCCTTTCCCATTCTAAATAAGCTTCAGGATCATTATTGTCGTGGAATGTTGGTATCTTGATCTTGATTCTACCTAGATCACCATCTACATCTCTTCGTCTACCATATTCCCTCCTATCATAATCCCCTTTTCTGGCATCAAATGCACCTCTATCATCAAACCATTTATCCCTCATATCATTCCTCCTATCAAACCTCCTATTATGCCTCCTATCATGCCCAGGCCGAAATCTCTCCTCCACATCATCAAGACCATCAGAATCATCAAACTCATTTTCAGTTTCATCTTCATCTGGTGGTACATACTGTGGTGGTACATGTCGAGGTGGCACATCATGAGGTGGTGGTACATTCTGAGGTGGTGGTATATGCAGGGGTGGTGGTGCTCTGGGACCGCTACCAGTTTGAATACACTCTACACTCTTGGTCAATCTCTCCAAAGTAGTATTCATGTTCTCTATCATATCTGTAAATATCATATCCAAAGCCTCAAGTTTTTCATCAGTGGTTAGACCTGCCATCTCAACACTAAACAAACAGATTAGAAATAACAAGAAAGTAAGGCAAATATGTAAATCCTTACAATCTCACGTGTTTACACTCGAATGATATCACTCCACTCGTGTTTGCACTCTATTGGCTTTTACCCGATATTGTGCTCACAATCACTGCCTTTTACCACTCTTTAGTTCTTCCTCAATTCAAATGTGAATCACACTCTATCCAAGAATACAAAACCAAGTGTAGTCCTCAAGCTAGCATGAAACACAACAAACCCAATAATATATATATAGGGCAGGCAGAAACAAAATGTGAATAGGAATAGCAATTACGAAGACTCAATCAATAATACTTAAGCTAGAGTAATTAGAAAAAAAAAAGTAAAAATTAGCACAATGGAAAAAAAAATAAGCATGCAAATTCACGGTCGTATGCAATTTCGGGAGAAAATTTGGCACCTCTATAGAAATTTTGATGGAATACCCTTCACGGACACCCAAATGATAATATGGAACAAACTAAATTCAACCAAAAATTTTCACTTTTTTTTTTCTACTCAAATGATCACTATCACTCAAGTCCCTTTTTTTTTTGATAACGTCAGATGCTGATATTGTGGTTCTGATTTAAGAGGCTGATTTTAGGTTCTGATTTCAGAGGCTGAGTTAGGTTCTAATTTCAGAGGCTGGTTTTCCGGGCCTGATTTTAGAGTCTGATCAAGGTCTGATTTCAGGGTCTGATTTCAGCGGTTATTTTTCAGGGTCTGATTTCAGCGGCTACTAGTCAGGGTCTGATTTCAGAGGTTACTTTTCAGGGTCTGATTTCATAGTCTGATTTTAGAGGCTAATCTTCAGGGTCTGATTTCAGAGGCTAAGTTTTTAGAGTCTGATTTCAGAGGTTGAGTTTCAGGGTCTGAATTCAAAGGCTAAGTTTCAGGGTCTGATTTCAGACTTCACTAGGGTTTTAGAAACAAATCACATAGCCGCCAAAGAACATGCTTATTTCTTCAATATATGCTAAAGAACAGAAAGTATATGATGAACTGATATGAAGAACAGAACAAAAAAAAAACCAGAACTGGAAAATGATAAAAGATGAACTGATATGCAAAACATAACAAAATCAGATCCAGAAATAAACAAAACGAAAACAGAAACAAGATCCAACAAGAACTGAAACGAAAATAACAAAGAACGAATATAAAAACAGAATCAAACAAAAAAAGAAAAAGATAGGAAAAATCAGACCTTGGAACCCTGAGCTCTAGATACCAAATGACAAGAAACCCACTTGGATTCGAAATCCAAGCAAACCCCAAGCAACGGACAGAACCCCAAGAACCGCGAATTTGATTTTGTAGAAACAAAACCCTTCCAAGGCCACAAAGAAGACCCACAAAGAACTTGCCCTTGAGAACCTTTAAGATGAATCCTTGTAGTGTTTTGCTAGCAATGGAGATGCCACTAAGTTTGCCAAAACTTAGATAAGTCGATTCAAACTTGAAAAGGGGAATCCCTCCCTTACAAGAATTCGTCCATAGCCAAAGCTTAAATTTAAGCTTTTGTGTTTTACAAATTTCGTGATTGTTCTCTAAAATGAAAAAGAAGGAAAGCTTAAATAGTGATACAAAAGAAACCCTAAAGGCATAAAGACAACAATGCCCCTAAAGGCTAAATTACAAAGATACCAAAGTCTTCAAAGGCCTTTAAAGCTTCATTCAAAACTGATTTGGGCCAAGTGAAGTGGCTTTGGGCCCTCTCTATTGAAACTCACATGCGTCTCTATTTGTTTGTTGCAATCGGCCATAAAACTCTGAACTAAGCCCGACATTGCTTCTCTGAGTCTTTTGGTCCTCTGCCTCGTAATTGGCCCTTCTAGTACTTGTAATGGGTCTTTTGCTTTGTTTTCGGCCTGGATCATGTCACCGACCCGAGTAAAGTGTATAAACACTTAACCAGATCATCATTGAACTTAGAAAAATAACAATAATGAGTATTCTCAGACCTCTATGAAATTCATGTGTTCACCCCTCAACTTAGAACCCAGTAAGGATTTGAATAAGTAAAGAATATCACCTAACAGGATCGACGAGTCACGAGACAACAAGATAATCAAACCATTATAGAGAATCTAGATAAGAATTATAAGATAGTAACAATATGTATGAGATGGAGTAAGCCAAGCTAAATCTAAAGGTGATAACCTAATGCATCGAGGAACTCATGGCCTCCAAGAAGGTAAAAGCTCAAAAGAGTAAAGGAACAAGAGAGAGCAATGCATAGAAATAAGGTATACGACTTATACAGAGCTTCTCACCATACTAGAGAGGAACAAAATCAGTAGGTGGACCTGTTGTAAAATATTGAGTTTTCACATAAATAATAACTTAAGAGGTTCTAGAAAATGAGATATGCCCATTTGCTCTTGTATAGTTTTCTTTTGGTTAATACACTTACTTTATCCAAAAAAAAAAGATATGGAGGAAATCTAAGTAATATAGTAAAACTTTGTAAGAAAGAATAACAATCAGAGTATGGTAGGATTTTATGAAAGCATGAGCCTTAAAGAGAATTATAGTAAAGTGGCCAATAGTCAGAATGAATCAGGAGTAAAGTCGAGAAAAAGGTAATCTAGATAGTTTCTAGCGATAGTACCTTAGTGTGCGAGCCAATATCAAATATGTAAATAAGGGAATCTTAGAATTATGATTGAGCAGCATGTACAGCTGTAGCATGTACAGTTAGTGAGACCACCACGACCAAAAAAGACTTCAGGATCAGCCCGACCCTCCCAACCCTTATTAGACAGCAACAGTAATGATGGACAACAATGCTCGTCTTGATGATATTCCCAGTAAAAAGTGAATCTGTGACGTATTACAGTATTCCATGAGATATGGCAAAGAACCCTTAAAAGAGAATATATATCGGATAATAAGACAAAGACATAGATCACAAAAGTTCTAGATATAGAATAAAGTAGGGGAGAAGACGAAATGAACATTAAGTAAAAGGCTTGGGGTGGAACTGTCGATGTAAGACGACAATAGGAAAGAATACTAGATAAGCAACGACAGAAGTGCATAACAGTGAAGTTTCTCAATATTGGAATAAGACGGAAATTCTATTAAATGAGAAATGAATGAAAGGTAATGAGTATAACCTATAAGTTTCCACATAATGTTCTTAGCGAGAAACAAAGCACGTAATGTTCTTATCAAGAAACAAAACAAAGTACAACCTGAAATGAATTTCTTGGGAATGTGATATAAGGAACCAATGAAACTAAGTATATGGATAATATTGAGACAAGGACAACACCTAACAGAATAATATTATAGGAGTAATTGAAAGTGAAATATTCTAGAGTGCAACTAGGCAAGGAAAACAAGTCAGTACAAATGAGGGTTAACCAAATTCATATTAGCAATGAATTTAAGGGTACGAGAAGAGTATGAATATTAACTAGAATCGAATTACCAACGTCACTAAATATAAGAGGTATCAGTAAATAACGATAATGAGCTAGAGGTACATGAAGAGTATGACTATGAACTACGAGGTCCTAAGTCTTACAGATCAACAATGATATGAGAACTTGAAGGACAGAGCTAATGAACAGTAGAAACTTAGCGAGGAGAAAATAGAGGGTTAAAGAGTCAAGTGATGAAAATGAATGCTAGATAAAATCGAGTAAGTGATGCTAAGGATATACATAGTAAGATTTTTCTTTTATAAATTTACACCCAGAATGGAAGCAGGTTATGAAAAAGCCTAACCTTAGAGAATACTAGTATCCCTAGAGACTCGAAATGTACCAGCTAAAAGAACCTAAAGATGTATTTTTCCTTATTGGCAGATATTGGAGGTTTTACACAAAGAAGAACTAAAGCGTATGGAACGCCTGGCCATGAGTACAATACCAAATTCAGAATTGATAGCTCACACAGATGATTGATTCACGGAATGTTGAGCATAACTAGAGGTCTTGAAATGGGGTTTATTTGATGCATGACACTAGTCGTAGCACGACGAATATGTAGATTACTCAACATGAATTTCATGAAACGAGGACAATGAATCACCTCTCAGTCAATAATTCAAGGGATTATTCACTAAAGCTCACGGACTTTGGTGCATTATGTGCTAGCATGGCAGGAGGTATTGTATATAAATCAGATGTTTAGATGAGACAAAGAGCACATATGCTTACACGCCAAGTGGTAAACGATCAGCTTGACGGAGGTCATAATTATTAAGTCAAATTGAACCCAGATAATGTAGAATAGTTTACAGAAGAGTAAAATTTCAAGCAAACAAGATAGAATACAGCCCCAGTTATACAGAGTCCAGCATGACAATCATATCATCCTTTGATATACTGACAGTGTACGGAAGGCCGTCAGAAAATAATGTGATAAAATTAATGAAGCAGAGTTGATTATGAGAACGTAGTCAATTGAAAGTTGGTGGCTTAGAAAATAGCATGTGAATCCTATGACTTGTGGTAACTTATTCAATGTCAAGGAATTTCAAGCCTATACAAATTCCAGAGTTTCAATCTTAACGGGGATTCGAGGACGAATCCTATTTAAGGGGGGAGAAAATATAATGTCCCGGAAATTACGACAACTACTATGTTGTAGGTGGAATAATACATGACAAAAACCATGCTCAAGTGTAAATGTGCTCGTGAATTACTTTTGGACATTCGACAAATTCCTTGCAGTTCCAATACGAAATGTACTATATGGTATATTCCGGACAGCCCTTAGTATTTGGGGCATAACTATTTCATACAACTGCTATCCATTAGTCTCTACTAATTATTTTACTCGATTAAACTAATTAATTGGAGTAGTATTAGTGACCTATCATATTTTAACTCTTAAATATTAGAACACTAACAAGTTTAAAATTTAAAAATTCTAAAATGGTCAATATTTAATTAAACCATTTAATAAATCTTAGTGCGTTATAAAATCCAATGGTATGTGGAGTTGTATCCCAAGTGCAGACCACATTACCGTCCATTCGGAATCGGCTATGGAATTTATGTCCGGGTTTCCATCCTATATACCAATAGAATTCATGATGAACTAATTAAGCCTTTAGAATTTCAATTCTAAACTATAAAATCAATTAATCCAATTATTCGTTTTTCATGTATACCATATTCTAATTTAACCATTTTAAATCACATAAAATCATATTTCATGTCTAGAATATATATGCATCCAAAGCTTGTTATGGCATGTGAAAATGCAAGAGTATGGGCCCTAAGTTATATGATATATTATTCAAACATTTCGAAATAAACATACACACAACCATAAAAAAAAATTGCATTGACCGGACTCTTATTTTTCCTATACTAATCTAATTAGTACATAAAATTGCCAAGGCAACCCTTGGTCTTCAAATCTCGCTCCAAAGTGGTGATGGCTCCTTTTGCGACTTCGGTGCTTCAAATTACAACATTTTTAAACAATGGTCTTATGGCCTTACATCCCAAAATAAAAAACAACATAAAAAAATTTACGACCAGTGCAAAATCCATTCATCACATGAAATAACAAAACTATTCATCTCACGAATACTATTTTGTGCCTACTCATCTAAACATGCATATAATTATTTATAACTCATATAAATAAATAAAATCAGTAACTTTAAATAATAAAGAGAAAGGTAAAGAACATTTTCAACCTCACTCTTGATTCCAATTGTATGAACCATTTCCTAGCGCAGCGGAAACACGTTAGGCACTCTGGATTGAACTAGAAAATTTTTCTACCCTTCTCTCCTTAAGGCCGAAAGTTAGCGGTTTTTTCATTTTTTACTTCAAACCGCGCGGGTTGGCGGTTTGGGAAATTAGAAAATGAAACCGCAAATTTGATAAGGAAAACCGCGACGATTCGGGCTGGCGGTTTGGGCGGTTCGGGTCGGTGGTTTGGATTATAAATTTTTTAAGAAAAGTTTGTGTGTTTTCACATTATAATTGAAGAAAAAATTACATAATTTTCATTTATTCATTACATATTATTATATGATCATTAAATATCTTAATTTTCATAGTTAAAGAAGAATAAAAATATAAAATAATATTTAATTTGAATGCGGGTCGACGGTTTAGGCAGTTCGGGTCGCGGTTCGAGTCAAAATTTGTGGTTTGGGCGGTTCGCGGTTTGACATGGGTCAAAACCGTACACCGACCTGAAATTTGCGGTTCGATTCGGTACGGTTCAAAATCATTTTTAATATTTTTTCAAACCGCGCGGTTCGGTGCGGTTCGCGGTTTGACCCGAAATTGTGTTCACCCCTAGTGAACTCAGTCACCTCAAGTTCTCATTCTCCATAGACTAAGAATGCATCCTTAGTTCGTTTAAGATACTCAAGGATTTTCTTTATATCAATCCAGTGACCATCACCTAGATCGGCCTAATAGTGACTACAGATGCTCAAAGTATATGAGACACCAGGTCGCATACATATCATGGCATACATGATCGATCCGACTACAGAAGCGAATGGGATCCGATTCATTGAATCTCTCTCATCTTGAGTTTTAGAACACATGTCCTTATATAGAGAGAAGCCATGTGACACCGGAAGCAGCCCCTTCTTAGACTGATCCATGTTGAATCTCTTCAACACTTTGTCAATGTACGAGCTCTGAGAGAGTCCAAGCAGCTTTCTGGATCTATCCCGGTAGATCCTTATTCCCAGAATAAAGGCTGCTTTCCCAGGTCTTTCATGGAGAATTTTAATGAAAGCCAAGCTTTCACCGATTTTAATATGGGAATGTCATTGCTAAGAAGCAATACATCATCAACGTATAGGACAATCATTGTCAGTGCGCTCCCACTAACCTTCTTATATACACAAGAATCATCTTCGTTTTGAATGAAACCATATTGTAATATGATCTCATCAAAATGTTGGTTCCAAGAACGCAATGCTTGCTTCAATCCATAAATGGATTGATTTAACTTGCAAACCTTGTTTGCATGTTTTGGCATGATAAAACCGTCAGGTTGTTGTATATAAACATCCTCCAAAAGGTTTCCGTTAAGGAAAGCGGTTTTGACGTCTATCTTCCATATTTCATAATCGAAATATGCAGCATTAGCAAGCATTATCTGATTGGATTTAATCATGGCAACAGATAAAAGGTTTCATCGTAATCGTCACCATGTTGATGACAATACCCTTTCGATACAAGCCTAGTTTTGTACGTTTGTATGTTTCCATCCATGTCTGTCTTCACCATGAAGACCCATTTGCTACCAATATGCACAATGCCTTCTGGTACATCAACCAGTGTCCAAACTTGGTTGGTATACATAAAATCCATTTCGGACTTCATGGCATCTTGCCATAAAGCGGAGTCGATACCTTGTATCACTTACTCATACGTAGCTGGTTTGTAGTCCTCAATAAGATTAATATCTACATGAGGTGAGATCAGAAACCCATACCTCTATGGTTGTTTTCTGACTCTCTCCAACCTACGTGGTTCTTGTGTATTAGAAGATTATGGAACAATCTCATCCCTGATGAACTGTTAATGTTTCGTGAGGGGATCGGTGCCAGGAATAGTATCACTTCGATTTTCATCGAGTTCTACTTTCCTCCCACTTACCACTGCATTTATGAATTCCTTTTCGAGGAAAACTGCATGGAGAGCAATAAATATTTTGTTCTCTTGTGGGTTATGGAAATAATATCATTTTGTTTCCCTAGGATAACAAATTATAAATAGGCACTTATCCGATTTGGGTTCTAGTTTGGTACTATCCAAAAGTTTAACATACGCCCAGCATCCCCAAATCTTCAGGAATGAGAAACCTGGTTTCTTTCCTGTACATATTTCAACAAACTTTGACGGAATCTTATTCAAAATAAGTATTGCACTGTTCAATGCGTATCCCCATAAGGAAATTGGTAGCTCAGTGCGACTCATCATGGACCTTACCATGTCCAACAAAGTTTGGTTTCTATGTTCGGACACACCGTTCAATTGAGGTGTTCCGGGAGGAGTCCAATGTGAAAGAAAACCATATTCTTTTTTTAAGTAATCGAGAAACTAATTGCTCAAGTATTCTCCACTATGGTCCTACCGTAATGTTTTAATACTTTTGTCGATCTTTTTTTCTACTTTGTGTCGAAACTCTTTGAATTTCTCAAAAGTTTCCGACTTGTGTTTCATAAGATACACATAACCATAACGCGATGCATCATCCGTAAGGTTACGAAGTATTCAAATCCACCTCTAGCCTGGCTATACATGGGCCCACATACGTCACCATGAACGAGGGCTAACAGCTAGGTGGCACGTACACCCTTACCACTAAAAGGTGTTTTAGGCATTTTGCCTAATGAACAAGATTCGCAAACATCATATGAATTAGGATCAAATCCGTCCACGTATCCACTCTTCGAAAGTGTGGATATACGAGTCTTGATAATGTGTCCCAGACGACAATGCCACATATAAGTTTCATCTGTGTTACTCAATTTGAGCCTTTTGTTTGTTATATTATATGTTTGAGACTCGTTTATATTCAAAATATAAAGACCATTATTAACATCTGATGTACATATCAAAATGTCATCTTTATATACAAAACACCCAGTGTTTCTGAATATAAAAGTATACTTGCATCGGGATAAACTAGATACAGAGATGATGTTCATAGTCAAACTAGGTACAAAATAATAGTCACCTAATGTCAGTACATGCCCCAATGGTAGATTCAAAACATAGGTCCCAACGGCCAAAACAACGACTCTCATCCCGTTTTCGACTCGCAGGTCGATCTCGTCTGAAGCCAGTATCCTGCTAATCAGCAGATCCTGCACACCAGTACATATGTGAGTACCACATCCAGAGTCAAAAATCTAATTTTTAAAACCAGTAGTGGACATGTTTATAACTAACATACCTGAAGCCGGAGCCTTGCCCGTCTTCACTTCCTTCAACTCCGCCTTCTACTCACGGCAGTCACGCTTCTAGTGACCCCGTTTTCCACAATGTAGGCAGACGTCTTGGGATATGTCCTTAGTCTTCCCAGAAGACTGTGATGATTTGGCCTTGCCTTTTTCTTCTTTTTCTTCACACCTTCAAAAGCCTTCGGCCAAGCCTTGGCATTCTGAGATGTCAAAGTAAGGTGCGCCTCGTGCTTCCTGCCCTTCAGAAGCTCTGGTTCTGCTTCTTTCAGCATCGCCATTAACTCTCCAAGAGTCTTTTCTTGGTTCATCATATTGTAGTTCATGATGAACCCGCCCTAGCAATCGGGCAGAGACTGTAAGATCAAATCTATAAAAGTCTCGGCCTCGAAGGTTATGCCCAGATGACCTAGCTGTTCGATGTCAGTAATCATCTGTGACATATAGTGCTCGAAAGATGTACCCTCTGACATACGCGAGCGAAAGAGCTTCTTTTGCAATTCATACTTTTGAGATCTAAGGTTAGATCTGTGAAGATCCTTCAATTTCAACATCATGTTATAAAGATCCAATCCTTTGTTCTGACGACGAAATTGAGGGGTCAATGCGGCAAGCATGATGGATTGAGCGGTAAAGTTATCATCTCGATGAGTCTTCCAAAGCTCATGATCAACTACCCGTTCATGTCCGGGCTCAGGCCCGAGAGGTCTGTCAATAACATAGAGCAACTTCTCGGCTCCCAGGACAATCCTGAGATTAATCTCCCAATCTGGAAAATTGGCAGCGTTAAAGACATTGTCGCCCATGATTATGTCTCTAACGCTAATATTTCCAACCATCTCGATTGCAATAGTCCAACTATCCAATCAACGATATCAGGTACACTCAAAATGTAATGGTTACTATAGTCTAACTATATAACCAACTACAAGTTGAGTAGTGTCTTGTACAGTCTAACTGTTCAAAGAAAGCAATAAAACAATATTAGTCCAACTAATATATTTATAACAACAATAAATAAAATAAAAGAGCGCGTGTTAGCAAGTATTAAACGAAATTGTAAATTTAATACTGGCCTCCCACTAATTTTTGGCGAGCCTATAACCCTCTGTTGAGTGCTCGGGAAACCCAGTTTCCTAGTGGGCTAGGATCCCGTTAAATAACACACAACCTTGACTTTGGCCAACAAGCTGTATGAAACTTAACTAGGTAGATCTCTAAGATCAATTGGATCTCATCCAATTCCTAGATCCGATAGGTACACCTCCAAGTCCAAAACATATATCCAATATATTTCCTAAACTTTTCCTCTGAATCAACTAAGCCTTGGTTTTGGCTCAACAAGCTTAATGATTCCAGTTAAGCGCGACCCATTGACAGTGGGAAAGCTTCATAATCCACGTCGATGTACATAAGTGACCTTGACTTTTGGCCAACAAGTCACAACTGCCCAAGACATGCAATATATAACAAAGCTTTTGTGCTTCAAACACATCCGCGATGGACAATGATCTTGACTTTGGCCAACAAATCAAAGTCAATCTTGTATCTTGAGAGAGAACCACTCAATGGAAGGAAAACGCTTAATATTAAAGTGAGGGTTTTTCGTGTAAATTGACAACCAATTTATTATCTTTGATTAGGTCTCATCATACACCCTTAAACATACATTCTAAAAGCATAATAAGGCGCGATAAATTTTAATAATGATATGCGGATGGATATATAATACAATTTGTTCCTAGAACAAATCTCTCTCTTGCCTCTCTCCCGCTAGCACATTACATTTTTTTGGATAAGGTAAGTATATTAACCAAAAGAAAACTATACAAGAGCAAAAAGGCATACCCCAGGCAACTAGAGAGGACAGGCCCTCCTAGAAGAAAAACCGAAAGGCTACAAGCAAAATAAGATCAAAAGAAGATGTCATCGGGCAAGTGCCAAGAGAGGTGAAGCCATTTATTGTCATAAGATGGATTCACCTTCCGTAATAAACTAGCACGATACATACTTCTACCCAATTACATAATACATAAATAAACCTCATTTGCATTGAAGGGAATTGGTGAGAAGAGAATACAAAGAGATAAGGAGGTGAAAGGCTGGACACGCAGGTCCAATTTGATAAATAAGTACCATACTTACAACAATTTCCAAAATTGCACCCACCCAACTAATATCCATCCGATATACATTATTTATATAAATACATCCAAGTATTCACATAAAGCATGATGTCAATCAATCTAATCCAATTAATTGATCTTTGATTAGTGACCATCCAATATTCATACAATGATTTGATTTGCGCGAGTCCAACTCGTTTAAGAATAAATATTCAAAGTAAGTATTCTTGAATTATATCGAACTACAATTTTAAATCCAATTTTAAATTGTATCCAATACTAATTCATATTTAATTCCAAATTAAATAATTACACTTTTAATAGTGCCTTTCAGACTTGGATTCCAAATCAAATCCATTTGGGTCTCAAAGGCCCAAATAGCATCCAATGCCAATTTAATTAAAGTCCAATGGGCTTTCAATTAATTATTTAGGCATGGGCTTTGACCATTATGGATCAAACCCAAAATGCCAAAGCCCAATTAGGAATCACCCTATGCCAAAAATCAATTTAGGCCCAATTAAATTATTAAAGGCCCAATAGTCATATTTGGACTTTATGGAAATGGTTTTAGTCCCAATTGGATCCAACCCAATTGTCCAAAACCATATTTGGCCCAACCAAGCCCATTAGCCCAAATACAACAAATTAAATTAATATATTATTCCAAATTACATATTAATCTAATTAAAGTGCAATTACCACAATTAATTAATTAATCTGATATTTCCAAAATATCAATTAATCTAATTAATCATGCTTTAATTCTCAAATTCATGTCCAACACAAAATTGAGGCAAAATCAATCCATTAAACATGCTATAACTCACGGCAATAGGCAAAAATAATATCCAATTTTGATTTCAATCCAATTAAATCAACAATCAATATTCATTTCATGCCAATAACATATCCAATTGTTAAATTTTCAAAAAATCACCATGAGTGTTCTAGGGCTAGTATTCGGCCATGCTTGGGTTTAGGGGAAAATTAGATCCAATCAATATTTCACAAATCCTTCAATGTATAACTCTAAGTTACCATCATCCAAGCATAATCCAACAATCAATTTTAAATTTAGACATGCTCCAAGTAAAATTCCCAATTCAAGTATATAAACCCTAGAAATTCAAATCATGCTTAGAATGACTCTGATATCATTGTTAGTGTCCTAGTCATGCCAATGATCTCTAAACAAGATTTGTGTGTGAATAATTCAAGTAAAGTTTGCGGAAAAAATTACATTGATCGGCTTTGAAAAATCAAATCTTTCTTTGGATGTAGAAGCTCCAAGCCCTTTGTTGAGTTCCAAACTCTTGGGTGAGTTTCCCTATCACCTTAAAATGACTCATTTAAGTGCTAGCTTGAACAAAATTAAAGCAAAATTTGCACTCCAAGAGAAGCAAAATTCGGCCATGGTGAAGAGTGGAGAGGAAAGAGAGAAATGATTAGTGTTTTTAAGTTTCCAAAACTTGTTTCAAAAGTTGTGTTGTGAGTAGACAAAAAGATGCCTTTTAAAGTAGCCAAGTACTTCCATAACAAATAGTGATATGTGATGTAAGTTGTGGGTCCCACCCAATTATGAATTCCAAATTCAAGTTGGCTTACACAACACACTTAGGGCTCAGGTTCGTTTAATCCGATAAAACGAATTTTCCGTCGCGACGTAATTAAATCCAATTTAATTAAATAATAATGCCTAGGAAAATTATTATGAAAGTCGATTACGAATTAATTCCAAATTAATTCGTTCGCTTGAATTAAAATCCAATTTTAATTTCGTATTGAAATTCAATTTCAATTAATATATCCGATATATTATTTTAGCCCAAATAAATAAATTAAATAGAAAAAATCCAATTTAACTATTAAATTTATTTTACCGATTAATTCCAAATTAATCACGTTCTCTCTTCTAGACGAATTTAATAGAAAAATTCAATTTAACTATTAAATTTATTTTACCGATTAATTCCAAATTAATCACGTTCTCTATTCTAGAAGAATTTAATCTTAGATAAATTCTTGCCGCAATTAATCCCATATTAATTTTCTCTCTCATAATTAATCCCAGATTAATTTTGTTTGAGTCAAATGTCATTGGTGAATCTTTGGGAAGCGACCTAAGAGATTCCTGGATATGTTGGCAGTAAATACGGTCATTGGACTGTCTGAACACGTGCGTACCCCGTACCACATTCTCACATATTTACAAGACATGATTGGCTTCTAGCAAAGCACCGTGCCTACCCTATTCTCCAGAAATATTCAACGATGAATATATAATCTGTATCAGGCGTAGTATACAATATATTGCGTAATACGATCCAATATCGGATGTCACATGCTAGGCCTAGGACTGGAATTGTTTCTGCCCCGTACGAAGCATATATCGGATCACTAGCAACTCTCTGTAATCGGATAATCATGACCTAGTCATAATATCCCGATAGCTGCAGCATTTAAGAGTACTAGTTCTGTATCCTGTGTGATCATCATCTTGTTGGACAATTATGACCCATAGCATCACTATTTGTACAGAACATGGTGTTGTTGTACAAATTAACTATGTGACAAAGGAAATTGCTCTTTTATCATTTGTAATTGGATTACCAAGATATATAAAATGATAAAAGTCCATATGATTAGTTCCGAATTAATAAGATATGAGACAGTATTAATCCACTAAGGTTTAATCATTAAAATATCTCTAGTCGTAGTCTTATCGAGACTGGACATCGATAATGCTGAATAGACTAGTATTGCACTTGTGCGCGTTGTGGGAGCATAACGACATAGTTCTCATATATTTAAGTATTAGATACTTATGCAAGTGTAATAGGAGGTTGTGTTTACCGATGGTACGGAAACAGCTTCGCTCTGGATAGACCCCTCGGAATCTCATTGGTAGTATGACTATGTGTCTATGGGAGTCCGAATCAGGGTAGGTGTATTTGGTCTTAACCTGAGACTTGCATCGTTAATACTTGCGATAATCAATATACTTTGGTTTTGGTCGTCCGGGGCTTTAACAAGTTCTGTGTACGCCTCTTCTGGGTATATTGAGAATCGTAGTGTATTGGGTGTGATGTCAAGATGGAAGTATCACTCCAGTCATATGGAGATGATGATCACACATGATACAGAACTAGTACTATTTAGTACTGTAGTCATCGGGATAATATGACTAGGTCATGTTTATCCGATTATAGAGACTAGTTACCAGAGATCCGATATGTGCTTCGTACGGGGCAGACACAATTTCAGCCCCAGGCCTTGCATGTGACATCTGATACTGGATCGCAATACGCAATACTATGTATACTACGCCTGACATAGATTACATATTCCTTAAAATAATATTTCTGGAGAATTGGGTAGGCACGGCGCTTTGCTAGAAGCCAACCATGTCTTGTAAATCGGTAAGAACGTGGTACTAGGTGCGCACATATTCAGATATTCCGATGACCGGATTTACTGCCAACATATCCAGGGATCTCATGGGTCGCTTCCCGAAGATTCAACGATGACGTATGACTCGAACATAATTAACCTGGGATTAATTAGAAGAGAGAGAAAATTAATCTAGGATTAATTGCGGAGAGATTTTATCTGGGATAAAATACTATTTGAAGAGAGAGAACGATTAATTTGGAATTAATCGATAAAATAATATATTCGATATATTATATGAAATTAGATTTCATAACGGAATTAAAATTGGATTTTAATTTGGGCGAACGAATTAATTTAGAATTAATTCGTTAGCGACGTGAATAGTAATTTTTCTAGGCATAATTATTTAATTAAATTTGATTTTTCGATTAATTCCAAGTCACATCACTAGTCAACCATTCACCTTTTTTGGTGATGGAAGTTGGTGAAGACTTTGATGTTGGCTTGTAAAACACATTACCTTCATTTTGATTGAAATGAGTGACCTTTACCAACTTTTGAAGTTTGGTATTACTTTACTTGATTTTTGGAAAATCAAATGGAACACAACACTCATTCTTTTCATCTCTCTCTCACTTTGGGCGTGAGTTTTGCTCTCCCTCTCAAAAAATCTTGGCTTGGCCGAGAGTTGCAATGACAAAGAGGAAATTTTGTTGCAAAATTTCCTAGTGCTAGCACACTAAAGATTCATACAAAGGTGATAGGGAAACTTTTCCCATGAGTTTGGAATCTCATTCACAAAGCTTGGAAGCTCAACATACATCAAAGAAAGTTTGGAACAACAACCATGGAGGCAAAGTTTTGAACTTATCTTCTACATCCAACCGAGCATTATAAGTATTTTTCGCTATCTTCTTTGCGTATTCACACATTTCATTTTCTTAATTTGATCTTGGTTTGACCTAGAAAACCCTACAATGGTATCAGAGCCATAATTGAGCATGAAATTGAATTTATGGTTCTTAAACTTTGATTTGGGTTTTTTTGATTTGAGCATGTTTTATTCAAATTGTTTGTTTGAGCATGCTTATAATATGTTAACTTTGAGTTGTGCATGATCAATTTGATGAAAAATTAATTGGATTAATTTTCCCCAAATTTTGAGGCTTGGCCGAATGTGAACCCATTTGTAGCTCTTGGTGATTTTTGAATTTTAGACAATTGGATGTGTTTAAAATACATGGGATATATTAGTTTGTGATTTAATTGGATTGAAATCAAAATTGATATAAAAAGTCTTTAATTGCCGTGAGCTATAGGAAGCATGTTGGAATTGATTTTGCTTCAATTTGTGTTGGACATAAGTTGATTAATTAAAGCATGATTAATTTACTAAATTGGTATTTTGGAAATGTTGATTTAAATAATTAATTATGGCTATACATTTTAATTAATTAAATTGTGAAATTGGAATAATATAATTTAATTAATTGGGCTTAATTTGGAATTGGGCTATTAATATTGTATTTGAGCTTAATGGGCTTGGTTGGGCCAAGTTTGGTTTAGGATAATTGGTTGGATCCAATTGGGCCTAAAACCATTTCCATAAAGTCCAAATATGATAATTGGGCCTTTAAAATTTAATTGGGCCTAATGGGCCAAAATTAATTTTGTGGGAAAAGGTGATTCCTCATTGGGCTTTGGTTGCTAAAGTCCATGCCTTATAAATTAATTGAAAGCCCATTGGACTTTAATTAAATTGACATTGTATGTTAATTGGGCTTTGAGACCCGTTAAGATTAGATTTAGAATCTAAGTCGCAAAGGCTCATTAATAAAGTGTAATTATTTAATTTGGAATTAAATATATAATTAGTATTGAATACAAATTAAATTGGATTTAATATTGTAGTTTGATATAATTCGAGAATTCGTACTTTGAGTACTTATTCTTAAACGAGTTGGACTCGCGTAAATCAAATCGCTGTTTGAACATTGGATGATCATTAATCAAAGATTAATTAATTGGATTAGATTGATTGATAACATGCTTTGTGTGAATACATGGATGTGATGTATGAATAATGTATATCGGATGGATATTAGATGGGTGGGGGCAATTTTGGAAATTATTGTAATAAATTTAGAATTTATGAAATTGGACCTGCGTGTCCAGCCTATTACCTATTGACTCTTTGTATTTCTCTTCTCACCTATTCCCCTCAATATAAATAAGGTTTATTTAGAAGTGTTATGTAATTGGGTAGAAGTAAGATTTGTGCTAGCGGGTGAGAGGAAATGGAGAGATTTGTTCTAGGAACAAAATATTTTGAATATCCATCCACATATCATTATTAATTTATCTATCGCGCCTTATTATGCTTTTAGAATGCATGTTTAAGGGTGTATGATGAGACCTAATCAAAGATAATTAATTGGTTGCCAATTACGCGAAAAACCCTCAACAAATATTAAACGCTTTCCTTCCATTGAATGATTCATTCTCAAGATCCAAGATTGGCACTGGTTTGTTGGCCAAAGTCAAGACCTTTGTCCATCGCAGATGTGTTTGAATCATGAAGGCTTTGTTCCATATCGTATGTCTTGTCCAAGTTGTGATTTGTTGGCCAAAGTCAAGATCACTTCTTGTCCATCGACATCGATTACGAAGCTTTCCAAGGTCAATGGGTCCCACTTAACTGGAATCATTAAGCTTGTTGTGCCAAAGCCAAGGCTTAGTTGATTCAGAGGAAAAAGGTTAGGCAATATATCAGATATATAGGCATATATTAGATATATGTTTCGGACTTGGATGTCCACCTACTGGATCTAGGAATTGGATGAGATACAATTGATCTTAGAGATCTACCTAGTTAAATATCATACAACTTGTTGGCCAAAGTCAAGGTTGTGTGTTATTTAACGGGATCCTAGCCCACTAGGAAACTAGGTTTCCCGAGTACTCAACAGAGGGTTAGAGGCTCGCAGAAAAATAGTGGGAGACAAGTATTAAATTTGCAATTTCGTTTAGATACTTGCCAATACGCGCTCATTTCATTTTTCGTCATTATTTATATATTAGTTGGACTAATATTTAATTGTTGTTTTAAATTAACAGTTGGACTGTATTCAAACTACTTCATTTATAGTTGATTATATAATTGGATTATAGTAATCAATATATTTGAATTTAACCAATCAAATTATAGTTGATTATATAGTTAGACTATAGTAATCATTATATTCAATTGTACCCGAAATCGTTGATTGGATAGTTGGACTATTGGAATCAAAATAAATGAAAGATTAGCGTTTAGAACATAATCATGGGAGAAAATGTATTTAAACGGCTCCAATTTTCAAATTGGGAATAGAACCTCAGGATAGTCCTGGGAACCGAGAAGTTACTTTATTTGATAGAGTGACGTCTCTGGCCTAAGCCCGGAGTTGAGCAAATAGTGGAGCATGAGTTTTGGAAGACTCATGGTGATGATAACCTTAGTGCTCAATCTTTTATGCTTACCGCAATGACTCTTTAATTCCGTCATCAAAATTAAGGATTAGATCCTTGTACCATGATGTTGAAATTAAAAGATCTTCATAGATTTATTCTTAGATCTTAGAAGTACAAATTGCAAAAGAAGCTCTTTCGCTTGCGTATGTCAGAGGGTACATCTGTCGAGCACTAGGTGTCGTAGATGATTTCTGACATCGATAAGCTAGGTTAGCTGGGCATTACCTACGTGGCCGAGACTACCAAAGATTTGATCTTATAATCTCTACCCGATAGCTGGGGCAGGTTCATAATGAACCAAGAGTAAACTCTTAGAGAGTTGACGGCTATGGTCAAGGAGGCAGAGCCAGAGCTTCTAAAAGGGGCAAAGGCAAAATCGTCACAGTCTTCTAGGAAGACAAATGACATATCCCAATATGTCTGCCTAAACTGTGGCAAATGGGGTCACTGGATGCGTGACTGCCGTATGGACAAGGCAGACATGAAGGAAGTGAATGCGGGGCAAGGCTCCGGCTTCAAGTATGTTTATCATAAATGTGTTCACTACTAGTTTCAAAATTGGATTTTTGATACTAGTTGTGGTACATAAATATGTATTGATGTGCATAATCTGCTAATGAGCAGGATACTGACTTCAGTTGAGATCTGCCTGTGAGTCAGAAACGGGACAAAAGTCGTTGTTTTAACCATAGAATCCTAAGTTTAGGAACTACCCTTTGGGCATGTACTTAAATTAGGAAACTGTTATAATGTACCTAGTTTGACTAGAAACATTATCTCTATATCTAAGTTTAACCTGTTGCAGATATACACCTTTATATTCTAGAACACTAAGGGTTTTATTTTATAAAGATGATATTGAGATAAACACATTAGATGTAAATAACAGTATTTATATTTTGAATATAAATGAATCTCAAATGTATAACATAACAAACAAATAGCTCAAACTAAATTAATCAGTTGAGACTTATTTATGGCATTATTGTCTGGGACACATTAACAAGACTCGTATATCCACACTTTCGAAGAGTGGGTACTAGGACGGATTTGATTCTAATCAAATGATGTCTACGAATCTAGTTCATTAGGCAAAATGTCTAAAACACCTTTTACTTGGTAAAAGTACAAGTGCCACCGATCTGTTAGCCCTCGTTCATAGTGACGTAAGTGGGCCCATATCTAGCTAGGCTAGAGGTGGATATGAATACTTCGTAACCTTTATGGATGTGGCATCGCGTTATGGTTATGTGTATCTTAATGAAACACAAGTCATAAACTTTTAGAGTTTCAACTCGAAGTAGACAGACAGACCAGCTAAAGTATTAAACCGTCACTGTTAGACCATGGTGGAAAATACTTAAGCAATAAGTTTCTCGAATTACTTGAAAGAGTATAGTATTATTTCAATGTGGACTCCTCACGGAACACCTCAATTTGATGGTGTGTCCGAACAGAGAAACCGAACTTTGTTGGTCATGGTAAGGTTAATTATGAGTCGCTTTGAGCTACCATTTTCCTTCTAGGGATATGCATTAAACAGTGCAATACTTATTTTGAATAAGGTTCCATAAAAATCTGTAAGACAGATTTCATATTAGATATGAACAGGAAAGAAACCAGGTTTTCTCATTCCTGAAGATTTGGGTATGCTGGGCATATGTTTGGATGATACCAAACTATAACCCAAATTGGATAAGTGCTTAATTTGTAATAGGTAAGTGCTTAATTTGTACTAGGGAAACCAAAGTATAGTACTTATACAACTCACAAGAGAACAATATAATTGTTGCTCTCCATGCGGTTTTCCTAAGAGGAATACCTATATGCAGTGGTAAGTGTGAGGAAAGTAAAACTCGATGAAAATTAGAGTAATACTGTTTCAGGCACCGATTCCTTAATGGAACACAAACAGTTCATCAGGGATGAAACTGTACCACAATCTTCGAATACACAAGCACCACGTAAGTCGGAGAGAGTCAGAAAATAACCTGGAGGTATGGATTTCTGATCTTACCTCATAAAGATGTCAATCTTATTGAGGAATACGAACCGGCTACGTATGAGGAAGTGATACAAGGTATCGACTCCCTATTATGGCAAAGTGCCATGAAGTCCGAAATGGATTCCATGTATACAACCAAGTTTGGATACTGGTTGTTGTACCGGAAGGCATTGTGCCTATTGGTACTAGACGAGTCTTCAAGGAAGACATACATGGATGGCAACATACAAACGTACAAAGCTAGGCTTGTAGCGAAAAGGTACTGTTATCAATATTGTGTCGATTACGACGAAACCTTTTACTTGTTGCCATGATTAAATCCATTCGGATAATGCTTGCTAAAGCTGCATGTTTCATTTATGAAATATGACAGCTGAACGTCAAAATCGCTTTCTTTAACGGAAACCTTTTGGAGGATGTTTACAACATCCTGACGGTTTTTTCGTACCAAAACAAGCAAACAAGGTTTGCAAGTTAATTCGATCAATTTATGTATTGAAGCAAGCATTGCGTTATTGGAAGTATCATTTTGATGTAATCATAATGGTATATGATTTGATTCAAAACGAAGATAATTCTTGTGTATATAAGGAGGTTAGTGGGAGTACACTAACAATGATTGTCCTATATAATGATGACATGTCATTTCTTGGAAATGACATTCCCATAATACAATCGTTGAAAGCTTGGCTTTCATGAAAATTCTCTGTATAATACTTGGGAGAAACAACCTTTATTCTAGGAATAAGGATCTACTGGGATAGATCTAAAAGTTGTTGGCACTCTCCGAGGACTCGTACATTGAAAAATATGTACGTGACCTGGTGTCTCATATGCTTTAAGCATATGAAGTCACAATCAGGCCAATCCAAGTGATAGTCACTGGATTAAAGTTAAGAACATCCTTAAGTTTTTTAGATGATCTAAGGATGCGTTTTTAATTTATGGAGAAGGAGAACTTGAAGTGACTGGGTTCACCGCTGCAAGTTTCCAAACCGATAAAAACGACTGTAAGTCGTAATAAGGATACTATATAGTTTGAATAACAGAACAGTGAGTTGGAAATATTCCAAGCAAGATACTGTTGCCGAATAAATAACAAAAGCGGAATATTGTTGCAGCTGAGGCAGTAATAGAAGCGATTTGGATCTATAATAATCCTAATTAGATTAGGTGTAGTTCTGTTAGCGGCTGAGCTTGGCTACAGCACAGGCTAAGAAATTAATGGTCTCATCAACGATCCAGATATATACTTCAACTAATTTCCTCTAATTCGACGGATCATACATCGTGGCGATGTGATGATTGAATAAATCGCATCAGATGATAACCTTGTAAATCCGCTGATGAAAGTTGTTTCTCAGCATAAATTTGAGCGACCCGTACATAGTTCAAGTGTAGGACACTTGAGTGATTGGCTATAGGCCAAGTGGGAGATTGTTGGACAATTATGACCCATAGCATCACTATTTGTACAGAACATGGTGTTGTTGTACAAATTAACTATGTGACAAAGGAAATTGCTCTTTTATCATTTGTAATTGGATTACCAAGATATATAAAATGATAAAAGTCCATATGATTAGTTCCGGATTAATAATATATGAGACAGTATTAATCCACTAAGGTTTAATCATTAAAATATCCCTAGTCGTAGTATTATCAAGACTGGACATCGATAATGCGGAATAGACTAGTATTGCACTTGTGCGCATTGTGGGAGCATAACAGCATAGTTCTCATATATTTAAGTATTGAATACTTATGCAAGTGTAATAGGAGGTTGTGTTTACCGATGGTATGGAAATAGCTTCGCTCTGGATAGACCCCTCGGAATCCCATTGGCAGTATGACTATGTGTCTATGGGAGTCCGAATCAGGGTAGGTGTATTTGGTCTTAACCTGAGACTTGCATCGCTAATACTTGCGACAATCAATATACTTTGGTTTTGGTCGTCCGGGGCTTTAACAAGTTCTGTGTACGCCTCTTCTGGGTATATTGAGAATCGTAGTGTATTGGGTGTGATGTCAAGATGGAAGTATAACTCCAGTCATATGGAGATGATGATCACGCAGGATACAGAACTAGTACTATTTAGTGCTGCAGTCATCGGGATAATATGACTAGTTCATGTTTATCCGATTATAGAGAATAGTTACCAGAGATCCGATATGTGCTTCGTACGGGGCAGACATAATTCCAGCCTCAGGCCTTGCATGTGACATCTGATACTGGATCGCAATACGTAATACTATGTATACTACGCCTGACATAGATTACAAATTCCTTAAAAGAATATTTCTGGAGAATTGGGTAGGCACGACGCTTTACTAGAAGCCAACCATGTCTTGTAAACGGTAAAAACGTGGTACTAGGTACGCACGTATTCGGATATTCCGATGACCGGATTTACTGCCAACATATCCAGGGATCTCATGGGTCGCTTCCCGAAGATTTACCGATGACGTATGACTCGAACATAATTAATCTGGGATTAATTAGAAGAGAGAGAAAATTAATCTAGGATTAATTGCGGAGAGATTTTATTTGGGATAAAATACTATTTGAAGAGAGAGAACGATTAATTTGGAATTAATCGATAAAATAATATATTCGATATATTATATGAAATTAGATTTCATAACGGAATTAAAATTGGATTTTAATTCGGGCGAACAAATTAATTTAGAATTAACTCGCTAGCGACGTGAATAGTAATTTTCATAGGCATAATTATTTAATTAAATTTGATTTAATTACGTCGCAACGGAAATTCGTTAATTCAGAATTAGCGAACCCGAGCCCTGGATGTGTTGCGGGCCCACTCGGATTTTGAATCAAGTGGGGCCCATAAGTCACATCACTAGTCAACCATTCACCTTTTTTGGTGATGAAAGTTGGTGAAGACTTTGATGTTGGCTTGTACATCTCCATATGACTGAAGTGATACTTCCATCTTGACATCACACCCAATACACTACGATTCTCAGTAAACCCAGAAGAGGCGTACATAGAATCTGTTAAAGCTCTGGATGACCAAAACCAAAGTATACTGATTGTCGCAAGTATTAGCGATGCAAGTCTCAAGTTAAGACCACATACACCTACCCTGATTCGGATTCTCATATACACATAGTCATACTACCAATGAGATTCCGAGGGGTTTATCTATAGCGAAGCTGTTCCCGGTCCAACGGCTAACAGAACCTCCTATCACACTTGCATAAGTATCTAATACTTAAATATATGAGAAC
Organism: Zanthoxylum bungeanum; assembly: GCA_019454045.1. Lineage (NCBI taxonomy): Eukaryota > Viridiplantae > Streptophyta > Magnoliopsida > Sapindales > Rutaceae > Zanthoxylum > Zanthoxylum bungeanum. The sequence continues at coordinate 226,420 of SKCR01036741.1, forward strand.
TATGCCGTTAAGCTTCCATAACGCGCACAAGTGTAATACTAGTCTATTCTGTATTATCGATGTCCAGTCTCGATAATACTACGACTAGGGATATTTAATGATTAAACCATTCGTGGATTAATACTGTCCCATATCTTATTAATCCGGTTTAACCATATGGACTTTTATCATTTATATATCCAAGTAATCGAATTACAAAATGATAAAATAGCAATTTCCTTTGTCACATAGTTAATTTGTACAAAACACCATGTCTTTTACAAATAGTGATGCTATGGGTCATAATTGTCCAACAGCGACTCTCAACCCCCAACGTCGTGATGCGTAACCAGAAGGTGCTCTATGCTTCGTGATTATGTGGGCATCGCGATGCGGAGCTCATAAAGTTCCGACGCGTATCAAGCAGAGGCTCTGCCATGGGTCCGATCAGGTGGGAGTCGAGATGCGGAACACGCAGTGTGGTGATGCGGAACACGCAGTGTCATGATCAATTTTAGCCCATTTTTGTTTCATCCTAATATGTCAGGGGCACAATAAGGGTTTCATATCGGCATATATACCTACATTCATGTTACAAGCATAATTCATGACTTGTATACTAATTAAGTTTATCGATTATAGATTATCGGCAGGAACCCCAATTCTTCGACAAAGGAAAGAAGTGCCAGCCAGACTCCAAATCAGTGAGTGGACCTTCCTTTTTCAAGTTCATATTACTTATTTATTTTTAATTCGAGACTTACTTTTAAGACTTTAAGGCATTAGCCAAAGTTTATTTCAGTTGTTTTATGATTGAGAATGTTTTAGAAAGTCTTGATTTAAAAGTATGATTTCCTTATGAATTTTGAGATTGGGGGAAAACCCAATCTAGAGATTTTCATAAATTGACGGATATTGATTTGATTTTTAGAGGCATGGGGAAAAAACCACCTCAGATGTAGCTTGGCAAAGATATTGGAATTGACGGATTCAAAACATGTGCACATATAGAGCAGGATTAGGGGCACGATGATACGTAACGCCCTAGATCCTAGATTCAAGGCTAGGAGACGACGAGACGTAACACCCATAGACCTTATATTTAGGGTCAGGATAATAGCATGGATCAACATGTCTGGTCTAGTTTGTGGCTTGGGGTATGGCGTGACGTAACACCCCAAGACCACCAGTTTAGGCATTTGGGGGGACGGAGAGATTTTCAGATATATGATTTACATATATAGTAGTTTTATGACAGGGTTTCAATAAAGATAGTTTTTATGAAAACATTTTAAAAAGAATTTTGTTTTTACAGAAAGATCACAGATTTTTACAGACAGAAAGGATTTCCAGAAAAGTTTTGCAGAAAAATAACTATTTTCATATGTGAAAAGATTTTCAGAAAAGATAGTTTTCTTAAGATGGTTTCGAATTCAGAAAAATGAATTTTTCATAAAAGTATTTCAGTTTTAGTTTTTAAACTGTCCACTCACTAGGTCGTTCAAACGATCTAAGCCTCCGTCACTCTCAGTTTCTTTATTTTGCAGGTGTACTCGGAGGACGAGCTCGAGATGATGGCTACTGATGGCAGTCATTAGGGTGTTTCGGTCCAACAAATTAAGTGTAGAGTTACAGGTAAGTCATAATCATAGTGAAGTAATGTATCAGTTACTTTTATAGTAGTGATTGTGTGTCTTATTGGTCCCATGTATGAGTTTGTATTTGAGATGAGATTAGTAGTGTTGATCAGAGTTAGAAAGTCAAAGGCTCAAGGGGATAAGGTGGCCTATTCCCTGCCGGTAGAATCTTCGAGGAGGGGAATGTTACATTAATGAGACCTGAAATATTAAATCTCTCGTTATTAATATTAGGCTTCAACATTCCAATGCAATCAATAGATTATCGGTATTTCTGTATACAACTGTTAGGTGATGGATCTTTATGGAGTATCATAGTCTGTTTGAACCCTTATGTATATGGATACTTTTGACTACCAATAGCTGTTGGGTGAGGGGTTGATTGTATTCTCGTATGAGAAAAAGCATCAAAAAATGTTAGGTGAGGTGACTAGGTCTATAGGTTGATGGATCAAACCTTGTAATTTGTTACTGATTACGCCAAAAAGTACATGCGATTACTTGCGGTTATCGCAGTATAATTGGGGTGTCGATTCCTCATAGAGATGGTTACAAGAACTAATTTACTCAAACAAAAACATTAGTAGTAACTTAATAGAAATAGATATATTGATTTGATAATTAAAGTAAAGATTATGGATAAATACTAAGGAAAATCAGTAGAGAGATATGGCAAAGTATCGGGAATCCCTCTTGTATCAAACTCCTATATTCAGTTATTGATTCCTGTTATTACTCAACTGAAAGTTTCACATCCCAAACCAATAGTCGGAAGATATTCAATTCTACTTATATTCAATTCCAAGGTAATTAATGATTATTTTCTTTATGTTAATAGCACACAAAAGTCATCATTACGAGCTATCTAACGTCAATAATATACCCTCAGGAAATACTGCAGCAGAAGACCAACACATAAAACAAATTTACCAGCCACAACTCTGGGTTCGAAAATCACACATAGAAGAAGCATGACTAAATCTATATGGGAGTTGACAAAACACAGTCTCAAAGAACAACAATCATCAATTTTATTAAACGTTAAAAAGGTTCTTAAGAATTCAACAACATAAATATAAAAAGCTTAAAAACAAGAGTTCGTCATTAGCTTTGCCAAGGAGATTAGTTCTCCATGAAGAAAAGAGAGATAGCCTGAATAGATCAGAGAGACAGAATGATTTCCTTGAAGTTCTTCGTTCTCCTCTCTTGATTTTATGTTTGTGGCTCTTTGTTGTGTGTTTCTCCACTTATTTCTTTCTATTTTCGCCCCCTTCTATGGTTTGGACGAAGTTGGCTTTATATAGGGAAGCCTCATAATCATAATAAGCATCAAAGACATCAAAATTCAAGGTTTTGGGGAGTCCGGGGAGCAGGGGCGCTGGTCCTCGGGAGCCACGGCGGCCAACTCTCTGGAAAATAGCTGAGTTACGTTTCTGGAGGTGCGTCACGATGCGCCATTTTAGCTTCGCTGGTTTCGCGCTTTCTTCACCTCCGATGCCCCCGCGCGCGTTCGATGCGTCTGTTCGGCTCCGATACATGTTTAATTGATCCAATCTTCATATTCCAATGCTCCTAATAACAAAGCACAAAATAAAATAAAATAAATATTAAATACTTGATAATTAAGCCGAGTTAGCAGCGTTCAAAGTACACTTTCGTGCACTTATCACAACCCCCAACCAGCTTATTGCTAGTCCCTAGCAATTCAAGCGTAAAAATAAAATAAGAACTAAACTAAATTAAAAATAAATAAAAACTATCTAACCCACTTTCGTAGGGATCACGATTGCATTTAGCGTATGCAACAAGCCTTTAAACCCCTAGATGTCCCTAGTGGACGAGTTATAGTCTTGTGAGGGCTTACAGCAATGACACCCACAAACGTCATTCAAAACACTTGCAAACATAAGATAAAGTAGTCCCAATAGTTACACATATTATTGTCCTCAAAGAATGCCTAGTAATAAAACCAGAGAACCTTCAAAGTACTCAATGCAACTTAAATCTAAGTCCTTGAATAAATCATCTAAGTCAGACTCACAGTGTGTGTGTGTAAAGGTTCGTTCACAGCTTTATTCATAGGTAAGCCAACTCAATGATTTCATTTAAAATTTGGGATTGATGGGTCAAACCAACTTAGATATCTCAATTAGGCTCTGTAATTGCTTTTATGTGCTCAATATGGTATAATTTTTATTTTTTTGCTTTTTATTTTTTTATTTTTTTATTTTTTTTCAACACACATACCCTTTACGGTAGCATTTATCCTCATGGTGTTCCTAATACTCGCCCATGGATAACTTTATGCTTATCGGTTATAGGAGGTTTATTTTCTTTCTTCAGAGACTTTTTCTTTTATTTTCAATCATAACACAAGCAAATCAGGATAGATATCTAAGCAAACGGTCATTCATCGACATTCAATTTCTTCAACTAGTCACCTTGCTAACTACTTGGGCTTTTTTTTGGAAAACTGGGGTGTCCGGGCCAGCTTACGCGCACCTCGACTAATCCCCGGGACCTGTGCCCCATGCTCTCAGAAGTTTCCCAACACAGATCAGGGTAAGTCACTGGCTTTTCACACCATGGGGCATGGCCCCAAGGAAATGCATCTAGTAGGATTCCAACCTTGAACCTGAGAGGGAGCAAACCACTCAAGCCCAAAGCCTTTACTACTCAGGCTTTCACTACTAGAAACCCATAAATAAGTGCTTACAAGTCTAACATAGATCAACTACTCAAAGTATCAGATAAAAGTACATTAAAGGACTTATCATTTCAAAGATTTCACCATAAAACAAACAATATCATCATTGGATTTATGCTTTACTATCAAGGACTAAAAACAAACAAAATAAAATAATTTTTTTTATACAATAACATATATTTTGCGCATGCATACTGACAAGAACTCACTTGGGTTCAAAACCAAGCAAACCCCCAAGTATTATTTCTTAAACCCCAATAACCTTAATCAATGATTTTGTAGGAACAAAACCCATCCAAGATCAGCCCTAAACCACCATGAATCCTTGTCCATGATAACTTAAAAACATGAAATCAGTGTGTTTTGCTAGCAATGGAGACACCACTAAGCTTGCCAAACTTAGATAAATCGATTTGAACTTGAGAAGGGGAATTCCTCCCTCACAAGAAATTTAGCCATAGCCAAAGCTTAAAAGCTTTAAGGTTTGATGAAAATGTCGTGAATTGATTTTTCAAAGAAGAATAAAACAAAGTTTAAATAGGTTACAAAGAGAAACCCTAAAGGTGTGAATGGACAAAAATATCCCTAAAGTGAAATTACCAAAAGACCTAAAAACTACCCAATGCTTTCACTCAAGCACGTCCCCAAATGTCTTTTCCCACCTAAAGTAGCTTAAAACAATGATTAGAAACTAATCTAACTTAAGCTAATTTGAGGTGCTTACATTGAATAGTAAATTGACGTGCTTACTCAATAAGCAAGGTTCTAAGCATAATTAACCCTAATGGCCTGGTCAACTAGCTTAATTACATCAAAACTAAAGTCAACATATCAAACAAAATGATAAAATAATACAAAGATTGGCCGAATTACAAAAGTCTCAAAGTTGGGCCAAATTCTCCATATAGGTCATTGTCTTCAAAATGGCTTTGGAAGCTTCATTCAGATCTGATTTGGGCCAAGTGAAATAGCTTAGGACCCTATCCATTGAAGCCCACATGTGTCTCTGGTGTGTCCCTTACTTGTTTGTTGCAGTCGGCCATGAAACTCTGAGCTAGACCTGCCATTGCTTCTCTGATCCTTTTGGTCTTCTGTCTTGTGATTGGCCCCGTTGGTACTTGCAATGGTTCTACTTTAATGTTGGTCATGTCCATTGGTGCTCCAAGTGTGCCTTGGTTCATGTCATTCCCTCCCTTTTGAAAAGGATTCGACCTCGAATCTATACATGCATCAAAAATAAAATAAGTCAGAAACATTAAACATTGCAGGAACACCATACTCACCAGGAAGATCAAGCTTGTAAGCATTGTCATTGATCCGTTCCAAGACTTGAAATGGACCATCTCCTCTTGGTTGCAACTTGGATCTTTGTTATGCTTGTATCTTTTCCTCTTGCATATAAAGCCACACCCACTTGCCGGGGTCAAACACAATGCGTTGGATACCTATTATTCTCACCAACTCTGCCTTCCCTTTATCATTCAAACTCCCAAGCTTAATAACAATCAAAGATAATAAATCCATAGGAGTTAAAGAATTAGAACAATAATCAATCTCATAAGGCGAGTAAAAACTAGAAGAATGAATGCATCTATTATATGCAAACTCTATCAAAAGTGAACATTCTTGCAAAGGTTTCAAATTCTTGTTAAAAATAGCATACAATTGTATCTTTCTCAAAATATCAAGAATAAGGCTCAAATGCAGAACATGCTCATCTAATGGCTTATTGTGTACACTAATATATTATCAAAATAGATCACTACAAACTTCCCTATATATGCAAACAACACACGGTTCATTAATCTCATAGAAATGCTAGGGGTGTTTCTCGGACCAAACAGTAATATTAACCACTCATACAATATATATTTGGTCTTAAAAGCAATCTTCCATATATCTAACAAATCAGTAGGTGTAAGTATAGAATGGTGATGTGTTACCGTGGTATTAGTTATAGCTTTCCATTCATCACACATATGCCAAATTCCATCTTTCTTAGGCATTATTTGGTACTCTATCCCTCTAATGGGTGGAAGCCCACTTGGGATGTCCTCTGTGAGCACTTCTCCAAACTCCTGTAAAAGAGAAGAAATAGAAACTAGAAGTTAAAGGTCAGTGTTAGCATCATATACATGGTGATCCTTATAGACTACCAACAGAATAAGCTGGCTAGCCTTGTAAGCCTTTCTCAATTCACTCTCACTAATGTGGAAGCCCTTTCTAACTATCTTTTTTATTTCCCCCTCTAGGTCACTCACACTCCCTTTGGGAACATTCACAGTTTGGGAAAAAGTTTCCTCACCACTCTCAACTCTAGCTCGATTTTTCTCTTTACTATAGTAGGCTATTAGTCTCTTTGGTTTAGGCAAGTCGAGAATGAATTCACTATGAAGTGCAAGTCCTATAAATGGTAGCAAAATAAAAGAACCTCTGTTTGTAGTCACATTATGAAATGATAAGAAACTCCTGTAAATAAGAAATTCCTGCAAAGAATAAATACAAATAGTAGGCAAAGAAATATTAGTTAAATCCAACTCAGCCTCAAACATCTTTTCTTCACCCGCACTCTCGATTTGCTCACACCCATACTCTACTTCACTCTCATTTGTTTCCCTCAAGGTTGGGCTTTCTCTCTCATTTTCTTCCTCACTAATTTTGGCCCCACAAATGATCTTAGTCTCATTAGATCTCTTGGCCATAACTCCATCTTGTTGTTGTACACTCTCCTCCATAAAAAATTCTTCAATCATCTCATTACTCATGTCATTATCTGATGGCTCTACAAAATGAACTTTCTCAATGTTACAATGTCTCTCACTACTCGTACTCCTTTGAAAATATAACACATCATTATATGCCTGTTGTGGTGTTAAAGGAATAAGATTAATGATTTTTCCACTACACTTAACTATATATCTATTCCTGTCCATATCATATGCCACCTCATTAAACTTGTACCAAGGCTTGCCCAATGATATATGTGTAGTACTCATAGGAACTACATCACACACCACCTCATCAATATATTTTCCCCCAATAGAAAAACTAACCACAACTCTATGACTAACCTCAACCTCGCCAAATTCACTCATCCACAAGTAAGGTCTGTCAAGAGGTATCAATGGTAACCCCAACTTTTCCACTAGTGTAGTACTAGCTAAATTGGTAGGATCATTTCTATTGATGATCATACTACACGCTCTATTGTTGATGTGGCATCTCGTACGGAAGACTAAGGGCAAACTATTTTGGAAATTTCTATCCATGGTCTCAAATTCCCTATCCATCTCAAAACAAAACAAACAGATTAGTAATAACAAGAAAGTAAAACAAATATATAAATCTTCACAATCTTAAGTGTTTACACTCGAATGATATCACTCCACTCGTGTTTGCACTCTATTGCTTTTACCTGATACTGCGCTCACACTCACTGCCTTTTACCACTCTTGAGTTCTTCCTCAATTCAAATGCAAATCAAACTTAGTCCAAGAATACACAACCAAGTGTAGTCATCAAGCTAACATGAAACACAAAGAACCAATAATGTATATAGGGCAGATGGAATAACACGAATGGGAATAGAAATCACGAAGACTCAATCAAAGAGGCTTAAGCTAGAATGCACAGAGTAAGAAAAAAAGAAGAGTTAGCTAAATGCACAAACAAACAAGCAAGCACTCACTGTGACACTTAGCCAATCTTGTGATCACTCACTATTGTTTTTGTCTCACACTTTTCTTTTTTTCTTTTTTTTTTGATTTTTGAAACTAATAACTTAATAACAATGTTAAACACGTCCTAGTAACATAGAATTAACAACTAAACACTTGATTCAAGCAAATAAAACAAAAGACCCAATTTTGACCTAAGTAGCCAAAGATTAACTCAAAGAAATACTCATGATCAATCAAAAACACTCAAGGGCAGAATGTTATTCATGCTATTTTGATCACAAATCAACAAGAGTCAGCAAGAAACAACAAGATCCTACAATGGCCAAATCAAGATGGAAGTAAAACCTTGATGCTGAAACTAAATCAACAAAGAACAAAGATGAAAACACAATCAAACAACACATAAAGATAGGAAAATCAGACCTTCGAACCCTGAGCTCATGATACCAAATGACAAGAACTCACTTGGGTTCAAAACCAAGCAAACCCCCAAGTATTCTTTCTTAAACCCCAAGAACCTTAATCAATGATTTTGTAGGAACAAAACCTGACAAGAAACTCACTTGGGTTGGAAACCAAGCAAACCCCCAAGCATCTTTCTCAAAACCCCAAGAACTTTGAATACTGATTTTGTAGGAACAAAACCCAACCAAAAGGGGAATCCATCCCTCAACAAGGGTTTCGGCCATAGCCATGGAAAGCTCAAGCGTTTCTCTCTTTCAAAATGTTGTATATTACGTTGGTTGTCTCCAAAATACAAAGAAGAATCATATAATAAGGGTTACAAGAGAGTAAAAAGACTAAAATGACCCTAGAGCTAAAATTAACAAAAGCCCTAAGTCAAGCACCTCAACCACGACCATTAAGGTCCTTTTGCACCTAAATAAACTTAAAACAAAGATTAGAAGCTAATCTCACTTAAGCTAATTGAGGTGCTTACATGCTATAGTAAATTGACGTGCTTCCGGCTAAGTACATATCTAAGCATAATTAAGCCTAATGGCATAGTCAACCATGCTTATACATCATAAATAAAGTCAAAATTTCGAGCACACATGACAAAAATTCCTCCATTTGGCCGAATTCAACATAGTCCCAAAATAGGTGAAATCGGGTCAAAATGGTGCTGGTGCTGAAGCTGATCTGCTATGCTTCAGTCTGAGCTGATCTGGGTCAAATGAAATAGCTTGGGGACCTCTCTGGTTATGCCCATATGTGTCTCTGGTGTGCACTTGACTTGGTTACTGCAACTGGTCACATAGCTCTGAGCTAGTCCCGCAAAGGCCTCTCTGATCTTCTTTGCTCTTTGGCGTGTGATTGGACCTGTTGGCAACTGCATGGGTTCCTCCAAGTTGTTAGATGCATCCTGTAATGTCTCTGGTGTGGTTGGACTCATGTCATTCCCTCCTTGTTGAAAAGGATTCGACCTCGAATCTGAACCTGCATCAAAATGAGTTAAGTCAGAAACATTAAAAGTAGCAGATACGTTGTACTTACCTTGCAAATCCAGCTTATATGCATTGTCGTTAATCCATTCCAAGACTTGAAATAGACCATCCCCTCTTGGTTGCAACTTGGATCTTCGTTATGCTTGTATCTTTTCCTCTTGCATATAAAGCCACACCCAATTGCCGGGGTCAAACACAATGCGTTGGAAACCTATTATTCTCACCAACTCTGCCTTTCCCTTATCATTCATACTCCCAAGCTTAATAACAATCAAAGATAATAAATCCATAGGAGTTAAAGAATTAGAATCATAATCAATCTCATAAGGCAAGTAAAAACTAGAAGAATGAATGCATCTATTATATGCAAACTCTGGCCCCGCTATTGCGTCTGTGATCTTCTTAGCTCTTTGGCGTGTGATTGGGCATGTTGGCAATTGCAAAGGCTCTAATGTTCCTTGGGTGACTGCATTCATGTCAAATATTATCCCTTGGATCATGTCATTCTCCCTCTCTTGAAATGGATTCGTCCTCGAATCCGAACCCGGATGATAGATAATTATGAAAAAATCAATTGGACGATGATATTGAAATATAAAAGAATCATACTTGACCACTTGTACCTGCGATGAAAAAGCATAAATAATAGAGAAAATGTTATGGAAAAACTTCACTACCACATCTACTTTCTTTTCTCCAGCTCGCACAGCTTCATCATCACTCATGGCCACTATCTCAACCATACTTGCAAAGACCTCCTCACACACCTGCTCAGCTTCACTATGTTTTTCAACCTCAAAGCACACTACCTCACAAGTGTTTCTCCCTCAATGCTCACGGTCTCACAAGCATTTTCACTCACCATGTCACTTATAACACAATTCACAACATTCAAGGCCTCACAAGTGTTTTCATTCGCTATGCACTCAACATCACAAGTGCTTCTCACTTCATTACACACAACTTCAATAGCTTTTGGTTGTTGATCACTCTCTTAAATAATTGCATATTTAGTTACCTTCCAAGTCTTTTTCCATTTCTCATAAGATCTTCTATAATCACTCATAATATCTTGGATATCACTTTTGAAAGTATCCAAAACCTCGATCTTATCATCAATAGTTAAACTTGGACCTGCCATCTCAACACTAAACAAACAGATTATAAATAATAAAAAGCAAAACAAATATGTAAATCCTCACAATCTCATGTGTTTACACTCGAATGATATCACTCCACTCGTGTTTGCACTCTATTGGCTTTTACCCGATATTGTGCTCACAATCACTGCCTTTTACCACTCTTGAGTTCTTCCTCAATTCAATTACAAATCAACTCAATTCCCAGAATGCTCAACTAAAGTGTAGTCCACAAGCTAGCAGAAACACAAAGAACCAATAATGTATATAGTGCAGGTGGAATAAAGCAAATAAGATAAGTAATCACGGAGACTCAATCGAAAGAAACCTATAGCTAGAGTGCTCAAAATAAGAAAGAATGACGAGTTAGCTAAATGCAATAAATAAGCAAGCAAGCAATCAACGTGTCACTGAAGCAATCTTGTGGTCACTCGCTATAATGTTTGAGCTCACCTTTCTTTTCTTCTCACACACACTCACAAGTGTTTACACTCCAATGAAACACAATGAAGCACAAAGATTTCAATTCGGCTATAACACAAATATAGTCTTTCAAGCTCAAACCAATACAAACCAAATCAAATATCAATGTAACTCATGTAAAGCAATCCAATCAACTTGCAAATGGTCTAATCAACTAAGCACAATGCGACCAATTCTCTTTCTTCTTTTTTTTTCACTTTTTTTTTTCAAAACAAGTAGGTGACTCAGCTGCTTACGTAAGTAGCTTACAAGTAGGTCAAGTAAGCATGTCAATTCGGCAATGGTAAGTTACAAACCAACTAAACACTTTTTCCAACTAACTTGGTGATGCAGCAGCTTGCCTTTTCAAGCACCTCTCAAATGCAATGATGGCTACTCAAATTTCCATGTCAAGCTCATGAGTGCTTCCATTTTCAATGTCATGCTAATGATGGCTCACGCAAATCAGCAAGCACACTTGTTAATTCATGCTTCAACATAAGCACATCAAGCATCTTACTCACGAAAATATGTGTAACAAAGCAACCAGACTTGTCTCACAAAGTTAACACACAAGCATAAGTAAACTTCAAGAGTAAGTCACGGCCTCATCAATCCATAAGCATTTCATTTTGTTTCAACACTCATTCACTCAAATGCCTCACCACAACACTCAAAAACACTTGTTTTCCTCACACTTCACAAGATTGCAACAACTTCACAAATATTGCAAACAAGCTAGTTCACGCAAATGCTAGGAGTAATGAAGTGCAATCTGATTTTCTCAAAGTAGATATGAACAATACATATTGAAAACAAACTAAGTGACATGCATATGGCAAGAACAAAGCAAGGGAGGTGATGGTTCTTCCTTGGCCGAATCTGACCTGATGCATTTTTTTTTTTGAAACTAATAACTTAATAACAATGTTAAACACGTCCTAGTAACATAGAATTAACAACTAAACACTTGATTCAAGCACAGAAAACAAAAGCCCTAATTTTGACCTAAGTAGCCAAAGATTAACTCAAAGAAATACTCATGATCAATCAAAAACACTCAAGGGAAGAATGTTATTCATGCTATTTTGATCACAAATCAACAAGAAACAACAAAGAACAACAAAGATCCAACAATGGCCGAATCAAGGTGGAAGTAAAACCTTGATGCCGAAATTAAATCAATAAAGAACAAAGATGAATACAAGATTAAACAACACAAAGGATAGGAAATTAGACCTCAGAACCCTAAGCTCTGATTCCAAATGACAAGAACTCACTTGGGTTGGAAACCAAGCAAACCCCCAAGCATCTTTCTCAAAACCCCAAGAACTTTGAATACTGATTTTGTAGGAACAAAACCCAACCAAGATCAGCCCCTAACCACCATGAAACTCACATCCATGATAACCATAAGCATGAAATCATATTGTATTTTTCTAGCAATGGAGACGCCACTAAGTTGCCAAGCTTAGATAAGTCAATTTAAACTTGAAAAGGGGAATCCTTCCCCCAACAAGGTTTCGGCCATAGCCATGGAAAGCTCAAGCTTTTATCTCTTTCAAAATGTTGTATATTACGTTAGTTGTCCCCAAAATACAAAGAAGAGTCATATAATAAGGGTTACAAGAGAGTAAAAAGACTAAAATGACCCTAGAGCTAAAATTAACAAAAGCCCTAAGTCAAGCACCTCAACCACGACCATTAAGGTCCTTTTGCACCTAAATAAACTTAAAACAAAGATTAGAAGCTAATCTCACTTAAGCTAATTGAGGTGCTTACATGCTATAGTAAATTGACGTGCTTCCGGCTAAGTACATATCTAAGCATAATTAAGCCTAATGGCATAGTCAACCATGCTTATTACATCATAAATAAAGTCAAAATTTCGAGCACAAATGAAAAAAATGCCTCCATTTGGCCGAATTCAACATAGTCCAAAAATGGGTGAAATCGGGTCAAAAGGGTGCTGATGCTGAAGCTGCTCTGCTATGCTTCAGTCTGAGCTGATCTGGGTCAAATGAAATAGCTTGGGGACCTCTTTGGTTATGCCCATATGTGTCTCTGGTGTGCACTTGACTTGGTTGCTGCAACTGGTCACATAGCTCTGAGCTAATCCCGCAAAGGCCTCTCTGATCTTCTTTGCTCTTTGGCGTGTGATTGGACCTGTTGGCAACTGCATGGGTTCCTCCAAGTTGTTAGCTGCATCCTGTAATGTCTCTGGTGTGGTTGAACTCATGTCAAAACCCATCCAAGATCAGCCCTAAACCACCATGAATCCTTGTTCATGATAACTTAAAATTATGAAATCAGTGTGTTTTGCTAGCAATGGAGACGCCACTAAGCTTGCCAAACTTAGATAAGTCGATTTGAACTTGAAAAGGGGAATCCCTCCCTCACAAGAAATTTAGCCATAGCCAAAGCTTAAAAGCTTTAAGGTTTGATGAAAATGTCGTGAATTGATTTTTCAAAGAAGAAGAAAACAAAGTTTAAATAGGTTACAAAGAGAACCCTAAATGTGTGAATGGACAAAAATGTCCCTAAAGAGAAATTACCAAAAGACCTAAAAACTACCCAATGCTTTCACTCAAGCACGTCCCCAAATGTCTTTTCCCACCTAAAGTAGCTTAAAACAATGATTAGAAACTAATCTAACTTAAGCTAATTTGAGGTGCTTACATTAAATAATAATTTGACGTGCTTACTCAATAAACAAGGTTCTAAGCATAATTAACCCTAATGGTTTGGTCAACTAGCTTAATTACATCAAAACTAAAATCAACATATCAAACAAAATGATAAAATAATACAAGGATTGGCCGAATTACAAAAGTCTCAAAGTTGGGCCAAATTCTCCATATAGGTCATTGTCTTCAAAATGGCTTTGGAAGCTTCATTCATATCTGATTTGGGCCAAGTGAAGTAGTTTAGGGCCCTCTCCATTGAAGCCCGCATGTGTCTCTGGTGTGTCCCTTACTTGTTTGTTGCAGTCGACCATGAAACTCTGAGCTAGACCTGCCATTGCTTCTCTGATCCTTTTGGTCTTCTGTCTTGTGATTGGCCCTGTTGGTACTTGCAATGGTTCTACTTTAATGTTGGTCATGTCCCTTGGTGCTCCAAGTGTGCCTTGGTTCATGTCACATACACCCCCACACTTAAAACTTACATTGTCCTCAATGTAAGATAAATATAAGGAAAATGGGTTAAGGAACAACACTACTAGGCGCAGAGTTGATCAGGTTCCCGCTGGTACGACTTTGGATGTATAGTTGTATATGTTGTGCTAATCACCTGCATAAACACTCATGTAAAAAAATAAAAAAATAAACATGCAATTAGCACACAATAAAATAAAAATAAATAAATAAAATTAAATAAATACAGATGCAATGGTTGCCTCCCCGCTAGCGCTAAGTTTAACGTCTTCAGCCAGACGTAACCACTTAAATTGTTCATGGTGGCTTCCATCTAGCATACTGATGAAGGCATGAGACAATATTCTTGACTAGTTGTGACAGTTTATCCATCTAGCATTGTTGAAATTTTTGACTGCTCAAAAGAAAAAGTTGCCTCAACCTCTCTTTTAATCTCACAGGTATCATTTTTAATTGAGCCCTAATTTTCCTTTTCCTTCTCTTACGGTTCTTTATGGACAGTTCTAGTTCAGGAGGATTTGAGTCATGTTGAAAAGAAGTTGTTTCCGATAGGACTGTTTCTAGCATGTATGAGTAATGACACTCTATATCACCCTGTGGTTGTTTTTCAACATTTAGATCTGGAACTCTCACCGTGGGCCTAAGTGCTTGTGGGAAAGGTACTCTAACTTGGAAAGGTGGCACTTGTTCTTCCTGAGGGGTATCTGCACTACTATCCTTGGGGTCCTCTATAATGTTGGGGGTGTTCTGCACTCATACCTCCCTACCACTTTTAGTGATTATAGCATTAACACTTTTTATATTGGCTACCTCATGATTAGCATGTGCCATGTGTTGCCCTTGTGGATTTGGTTGAGTCTGAGATGAGAATTTATCTTTTTCTTGTACATTTAGGACATTAGTCAATTTAGAGACTTGACTCTTAATTTCCTTATTATCCTCAACTACCTGAGCTATCAACGACTCAAACCTTTGGTTGGTTTTACTCTGGGTCTCCACAAATACTTTCTGGGCCTCTATGAATGCTTGCATGGTATCCTCTAAAGAAGTCCTAGGAACGACATGTGTGTGATACTGGGGAGCACTGTAACCTCTAGGTTTTGGTGACGAACTAGGCTGATGAGACTCATGTCTCCAACTAAGATTAGTATGGTTCCACCAACTAGGATTATAGGTATCTGAATATGGTCTATAAGGCTTCTAGTATGTCCATAATGCATTGCATTGTTCTTCATATGTCCCTCTAATCTCACCATATACTGAACACTATTGGGGTTCTAGATGGGTGACTGAATGCATGATCTTTCTATCTCTGGCTTGTAAGGCTCATATCTGTCTAGTTAATAGCTCAACATGTGCCTTAAGATTATCCTCTTCCCTAAGGTGGTGTAGGCTTTTCCTAGAAGAAGTGGGGTGTGTCCTATCAGTGCTATCCAAGGCATTTAGTCTAGTCCATGTATGAGATTTCTCAGCTAGTTCATATAAATACTCGAATGCCTCATCAGGGTCTTTCCTTATAAACTCACCATTACACATAGTCTCAACAAACTGGCGCTCTCTAGGGGTTAGACCATCATAAAAATAACTTACTATGTGCCAACTCTCATACCCGTGGTGAGGACAACTTGCTAGAATCTCCTTATACATCTCCTACGTTTGATAAAGGGTTTCACTGTCTCTCTAGGAGAAGGTGGAGATTTATCTTTTCAAGGCATTCATCTTATGATGTGGGAAATATTTATTGATGAACGCATGTGTCATCTCGCCCCATATTCATATTGATCGCGGTCTTAAAGAATACAACTAGCTCTTAGCTCTATCCTTAAGGGCAAAGGGGAAGAACTTAAGTCTAATTGTGTCAGTAGTCCCAAACTGGTCATGGAAAATAGCTACAACTTCTTCATACTCCCTAATGTGTACAAATGGATTTTCGCTCTCTAAACCGTGAAAAATTGGAAGATACTGTATCATTTCAAGCCTAAAGTCTATATATGGTGCATTAGGGGGAAACATTATGCACGATGGTGTAGCTGTGCGAGTGGGGTGAAGGTACTCTTCAAGAGTCCTCCTAGGTGGTCTCTCGTGTTCACTCATATTATGTGCGCTAGACGCGGATGGTGTGGAAAAAGGATTTTCAAATATGTTGTCAAAGTCCGAGTCTGAACTTTCCTCTTCAGTCCTAACAAACCTACCAAACCTATCTCTATGTCTAGGCATGCTATTGAACTAAAGTAATACGAGAAATAAAGATAAAATAAAAATAGAATAAAAAAAGGAATAAACTAAAAAAATAAAAATAAAAATAAAACTAAACACAAATAAGTGAGAAGAAAGAATAAAAAGAATAAACTAAAAATAAAGATAAAATCTAAAATAAAACAAAAATTAAAATAAAATAAATAAGCATATAAATAAATAATAAATAAATAACCAAAAAGTAAAATAAAATAAATAAATAAAATAAAAAATGGAACGAAGTTACTGCTTCGTTGTTGACTAAGCAAACCTGCTCCTTTAGATTGTAAACCGTCTCCCCGGCAACGGCGCCAAATTTTGATTACGCCCAAAAAGTACATGCAGTTACTTGTGGTTATCGCAATATAGTTGGGGTGTCGATTCATCTGAGAGATGGTTACAGGAACTATTTACTCAAACAAAAACATTAGCAGTAACTTAATAGAAAGAGATAGATTGATTTGATAATTAAAGTAAAGATTATGGATAAATACTTAGGAAAATCAGTAGAGAGATATGGCAAAGCATCGGGAATCCCTCTTGTATCAAACTTCTATATTCAATTATTGATTCATGTTATTACTCAATTGAATGTTTCACATCCCAAACCAACAGTCGGAAGATATTCAATTATACTCATGTTCAATTCTAAGGTAATTAATGATTATTTTCTCTATGTTAACAGCACACAAAAGTCATCATTACAATATGCCCTCAGGCAATACTGCAGCAGAAGACAAACACATAAAAACAATTTTACCAGTCAGAACTGGGTTCGTAAATCACACATAGAAGAAGCATGACTGGATCTATATGGGAGTTGACAAAACACAGTCTCTGGGCTCAGAAATCGTAAAATAATAAAGAACAACAATCATCAATTTTATTAAACGTTAAAAATGTTCTTAAGCAATCAACAACATAAATATAAAAAGCTTAAATACAATAGTGATCCTTAGCTTTGCCTAGGAGATTAGTTCTCCATGCAGAAAAGAGAGATAGCCTGATTAGATTGGAGAGACGACATGATTTCCTTGAAGTTCTTCATTCTCCTCTCTTGATTTTATGTTTGTGGCTCTTTGTTATGTGTTTCTCCTCATATTTCTCTCTATTTTCGCCACCCTCTAGGGTTTGGACGAAATTGGCTTTATATAGGGAGGCCTCAGAATCATAATAAGCATCAAAGACATCCAAATTCAGGGTTTTGGGGCGTCCGGGGCGCGACGGCGCCGGTCCTTGGGTGCCGAGGCGCCCAACTCTCTGGAAAATGGCTGAGTTATGTTTCTGGAGGCGCGTCGCGATGCATGTGAAGGGCACGTCACGATGCGCCACTCTGGCTTCATTGGTTTCGCGCTTTCTTCGCCTCCGATGCTCCCGCGCACGTCTGATGCGTCCGTTAGGCTCCGAAACATGTGTAATTGATTCAATCTTCATATTCCAATGCTCCTAATAACAAAGCACAAAATAAACTCTAATTAATATTAAATACATGATAATTAAGCCGAGTTAGCAGTATTCAAAGTACACTTTCGTGCACTTATCAGTTACAAATAATAAATATGTTTCTAACTTGTTGGTCTTGTGGGGACAACAACTATTAGGTGAGGTTCCATAAGTTTAATAAGAATTTGATCACCCACGAAATATGTAATGAGATTGTATGTTGTCCTATCTCAGGAGTATAGGATTTGAATAAAGTAATGGGAGCACTGTTTAGTTTGAAGTCCAAAAATGAATGGTGTGATATTTACATCGATGCATATTGATGTCTTCATTCTTCCTGAAAGTATACACAAACATTAGAAACTCATCAGTGATACTGCTTATGTAAAATAAATCTCTAACCTTCATCATATATTAATTGACACATGTTATCTATTGGATCTATTTTATAGGACTAGTGTAAATAGTCTGATGTTTTTCACTCACTACTCATTTATTGAGAAATACTAAGCTTTCCGATTATTTCGGAGCAGTTTTAAACTATTAGATAATCGGCTAAGTACTTGATAGGCCTGAACCCATAATTCTTTCTGAATACCTTTTCCTTAAAGTTATGAAACAGCTCGTGATCACTTTTAGTTCGACTAAAACAGGATCGAATTTTTCATGTTTTGTTAAAGGATAGAGTATCCTATTATAATATAACTCACAAGGAAAAGATGTAAGATAGTTCTTGCTACGTCGTCTTCTAGTAAGACAACAAAGGCAACAAATCCTATAGGTTTTGACCTTAATGCGGTATCTCTTACAAGATTCGGAAAGACATAGGACCAAAGTAACAATAAGGTGTCGAATATCATGTAGAGATGAATGTCATTTTTGCTGGAAGCTCAATCAAAGGACGATGAATTGTCGTTTGTGCCTTGACAGCTTGAGATCAAAGAAACCGTAATGTACGATTTCATGTCATGTTTTAGAAATGAAATAAAAGTTATTTCAGATTCTAATTTTTGAACTATAGATTCAGAAGCCTCTTCACATATTGTATGTAGTTACAGAACCTTCACAGTTATTTGTTACTCAATGATGGTTCAAAAACTTAAGAAGATGCTTAATGTAGCAAGATTAGTTGCTACATATTCAGGGACAGTAAGACTTGTTTGGTTGTAGAGCCATACTTGTATTGTACAAAGTATTTTATATTGATACAATAGACAAAAATATTTTTTCCATAAATTGAATGTGTAAATTTCATTACACTTTAACTTTTGATGAATAAAAATATTTTATTCATTTATGAATTGAATTGATTAGGAAAAATCTAAGTATAAATGGTTTATATGTCCTTAAAAATGAACATGATAAATACTTCAAATAAGAAAGAATCTAGAAATCCACTCAATTCAAAGTTTTTTTTTCTGGCTTTATTGATTAGGTCATATTGGAGAACATGGATTATAAAGATGGGTACAAATGGACTTTAGGTACATTGGGTTCTGAACCTTACCCAACTTATTAATCTTATATCCAATGTTAGATGACCAAATCACCATTGGCTTGTCAAAGGTCATAAGCCAATGAAATCATTGAATAGATCCACATAGATGTATGTGGGCCATTTTATAAAATGGTTAGATATAGTTTCTCATATTTTATAACCTAAACAGATAATGGATCACTATAGGGTTATATGTAATTATTGAAGTGCAAGTCTAAATCACTTGAAATGTTTAAATGATTCAGAGCGGAAGTAGAGAAACACAAAGTGAATAATATAGAACACTACGATATGATCGTGGTGGATTATATTCGAGTACTAAGTTTCTAGATTTCGTTGTGATTAATAAAGTATTTTCTCAAACTTTCTCCTTCTTGTACACATTAATGTAATAGTGTATAAGATTGGAGAAATTGTACTTTACTTGATAAGGTGTAATTTATGATGAGCTATGTGAACTTACTCTCAACACCACAATAAATGTCTTGAACAGGATTTCATCCAAAGTGATTCCCAAAACTTCATATTAGATATGGTATGGGAAACGTCCAAAACTTTAATCAGTTGAAGTCTTGGGAATGTCCATCTTTTGTTAAAATTATTAACCTGATGAGCTAGATGCAAACCTTGAAAGTTTGATATTGATCAAACGTTAGATGGATGAGCCTATTGATATTGATGAATCTGTTCATGTGGATTAACTTGTCTGATCTGATACTCGACTTTCTGTAGGCCAATCTCTTCATAGATCCTCTAGGATAAGGCACATTTTGCATAAATACTCTTTCTATCTAAGCAATGATTTTGAATAATTTGTGATAAAGAAGTGATGCAGAAGGATGTTTCTAGAATCTATGATGAGATGATATTAGATATCAATTTTGAAAGATAGTTTGGAACTATGAAATCCAACATAGACTAATCTGTTGTGGTCACCAGTTGATCAACCTGAAGGATGGTCCCTATCAACCTATTTGGATAATATTTTCCATTGCATCTTACTATGACTGTTGATATGAGAAATTGATGTTTTGACATTGTTCCTCAATGTTTCATTAAGGAGAACATATATGTGGAACAACCTGTAGGGTTTGTTTCAAATAGTCAAGAGGATAGTAAAATATATAGATCCATAATTTGTTGAAACAAGCTTCTAGAAATTGATACATACGATTCAATGATGTGGTCAAATTGTTTGACATGATCATGAATAATGATGAAATTGTGAGTCTATGAGAAGGAAATTAACAATGTCATTCAATTTCTTGTGTAGTATATATTTGATATACTAATTATAAGAATTGATATGAACATGTAAACTGAAATTGATATGACAGAAATCTCGTGTCCAGTGGCTTAACCTTGGGGATCAGAATACTAAATTCTTTTTTACGGCTATGAAGAGTTTTCACGGTCGTAGTAAGATTACTTCTATTAATAAGGAGGATGGGACCCATGTGGAGGAAGATGTCTTGGTTAGAGATGAGATTGTTTCTTTTTATGAGACCCTTTTTGGTCCTCAGCATGGTCAACATGTTTTTGATAGGGCGGTCCTTCGTTCTGCTATTACTAGACATGTGACTGCTGAGCAGAGTTTGGCTCTTTCTCAGGAGGTTTCGGATGAGGAGATTAAGGCTGTCTTGTTCGGGTTGAAGGATAATAAAGCTCCAGGTCCAGATGGGTTTAATTCGGGCTTCTTTAAGCAGTGTTGGAGTATTGTGGGGAATGATGTCCTATGTGCTATTCACTCATTTTTTCTTCTGGGCGTCTTTTGAGGCAGGTTAATGCTACTTCCATTGCTCTTATTCCTAAGATTCCTAATCCTTCCCAGGTTAAGGATTTCAGGCCTATTTCTTGTTGTAATACTATTTACAAGTGCATTGCTAAGCTGATTACGAATAGAATCAAGATTATCCTCCCTTCTGTAATCAGTCATAATCAATCTGCTTTTGTTACGGGAAGGCGCATTAGCGACAATATTCTTTTGTGTCAGGAATTGGTTCGGAATTATCACCGGAATGGCAGTTCTCCGAGATGTGCTCTTAAGATTGACTTGATGAAATTATGACACTGTTCGTTGGGATTTCCTGGTTGAGGTTTTGCGGACAGTTGGTATTCCAGAGAGGATGGTGGGTTGGATTCAGGAGTGTATGACTACTACTAGATTCTCTGTCTCTATTAATGGTGAGCTGCATGGTTTTTTCCCTGGGGGTCGGGGATTACGACAAGGTGATCCCATGTCTCCTTATCTATTTGTTTTGGCTATGGAAGTGTTGTCAGGCCTTCTTCGTAATATGGCTACTAATCCGGGTTTCCATTCCACTGGCGGTGTTCTAAGGACCGTCTTACTCATCTTTGCTTTGCGGATGACCTTATGATTTTCTGTTAAAGCCGAAGCATCCTCTGTCTCCTTGATCAAGGAATGCCTTGGGCAGTTCAGTGGTTTATCAGGTCTAACCCCAAACCCAGATAAAAGTCAATTCTTCTCTTCTGGTATCTCTCCTACCCTTCTAGGCCACTTGTGTCACGTTTTGGGTTTCCAAGTTGGGAATCTTCCAGTGAGGTATCTGGGAGTCCCGTTGATCTCTACTAGATTCAGGGCCTCTGATTGTGCTTCTCTTGTGGATCGTATCATTCTGCGTGCCAAGAGTTGGAGTAGTAAGTTTCTCTCTTATGCAGGTCGGCTTCAGCTTATTAAGTCAGTTTTGTTCTCCATTCAAGTTTATTGGTCTTCTTTATTTATTCTTCCTAAATCTGTTGTGAGGAAGGTGGAGACGATTCTTCGCTCTTTCCTTTGGAAGGGTAGTGCGCTCACCTCTTCTGGGGCGAGAGTGGCTTGGAGCAAAGTTTGTTTACCTCTTCAGGAGGGTGGGCTGGGGATAAAGAGTTTGGATTCTTGGAATAGAGCGGCTATTGTTAAACATATTTGGTTTCTTTGTTTCTGGCCAGGTTTCCTCATGGTCGAGTTGGGTTCACTCTTATTTGTTGCGGGGGAGAAGTTTTTGGGAGGTCCCTTGTCCTTCAGATTGCTCTTGGAGTTGGCGTAAGATCTTGGAGCTTCATTCTTGGTCCCGTAGGCGGATGAGAATGAGGATTGGTAATGGTGAGAAGACGTTACTGTGGTTTGATTATTGGCATCATGTTGGCCCGATTATGGACACATTGGGCGAGAGAGTGATTTATGATTCTGGCTGGTGGATAGAATGGCTACAGTTGCATCCATTATCGCTGATTCTGCTTGGCGATGGCCCCCATCTAGATCTGCTGCTCTTATTGATTTGGCTCAGTCTCATCTTCCGTCTCCTTCTAGTTTGAGGGAGGATATGCTGGTTTGGGAGGAGGATACAAACGGAAGATTCTCTGTGGATAGTGCCTGGAACGCTATGAGGTCAAGGAAACCCCAGTTGCATTGGTCTCGAGTTGTTTGGTTCCGGAAGGCAATCCCCCGTCATTCCTTCTTCTTTGGATGTCTATTCAGGGTGGCCTTTGTACTCAGGACAGTCTGATGAGATTTGGCATCTCTGCTTGCTCTCGGTGTATTCTCTGTGGTTGTTCGAGTGAGGATATTGATCATCTTTTCTTCCAGTGCCTCTATTCTTCTAGGGTCTGGTCGTCTATGCTGGCCATGTGTGGGTTAGATTGGAGTCGCCGAGATGGTGTGTCAGACTGTTGGGTGGGTTTCTCTGTTCTCCGGGGCCTCTTTATGTCATCTTCTGGTTCATCTGTCTTTTGCAGCGTCAGTCTACCATATTTGGAGGGAGAGGAATGCTCGCACTCATGATATGCCTCTTCGGCCTGTTTCTTCTTCTTTATGATATTGCTTTTGATGTTCGGAATCGTGTTAGCTCCTTAAGAAAGGTAAATCCATCTTATGACAATAAATGGCTTCACCTTTCGTGGCACCTTCCCGATGACATCTTTTGTTGATTCTGTTGTAGCCTTTTGGCTTTGTAGCCTTTTGGCTTTCTTCTAGGAGGGCCTGTCCTCTCTAGTGCCTGGGGTATGCCCCTTTGCTCTTTGTATAGTTTTCTTTGGTTATAATACTTACCTTATCCAAAAAAAAAAAAAAAAAAATGTAAACTGAAATAATATTATGGTGGTCTTATGTGTTCTCCTAATAAATATCTAGGAATAAAAGGTATTTCCTAGAAATTTTGTACATATATACAATACTGAAAAGTTCAGTATCGATGACTTGAAGGAAAGTGTATTTCCTTACAATCATGGAGTTCATCAGTCTAGAAGAGATAAGACCCAAGACTGAAGTCGATTATGGGCACATGTGGACGATTACCTATGTTTTAGCCATAATGAGTCTCACGCACACAATTCTATGCACGAGATTAGATATTATCAATATTGTAAAGGTTACGAACGTATATCATATAAATATTGGAGATTGACATTCCACAATGGTCAAATAGACTGACGTACTTCAGAAGAACTAAGGAATTTATTTTGAATAATGGGAGGTATAAATTGAGGGTTACAGTGATTTTGACTTTGAGTTAGATGTTGATGATAGATTGTCTATATCCGTATTTGTTTTCGTTTGTAATGGAGGAGCTGTTAGTTGGAAAAGTTCCATACAGACTACTATAGCTGTCTCTATTACACAAACATAATATATCGCTGCTTCTATAGTTGCGGAATAGGCTTTCTGGCACTATATGTTCATAATAGAACACATAATGGTTTCTTCCATTGTCATTCCAGTAACTTTATACTGAGATGAAAATGGAGTTAAAGGAACCTAGGTCTCACTAGATGACTCATAGATATTTTTCCTAAGTATCACTTAGATCAGTTAGTTTATAATAGATAAACTATTAATCGTGTTTCTTAAATCTATAGCTGAAACGTTATGGACCCACTAACTCAGTCCATGACACAACAACATAATTACCATCTTCGGAAGATGGGTATTTAATACTGAAGATATTGGCTCAAGTGCAAGTGGGAGTTTATTTGGGATATGCCCTAGAACCAATCATGTCATGTGGTTCAGGGGTATTATCCCTATGTATATATAATCTTCTAATTAGTCGTAAATTATTTTACAATTAATATAATGGAAATCTTATTATATTTTACATCTGTTGGTTCAGTTTCTATCTTATTAATGATGCAAAATAAGATCATGTGATGTATTTCATGACAAGACTCTATCAGCAAAAAGTTGTAGATGTGAGTACAGAGTCTTGATTTAAATATATTCGAATCTGTTCCTAGTTGAGGTGATGTCATCGGGGAGCATTTTGATGCTGAAGGCTTATGATACTGTTCGTTGGGATTTTATGGTTGAGGTTTTGAGGACTATTGGGTTTCCAGAAAAGATGATGGGTTGGATTTGGGAGTGTATGACTTCTACTATGTTCTTAGTGTCTATTAATGAAGAGTTGAATGATTTTTTCTCAAGGGATCGTGGTTTACGTCAGGGTGATCATATGTCTTCTTTTCTATTTGTTTTGGCTATGGAGGTTCTCACGGGTTTACTTTAGAAGATGGTTCTTGATCAGGGATTTAAGTTTCACTCGCGATGTTTAAATGACCGTCTCACCCATCTTTGTTTTGAAAATGATCGGATGATTTTTTATAATGCGGATGCAACCTCGGTCTCTTTGATTATGGTTTATCTTGAGTATTTTATGGGTTTATCTGGTTTGGTTCCGAATCCGGCAAAAAGTCATCTTTTTTCTTTGGGTATTTCCCTAACTCTTAAGCATCAATTGCTTTAAGTATTGGATTTTCAAGAGGGTGTGCTTCCGGTACACTATTTGGGGGTCCCTTTGATTTCTACTAAGTTCTTAGTGTCTATTAATGAAGAGTTGAATGATTTTTTCTCAAGGGATCGTGGTTTACGTCAGGGTGATCATATGTCTTCTTTTCTATTTGTTTTGGCTATGGAGGTTCTGACGGGTTTACTTCAGAAGATGGTTCTTGATCAGGGATTTAAGTTTCACTCGCGATGTTTAAAGGACCGTCTCACCCATCTTTGTTTTGAAAATGATCGGATGATTTTTTATAATGCGGATGCAACCTCGGTCTCTTTGATTATGGTTTATCTTGAGCATTTTATGGGTTTATCTGGTTTGGTTCCGAATCCGGCAAAAAGTCATCTTTTTTCTTTGGGTATTTCCCTAACTCTTAAGCATCAATTGCTTCAAGTATTGGATTTTCAAGAGGGTGTGCTTCCGGTACACTATTTGGGGGTCCCTTTGATTTCTACTAAGTACGGGCCTCAGACTATACTATCCTTATTGAGCGTATTATCAGGCGTGCCAAGAGTTGGAGTAGTATGGTTCTTTCCTATGTGGGGCGGTTTCTGCTCATCAAGTCGGTATTGTTCTCTATTCAAGTGTATTGGTCCCCATTGTTCATTCTGGCTAAGTCTGTTATTAGGAAAGTGGAGAAGACTTTGAGATCTTTTCTATGGAAGGGTAGTGAGCTTGCTTCTTCAGGGGCGAATGTGGCTTGGAGCAGAGTTTGTTTGCCTTTGGAAGATGGGGGTTTAGGGATTAAGAGTTTGGAAACTTGGAATAGAGCGGCCATTATTAAGCATTTGTTGTTTCTTTGCTTTAGCTAGGTCTCTTCTTGGACTACTTAGGTTCAGTCTTACCTATTGCATGGGCGGGGTTTTTGGGAGGTTTCCTGCCCTGGAGATTACTCATGGAGCTGGCAAAAGATTTTAGGTCTTCGATCATAGGCTCTTAAGATTGGGAATGGTGAAAAGGCATTGCTGTGGTTTGATAATTGGCATCCACTAGGTCTCATTTTGGATATGATGGGTGATAGGGTCATTTATGACTCTAGCCTGGATAGGATGGCTATAGTGGCTACTATTATCACGAACTCTTTTTGGCATTGGCCTCTAGCTAGATCTGCAGCCCTTCTTGAGTTCGCTCATTCCCTACCTTTAGATTGTGTTCCTTGTAGTATGAGGGAGGATGAGATGGTTTGGGAGGATGATTGTAGAGGTCTATTTTCAATTAAGAGTGCTTTGAATGCTATGAGGATGAGGGGTACTTTGGTGTGTTGGTATAAGATTGTGTGGTTTCGTAAGGCTATCCCGTGCCATTCTTTTATGCTTTGGTTGACTATTCAGGGTGGCCTTTATACTCAGGATAAGCTGATGAGTTTCAATATTTATGGCTGCTCGAGATGTCTCCTTTGTGGTTATTCTGAGGAGGACGTAGATAAAATTTTCTTCCAGTTCTCTTTCTCCTCCCGGGTTTGGACGACTGTGTTGGTTATGTTTGGTTTAGATTGGAGCTCCCAAGTTTAGATGCAGACTATTGATTGGATGGATCAGTACACTGGTGGGTCCTTATGTCATTTACTAGTTCGACTTTGGTTTACACCTTCAGTATACTACATCTGGAGGGAGGGAAACGTTGCCATCATGGGAGTCTCCTCGCCCATTTAGTGTTCTTCTCACTGATATTATGTTTTTTGTTCGGAGGCGTGCTAGTTTGTTATGAAGGGTGAAACCATCTTATGATAATAAATGGCTTCACATTTCTTGGCATTTGTCTGATGGTATCCTTTGATGCACTTGTTTCCTTTGTAGCTTTTGGCTCTTGTTACTAGGAAATCTTGTCCTCTCTAGTTGTCCAGGGTCTACCCTTGTGCTTTTGTAATTTTTTTGGTTAATATACTTACCTTATCCAAAAAAAAAAAAAAATCAGAATCACATTCATAAAGTTCCTTAATTAAGTCAAATCCCAATATTATGGCATTCATTGAAGTAAGTAAAATATACATGTGAGATAGTGCATCAACTACTATGTTTTCCTTACCTTGCTTGTAGTGTATAACATATGGAAATGATTCAACAAACTCCATCTATCTTATGTGCCTCTTGTTTAGCTTACTTGGACCCTTTAGATGTTTCAATGATTCATGGTCCGTGTGTATCACAAACTCCTTAGGCCACAAGTAGTACTACAATGTCGCAAGAGCTCTTACCAGTGTATACAACTATTTTTCATACGTTGGGTACCTCAAAGCTTCTTTATTTAGCTTCTCACTAAAATAGGCTATTGGCTGTTTTTCTTGCATAAGAACTGCCCCAATATCTAACCCGGATGCGCCGCATTCAACATCAAATGTATTCTCAAAGTTGGGTAGCAGCAAAGTAGGTGCACTGCATAACTTGGCTTTAAGATCTTGGAATGCTCGCTTCAATGCTTCGCCCCATTAAAAACCAACCGTCTTCTTTACTACCTCAGTCAATGGTGTGATAATGCTGCCTAAAGTCTCTTAAAAATCTCTTGTAAAATCTTGCTAATCCATGGAAGCTTCTGACTTCTGTTGCTGTTGTTGGTGTAGGCCACTCCTGAGTTAATTTTACCTTTTCTACATCTACCCATGGTCTTAAATTCTATGTCCATCTCAAAACAAAACAAACAGATTAGTAATAACAAGAAAGTAAAAAAATAATAATATGTAAATCCTCTCAATCTCACGTGTTTACACTCAAAAGATATCACTCCACTTGTGTTTTGCACTCCGTTGGATTTTACCCGATATTGTGCTCACACTCACTACCTCTTACCACTCTTGAGTTCTTCCTCAATTCAAATGCAAATAAAACTCAATCTAAGAAAACACAACCAAGTATAGTCCTCAAGCCAACATGAAACACAAAGAACCAATAATGTATATAGGGCAGGTGAAATAATGCGAATAAGAATAGTATTAACGAAGACTCAATCAAAGAGACTTAAGAATAAGCAAAAAAAATGAGTTAGCTAAATGTGCAAACAAATAAGCGAGCACTCAATGTGACACTCAGCCAATCTTGTAATCACTCGCTATTGTTTTTGTCTCACTAACTCTTTTTTTTCTTCTTTTCACTCTTTTTTTCAACTCTTTTTTTTTTGTCTCTCACACTTACAAGAGTATACAAAGCAAATGAAATACAATGTAGCGCACTCAATGCCAATTCAGCAATGCTAAGTAATTAGTTTTTTCAAATTAATCACAATGTAAATACAACTCAAATTCCAATGTAACTCAAATAATCAATTCAACAACATGGTAATATCTACTCTTCAACTTGCAAATGAATATAAATTGATCTAGTTAAAAAGCAACCAACTTAATTTCCAATTCGGCAAAGTCAATTGCAGGCCAGTAAATATTTTCTTCAAGCAACTTGGTAATGCAGCTATTTGCCTCTTCAAGCACCTTAAAACCAATAATTAGACCTCAAGTTTCCATGTCAAGCTAATGATTACACTTGCATTTTAAAAGTAAACAATGATGGAATCTTGCAACTTCACTTATGAAAACAAATTTTCAAGAGGTAGCAAATGAATCTTGCTTGGATACACACGACCTTAGTATAAATTATCAAACTTGACGCGGAACTCACTTCGATGATTAGGCCAAGCAAACCCCTCATAACCGAAAGAACCCTAAGAACCGTGAATTTGATTTTGTAGGAACAAAACCCTTCCAATGCCATAAAGAAAACCAACAAAGAACTTGTCTTTGAGAACCCTTAAGATGACTCCTTATTGTGTTCTGCTAGCACGAAGACGCCACTAAGGTTTCCACCCCTTAGATAAGTCGAAACAGAAACAAAGAGGAATCACTCCCTTAAGCTTGAATTTTGGCCATAGCCATTTCTTTGAGAGGAAAATTCGAAATTGTATATTCCTTTCATTATGAAGTAAGTTACAATATATAGTACAACGAAAGAAACCCTAATGGGTGCAAAATGGCTATAACATCATTAATGGCTATTTAAAGGCTATACCTTTAATAGTCATTTAACAACCTGTACAACTTACCATAAAAGTCTAAAGTAATAAAAACTTAATCAAAAACTTTGTCAAAAAAGGTCAGTAAATGAAATACAATTGTGGACACGGCATAGAGATGGGCGACGCTGTCCGGGCTCGAGGCTCGTTGGGAGTACGGAACAGCCCGCGGGGGAATAAATCGGAGAATAAAGGAGTCGCCACCCAGTGTGAACTAGGAAATGATTTAAGGCCGCACTCACCCCTCGCAAGAGAAGACCTCAAACCGTTGGGTTCAGAATGGTCCATTACTTATGCCAGTTGTAATGAACGGGTTTACACAATAATATAACCAAGTCTTATGCATCACATGCAAGATAATCCAAATATCACACAAGTTTGCACACCCATAATCATAAATATAAATGAAAGCGAATGCATGATTCTAAAAGCATGTTAATCAGAGAAGTGCGGCAATGTAAATTATGATGACAATAGAAACGTTAATAATATTGGCAGATAATTAAGTGCATAATGTAAAAGAAATAACTAAAGAGACAAACATGCGTAAAACATGATAAAAGAATCTGTCCAGTGTGTGCACGTTCGCGTAGCGTTCGAGTGCGCGTTTGAACGTGATTATAAAAATGACATCTATAACGACCTAAACACATACATAATTGTTTCTCAAGCCGTACGTGGAGTTGTATCCCAAGTACAGACCGCACTACCGTCCCTTCGGATTCGGCTACGGAATTTATATCTGGGTTTCCATCCGATATATCACAAGAGGCAACACTCAAGCATCAACACAATGCAAGCATGGAAATAAACGTGAAGTGATGCGGCAGAAAATAAAGATAAACAATTATATGAACGCGAAATGATAAATAAAAAAGGAGAAGAACAGACGTATAATTAAACACATACATAAAAGGAATGTGCAAAGACGAATATGATAGATAAATAAATGACAAACAACAAAAGAAAAAGTAAATATCAGAATAAAGAAAATAACACTAAATAAATAAATAACGAAACAACAAAGAAAAGTGAATAACGGAATAAAAGAAAAGAGATGCGACCAGGAGACTTGGCCGACATCTATATGGGACCTCGTATGCCCGGATGGACATATTTCATATCCAACCAAGCATGCCGCGTTCGGCGCAGCAAAATATCATGGTAAAGGCTGCCTTCAGGCATTTCCCGCAAATAAGGTGACCTTTAATCCAATGTAAGTAGCCATGCGCACTAACAAATAACGATACATCAATAAATAAAGGAACATCAAAAGAAAAGTAAATAACGGAATAAGAGAAAGGAAATGCAACCAATATATGGGACCTCACATGCCCGGCTGGACGTATTTCACATCCAACCAAGCATGCCGCGTCCGGCGTAGCAAAATATCACGGTAAAGGTTGCCTTCAGGCATTTCCCACAGATAGGGTGACCTTTAATCCAAAGTAAGTAGCCATACGCACTAACAAATAACGATACATAAATAAATAAAGGAACAACAAAAGAAAAGTAAATAACGGAATAAGAAAAAGAAGATGCAACCAAGAGACTTTGCCGACATCTATATGGGACCTCGCATGCCCGGCTGGACGTATTTCACATCCAACCAAGCATGCCGCGTCTGGCGCAGCAAAATATCATGGTAAAGGTTGCCTTCAGGCATTTCCCACAAATAGGGTGACCTTTAATCCAATGTAAGTAGCCATGCACACTAACAAATAATGATACATAAATAAACAATGGAACATCAAAAGAAAAGTAAATAGTAGAATAAAGAACACAGACAGTAAATGAACATAAAAAATAAAAAATAAAAAATATTAAAGAAAGGGCCCTCAGGTCTTACCTTTTAAGTTGCTTCTCGGAAGTGCGTTGAGACGTCGCCGGAAGGGTTAATGCTCCGCGGCTTTTCTGGTTCACTGATTTAACAATTTTGTTCACTGTTTCGCTGTTTGAGTTATTATTTTCTATATTTTTGCTGTTGTTTTTGGTCGCTATTTTTACTGTTGTTTTCTCTATTTATGCCGCTGTTTTCAGGCTGTTTTTTGGGATGACTTTTGGACTGGTTTGGGGGCTGATTCGGGACTGTTTGGTTCACATTTTTTTTTTGTTTTATTTTGGGTTGTTTTACTCACTGTTTTTGTGTCGGTCAGGGAGGATGTTTTGTTGATGTTTTTTTGTCAGCCAAGGGGCTGTTTCATTCGTGTGGTTGTTGGCTGCTTTGGTTTGTGTTGTTACGGTTAGTGGGCTACTGTGTTTATTGTTTATTTGGTGAGGGTTTTTGTTTTTTAGTGGGGACTCGGTGGAAGGCTTGGTTTGTGTATTACGTGAAAGAAGACGAGAGGGAGCTGGGTCATCGGCTTGTGCTTTTTGTTTCACGTAGATGGCAGTTTGGTTTTATTTGGTCGGTGGGGCTACTGCTGTGTTTGGCGTGTGTGTGTGTGTCTTAGTGGCTTCATGGGTTTGTGGCTTGTTATGTGTCGGTCAGCGGAGCTTGGTGAGTGACGTGCAAGGTGTAATTTTTAGTGGTGTGTTTCGGCTATATGTGTTTGCATCAAGAGAATAAGAGAAAGTGAGTCTCTATTTATGTGAATGGTCCATGTGTTTTCAAGAGAGCCGTGAGTATATGTTAGGGTTTATTTGGTTTGTAGAAAAAATGAGAGAGAAGAGAGAGAGCTAGGAGAGAGGCGAGAAAGTGTTAGCTTAGGTTTTTCTTGTTTTTGATTTTGTTTGTCGTGTGAATGTTGGGCCAATGAGAGGGATTTAGGGTTTGGATATGTTGTGGTGTTTGCTGTGAGTTCTTGGGAAGAAGATAGAGGAAGAGGGTTGGTTTAGGTCTCCTTTTTATAGTTGCATGCTAGGGTTTTCTATGTGTTTGGGTTTCATGGTTGTGCTAGGGTTTTCATCTTATTTGTGTGTATGTGCCGCCACCCTCACCTCAAATATGGCTTGATTTCCTTTCCAAATTTGAGGGATTCAATCTTGGCTAATTTGGAAGGGGGTTTGGAGGGATTTGGCACATGTTGCATGTGATTAAATTATTTTGGATTAGGCTTAGGCGTGTGGCCCTAAAGGGGTTGCATGGGTTTTGGATGGGTGTGCATGGGCATATGGGCTTTCATGGGATGCGGGAGTTTTGGGCCGAGGCTAATATTTAAAACATAAATCGACAAAGCGAACCCGAGGCCAAACTAGTGAGTTTAAATCTGATGAGGTATTAATTTTGAAATTTACCCTTCCGGCATCCGTTTCCCTCGACTTCAATGACTTATCAGGTAGTGCCTCCATACGAGGCTCATCATTGGGCTTTTATGCAAAAATGCAGTGCCTACAATAACAAAATCACAAAAATCCAACAAAGGTGGCAAGTTTTTCAAAGCCATGACCAAATTGTCTCATTGACACAAAAATCCCCAAAATTCATGGCTTTCATGTATATAGACTCAATGATGTGTTTTGAAGCCCAATAAGTCTTGTCTCGGTCAAATTTCGGGTGCTGGACTTAATTCGACTTGATTCGTCAAAAGGTACTTGACTTTTGAATTACTGGTACGTTAATTTGGTATGACTTGGGTCAAGTGTAGCATTGAACCTACTCCATAGAAGCCCTCATGTCACAAATTCATTCATTTCAATTGTCTCATCATTCATTCACTCAAATTCATCACCATTGCACTAAAAAATTATTTATTTTCTCTTAAACTCATAAGATTACACTAACTTCACAATAATGCAAACAAGTAAGCTCACGCAAATGCTAGAGTTGGATGCAAAATCTGAATTCTTTTAAGAGTAGATATGAACAATAACTAATGAAACAAGATTATTGGCATGCATTCAACAAGAACAACATAAGGTGTGTCAATGATTCTCTTTAGGCCGAATCTGCCTAGGTCTTTTTTTTTTCCTTTTTTTAACACAACAAACTTGCTAAAAAAGTTAATCAACACTTAGCAACATGTAATTAACATCCAAACACTTGATTTAAACAAAGAACACAAAAGCCCCAAATTTGACCTAAGTGGACAAAGCTTAACTCAAATAAATACTCATGATCAATTAAAAACACTCAAAGATAGAATGTTATTCATGCTATTTTGATCACTAATAAGCAAGAATCAGCAAGAAACAACAAATGACTACACATTTCTTGGCATCTGTCTGATGATATCTTTTGATGTGCTTGTTTCCTCTCTATCTGTTGGGGGTATGCCCATGTGCTTTTATTTTTCTTTTGTTAATATACATACCTTATCCAAGAAAAAAAACCTCACCCATGATACCTAAGAACATGAAATTAGAGTGCTTTGCTAGCAATGGAGATGCCACTAAGCTTACCATACTTAAATAAGTCGATTTGAACTTGAAAAGATGAATCCCTCCCTCACAAGACATTCGGCCGTAGTCGACAATGAAATTCTGAGCTAGTCCCGTCATTGCTTCTATAATCTTCTTGGCCTTCTATCTTTTGATTGGCCCTATTGGTATTTGTAATGGTTCCAAGCTCTTAGCCATGTCCCTTGGTGCAACATGTGTGCCTTGATTCCTGTCATAAACTTTATATCCAAAGCCTCAAGCTTTTCTTCAACGGTTAGACTTGGACCTGTCATCTCAACACTGAACAAACAGATTAGAAATAACAATAAAGTAAAACAAATATGTAAATCCTCACAATCTCACGTGTTTACACTCGAATGATATCACTCCACTCGCGTTTGCACTCTATTGGCTTTTACCTGATAGAGCTAACACTCACTGCCTTTTACCACTCTTGAGTTCTTCCTCAATTCAAAAGAAAATCAAATTCAATCCACGAATACACAACCAAGTGTATTCCTCAAGCTAGCATGAAACACAAAGAACCAATGATGTATATAGGGCAGGTGGAATAATGGAAATGAAAATAGTAATCACAAAGACTCAATCAAAGAGACTTAAGCTAGAGTGCACGAAATTAGAAAAAAATATGAATTAGCTAAATGCGCAAACAAAAAAGCAAAACAAATGGAATATAATAGAGCACACAAAATGCCAATTCGGCAATGCTAAGTATTTACTTTTTCAACTTAATCACAATGCAAATGCGACTCAAATGCTAATGTAACTCATATAGTCAATTCGACAATATGGTATTATCTACCTTTCAACTTGCAAATGAGTATGAATTGATCTACTTACGGTGCACCAACTCAATTTCCAATTCGGAAAAGTCAATTACAAGCCAAGTTACATGTCGAGGAACTCAATTGGATGATTAGGCCAAGCAAACCCCATGCAACGGATAGAACCCCAAAAACCACAAATTTGATTTTGTAGGAATAAAACCCTTCAAAGTCCACAAAGAAGACCCACAGAGAATTTGTCTTTGGAAACCCTTAAGATGATTCGTTGTAGTGTTCTGCTAGCACGGAGAAGCCAATAAGGTTGCCATGCCTCAAATAAGTCAAAGCTGAAACAAAGGGGAATTCCTCCCTTAAGCTTGAATTTTGGCAATACCCTTTTCTTTGAGAGAAATTTTGAAAATGGTGGATTCTCTTTATTAAGGAAGATAAGTTACAATATATAGTACAATGAAAGAAACCTAATGGGTGTAAAGTGTCTAAAACACCCTTAATGGCTACTTAAAGCCTATACCCTTAATAGTCATTTAGTAATCTAGACAAATTTCCATATTGCCTACTTAATAGCCTACTTAAAGGTGGCAAAGTAATAAGACTTCATCATTAACTTTACCAAAAAAGTCAATAAAGGAAAAACAATAAACATCACAAAAATTCAATAAAGGTCGCAACTTTTCCCAAAATGTTTCAAGTTGTCCCCTTTGCACAAAAAAAACCAAATTTTCGTGGGCTTCATATAACAATGCTCAAATGTTGTGTCTCAAGCCCATTAAGCCTTGTGTAACTCGAATACTTGTTGTTGGGCTTGATTTGGCTTCATTCGTCCAAAAGATATTAGACTTCCGAATTGCTGGTGCGTTAATATGATATGACTTGGGTCAAGTGGAATAGATTTGGAACCAATCCATTGAAGCCCTCATGTGACACCAATATTCCATGGAGTTGTCTGTCACACTCGACTATGGCATTCTATGCTAGCCCCGCCATTGCGCTTTTGATCTTCTTAGCTCTCTAGCATGTGAGTGGCTCTGTTGGAACTTGAAAATGCTTTACCATATTGCTAGTCATGACATCTAATGTTCCTTGAGTGGATGGATTCGTGTTATTCCCCCCCTTTTGAAAAGGATTCGACCTTGAATCAGTACCTGTATCAAAAAGAGTTAAGTCATAAACAATAAATGTACAAGACATATTATACTCACCTTGCAAATCCAGCTTGTATGCATTGTCATTAATCCGTTCCAAGATAGACCATCCCCTTTCGGTTGTAGCTTGGATTTATACTGTTCAAGAAATCTCTCCTTGCGTATGTGTACCCAAGCCCAATCTCCAGGCTGAAATACCACACGCTTTCTTCCAATATTGTTAAGCATTTATGGTTTCTTTGCTCTGGTCAGATCTCGTTTTGGTCGAATTGGGTTCAGTCTTACTTGCTTTAAGGGCGGAGCTTTTGGGAGATGTCGTGTTCTGGAGATTGTTCTTAGAGTTGGCAGAAGATTTTGGAGCTTCGTTCTTGGGCTCGTCGGAGAATGAGGTTTAGGATTGGGAATGGTGAGAAGACGTTGTGGTTTGATAATTGGCATCTGCTGGGTCCGATTGTGGATACTTTGGGTGAGAGAGTTATTTATGACTCTGGCTTAGATAGGATGGTTATAGTTGCTACTATTATCTCTGACTCTTCTTGGCGTTGGCCCTCAGCTAGGTCAGCTGCCCTTGTTGAGCTGGCTCGGTCCCTTCAATCGAATCATTCTAGTTTGAGGGAGTATGAGTTGGTTTGGGAGGATGACAGTAGAGAGAGGTTTTCAATGTTTAGTGTTTGGAATGCGATGAGGATGAGAGGCTCTTTGATGCGTTGGTATTGGGTTGTTTGGTTTCGTAAAGTTATTCCGTGCCATTTTTTCTGCTTTGGATGACTATTTAGGGTGGACTTTGTACCCAGGATCATCTAATGAGTTTTGGTATCTCTGCTTGCTCGCGATGTGTCCTTTGTGTTTG
Source organism: Zanthoxylum bungeanum (assembly GCA_019454045.1). Taxonomy (NCBI): domain Eukaryota; kingdom Viridiplantae; phylum Streptophyta; class Magnoliopsida; order Sapindales; family Rutaceae; genus Zanthoxylum; species Zanthoxylum bungeanum. Next base: position 262,691 of record SKCR01036741.1, read on the forward strand.
TTCAGGTGAGGATATCGATCACATTTTCTTCCAATGCTCTTTCTCTTCGCGGGTTTGGACTACTGTGCAGGTTATTTGTGGGTTAGATTGGAGTTCTTGAGTTTGGCTGCAGACTGTTGAGTGGATGTATCAGTTCACCGACGCCTCATTATGTCACCTTCTTGTTCGGCTTTCATTTGCTGCATCAGTTTACTACATCTGGAGGGAGAGGAATGCCTACATGTATGATGTAACCCCTCGCCCTATCAGTGCTCTACTTTGTGATATTGTGTTTTCTGTCCGGACTCGTGCCAGTTTACTGCAGAGGATGAAACCATCTTATGATGATAAATGACATCATCTCTCATGGCACTTGCCCGATGACATCTTCTGATGGTCTTGTTTTGTTTGTAGCCTTTTGACTTTTTGCTATGAGGGCATGTCCTCTCTAATTTTCTGGGGTATACCCCTTTGCTTTTGTATAGTTTTTGGTTAATATACTTACCTTATCCAAAAAAAAAAAATATTGGCATGAGAAGCATATTGCTCATTCTTTCGTGGTATGTGCTCTCTTACTTTCTCATGTATGTGTTTTACCAAATCAGTTGTCCCTTTTTCCATGTAACCCTACAAACTCATCAACAGGTAATGGTACCAAATCTAATGGAGTTAGTGACTGAAAACCATAATCAATTTCAAATGGTGAATAATTTGTAGAATAAAGAATGCTACGGTTTATACAAATTCAATTAAAGGAAAACAATCCTCCTAACTTTCTAAGTTCTTAGTGATAATAGTACGTAATAACTTAGTCAAAGTCCTATTAATGCCTCGGTCTGCCCATTAGTTTGGGGGTGGCAAGTACTAGAATATAAAATTCTAGTTCCTAATTACCTCATAAAACTTTCCGAAAATGACTAAGGAATTTAACATCACGATCTGAAATAATACTCCGTGGAATCCCATGGAGCCAAACCACTTCTCTAAAGAACAAGTCAGCAATGTTAGTGGCATCATCAGTCTTATTGTTGGACAGTTATGACCCATAACATCACTATTTGTAAAAGACATTGTATTTTTGTACAAATTAACTATGTGACAAAGGAAATTGCTATTTTATCATTTTGTAATTGGATTACTTGGATATATATAAATGAAAAAAGTCCATATGATTAGTACCAGATTAATAAGATATGAGAGATTATTAATCCACGAAAGGTTTGATCATTAAATATCCCTAGTCGTAGTATTATCGAGACTGGACATCGATAATTCGGAATAGACTAGTATTACACTTGTGCGCGTTATGGAAGCTTAACGGTATAGTTCTTATATATTTAAGTTTTGGATACTTATGTAAGTGTGATAAGAGGTTCTGTTAGCCGTTGAACTGGGAACAGCTTCGCTCTGGATAGACCCCTCGGAGTCCCATTGGTAGTATGACTATGTGTCTATGGGAATCCGAATCAGGGTAGGTGTATGTGGTCTTAACTTGAGACTTGCATCGCTAATACTTGCGACAATCAGTACGTTTTGGTTTTGGTTATCCGGAGCATTAATAGGTTCTGTGTATGCCTCTTCTAGGTTTACTGAGAATCGTAGTGTATTGGGTGTGATGTCAAGATGGAAGTATCACTTCAGTCATATGGAGAAGATGATCACGTAGGGATACAAAACTAGTACTCTTAAATGCTGCAGCTATCGGGATAGTATGACTAAGTCATGATTATCCGATTACAGAGACTAGTTGCTAGTGATCCGATATATGCTTCGTACGGAGCAGACACAATTCCAGCCATAGGTCTATCATGTGACTTCCGATACTGGATCGTATTACGCAATACATTGTATACTATGCCCGATACAGATTATATATTATTTGTTGAATTTTTCTGGAGAATTGGGTATGCACAGTGCTTTGCTAGAAGCCAACCATATCTTGTAAATCGGTGAGAACGTGGTACGCGGTACGCACGTGTCGGATAGTCCGACAACCGTATTTACTGCCAACATATCTAGGGATCTCTTGGGTCACTTCCCAAAGATTCACCAATGATATTTGACTCGAACAAAATTAATCTGGGACTAATTATGAGAGAGAAAATTAATATGGGATTAATTACGGCAAGAATTTATCTGGGATAAAATTCATCTAGAAGAGAGAACGCGATTAATTTAGAATTAATCGATTAAATAATATATTGGATATATTAATTGAAATTGGATTTCAATACGGAATTAAAATTGGATTTTAATCCGAGCAAATGAATTAATTTGGAATTAATTCGTAAGCGACTTTCGTAATAATTTTGCTAGGCATTATTATTTAATTAAATTGGATTTAATTGCGTCGCAACGAAAAATTCGTTTAATCGAATTAAACAAACCCGAGCCCAAAGTGTGTTGTGTAAGCCAACTTGAATTTTGAATTTAAAGTGGTGGGACCCACTAACTTACATCAATAGTCATTAGTTGATGGAAGTGGTTGGATGCATTTAATGCATTATTTCTTCCAGCACACTTAGTTTTCTTTTTGGAAAAGATATACACAACTTTGGAAGTCCACTTTGGTATTAGTTTTTTGGAAAAACAAAATATCAAAAACTCTCTCTTCCTCTCTACCTCATTGCCGTGAGTTCTTCTTCTCCAAAGGAAAATTTTATTTCAAAACTTTCAATTAGCTAGCACTTAAAGGAGTCTTGTGAGGTGATAGGGAAACTCACCCTTGAGTTTGGAATTCATTTCAAAGCTTGGAGCTTCCAACATATAAAGAAAGTTTTTGAAATCCATCATCCAAACCGATCTATGTAAGTTCTTTCCGCAAACTTACTTGTTTAATTCACACACTTGAATCAATGTTTAGAGATCCTTGGAATTTCTAGGACACTAACAATGGTATCAAGAGCCACCTAAACTTGATTTAAAATTCTAGGGTTTGGGGATTTTATGCTTGGAGTATGAAAATTCATAATTGGTTGTTTGGTTATCGTTAGATGATGATAACTTGGAGTTATGTACAATTGGATTGTTAAAAATTGATTGGATTAATTTTTCCCCAAATCCATCCCTTGGCCGAATGCATGAACCCTTGGAACACTCATGGTAATTTTTGATTTAGACTATTGGAAGAGTTTAAGGCATGAAATCAATATTGATTGTTGATTTAATTGGATTGAAATCAAAATTAGATATTATTTTTGCCCATTGCCGTGAGATATAGCATGTTGGAATGAATTATTTTGCTTCAATTTGTGTTGGACATGAATTGAAATGTTAAGCATGATTAATTGGATTAATTAGTGTTTTGGAAACATTAGATTAATTGATTAATTGTATTATCACTTTAATTAAATTAATGTGATATTTGGAATATTATTTAATACAAAATTAGTCTTTAAAATTGGATTGGGCTAATTTGTTGTATTTGGGCTAATGGGCTTGGTTGGGCCAAGTTTGGTTTCAGATAATTGGGTTGGATCCAATTGGGCCTAAAACCATTTCCATAAAGTCCAAATATGACTTTTGAGCCTTTAAAAATTTAATTGGGCCTAAATTGATTTTTGGCATAGGGTGATTCCTAATTAGGCCTTGGCATTTTGGGTTTGATTCATTATGGCCAAAGCCCATGCCTAAAGAATTAATTGAAAGCCCATTGGACTTTAATTGAATAGTATTGGATGTTAATTGTGCCTTTGAGACCCATTTAGATTGGATTTGGAATCCAAGTATAAAAGGCACTATTATAAGTATAATTATTTAATTTGGAATTAAATATAAATTAGTATTGGATACAATTTAGATTGGATTTAAAATTGTAGTTCGATATAATTCAAAAAATACTTACTTTGAGTATTTATTCTTAAACGAGTTGGACTCGAGCAAATCAAATCATTATATGAATATTGGATGGTCATTAATCAAAGATTAATTAATTGGATTAGATTGATTGAGAGCAAGCTTTGTGTGAATACTTGGATGTATTTTTATAAATAATGTATATCAGATGGATATTAGTTGGGTGGGGGCAATTTTGGAAATTATTGTAAATTTGGAATTTATTTAAATTGGAGCTGTGTGTCAAGCCTTTCACCTCATTATCTTTTTGTATTTCTCTTCTCACCAATTCCCCTCAATGAAAATGATGTTTCTTTATGTATTATGTAATTGGGTAGAAGTATGTAATGTGCTAGCGGGAGAGAGGCAAGAGAGAGATTTGTTCTAGGAACAAATTGTATTATATATCCATCCGCATATCATTATTAAATTTTATCGCGCCTTATTATGCTTTTAGAATGCATGTTTAAGGGTGTATGATGAGACCTAATCAAAGATAATAAATTGGTTGCCAATTTACGCGAAAAACCCTCACTATAATATTAAACGTTTTCCTTCCATTGAGTGGTTCTTTCTCAAGATCCAAGATTAGCTTTAATTTATTGGCCAAAGTCAAGATCATTGTCCATCGCGGATGTGTTTGAACCATGAAGGCTTTGTTATATATCGCATGTCTTGGGCAGTTGTGACTTGTTGGCCAAAGTCAAAGTCACTTCTGTTCATCGACGTGGATTACGAAGATTTCCCACTATCAATGGGTCGCGCTTAACTGGAATCATTAAGCTTGTTGAGCCAAAGCCAATGCTTAGTTGATTCAGAGGAAAATGTTAGGAAATATATATTGGATATATATCTTGGACTTGAACGTCCACATACCGGATCTAGGAATTGGATTGAATCCAATTGATCTTAGAGATCTACCTTGTTAAGTTTCATACAGCTTGTTGGCCAAAGTCAAGGTTGTGTGTTATTTAACGGGATCCTAGGCCACTAGGAAACTGGGTTTCCCGAGTACTCAACAGAGGGTTAGAGGCTCCCCGAAAAATAGTGGGAGGCCAGTATTAAATTTACAATTTCGTTTAATACTTGTTGATACGCGCTCTTTTATTTTATTTATCGTCGTCATAAATATATTAGTTAGACTAATATTTGTTTTATTGCTTTCTTTGAACAGTTAGACTATACAAGACACTACTCCACTTGTAGTTGGTTATATAGTTGGACTATAGTAACCATTATATTTTGAGTGTACCCGATATCATTAATTGAATAGTTGGACTATTGCAATCGAGATGGCTGGAAAGATTAGCGTTAGGGACATCGTCATGGGCGATAATGTCTTTAACGGCTCCAATTTTCCAGATTGGGAGATGAATCTCAGGATTGTCCTAGGAGCCGAGAAGTTGCTCTATGTTATAGACAGACCTCTCGGGCCTTAGTCCGGACATGAGCGAATAGTTGATCATGAGCTTTGGAAGACTCATCGAGATGATAACTTTACCGCTCAATCCGTCATGCTTGCTGCAATGACTCCGCAATTTCGTTGTCAGAGCAAAGGATTGGATCCTTACCATATGATGTTGAAATTGAAGGACCTTCACAGATCTAACCTTAGATCTCAGAAGTACGAATTGCAAAAGAAGCTTTTTCGCTCGCGTATGTCAGAGGGTACATCTGTCGAGCACTATTTGTCGCTGATGATTACTGACATTGAACAGCTAGGTCAGTTGGGCATAACCTTCGAGGATGAGACTTCTATAGATTTGATCTTACAGTCTCTACCTGATTGCTAGGGCGGGTTCATCATGACTACAACATGATGAACCAATAGAAGACTCTTGGAGAGTTGATGGCTATGCTCAATGAGGTAGAGCCATAGTTTCTGAAGGGCAAGAAGCACGAGGCTCATCTTACTTTGACATCTCAGAAGGCCAAGGCTTGGCCGAAGGCTTCTGGAGGTGTGATAAAGAAGAAAAAAAATGGGCAAGGCAAAATCATCAAAGTCTTCTGGGAAGACTAAGGACAAATCCCAAGACGTCTGCCTATATTGTGGCAAACGGGGTCACTGGAAGCGTGACTGCCGTGAGTACAAGGCGGAGTTGAAGGAAGCGAGGGCGGGCAAGGCTCCGGCTTCAGATATGTTTGTTATTGAAATAAACATGTCCACTACTGGTTTTAAAAATTTGATTTTTGATTCTGGATGTGGTACTCATATATGTACTGATGTGCAGGATCTACAGATTAGCAGGAGACTGGCTTTAGGAGAGATCGACCTCCGAGTCGGAAATGGGACTAGAGTCGTCGTTTTGGCCGTTGGCACCTATATTTTGAATCTGCCCTCGGGGCATGTACTTAATTTAGGAGACTGTTATTTTATACCTAGTTTGAATAGGAATATCATCTCTGTATCTTGTATAACCCGATGCGGGTATACCTTTGTATTCCGGAACACTGGGTGTTTTGTATATAAATATGATGTTTTGATTTGTACAGCTGATGTTAATAATGGTCTTTATATTTTGAATATAAATGAATCTCAAACATATAACATGACAAACAAAAGACTCAAATTGAGTAAAACAGATGAAACTTATATGTGGCATTGTCGTCCGGGACACATTAACAAGACTCGTATATCCACACTTTCAAAGAGTGGATACTTGGACAGATTTGATCCTAATTCATATGACGTCTGCGAATCCTGTTTATTAGGAAAAATGTCGAACTGTAAAGGTGTACGTGCCACCGAACTGTTAGCCCTAGTTCATAGTGACATATGCGGGCCCATGTCTAGCCAAGCTAGAGGTGGATATGAATACTTTGTAACCTTTACGGATGATGCATCGCGTTATGGTTATGTGTATCTTATGAGACACAAGTCAGAAACTTTTGAGAAATTCAAAGAGTTTCGACACGAAGTGGAAAAACAAACCGGCAAAAGTATTAAAACATTGCGGTCGGACCGTGGTGGAGAATACTTGAGCAATGAGTTTCTTGATTACTAGAAAGAATATGGTATTCTTTCACAGTGGACTCCTCCCGGGACACCTCAATTGAACGGTGTGTCCGAACAGAGAAACTGAACTTTGTTGGACATGGTAAGGTCAATGATGAGTCGCACTGAGCTACCAATTTCCTTCTGGGGATACGCATTGAACAGTGCAATACTTATTTTGAATAAGGTTCCGTCAAAGTCTGTTGGACAAACTCCATATGAATTATGGACAGGAATGAAATCGGGTTTCACGTTCCTGAAGATTTGGGGATGCTAGACATATATTAAACGTTTGGATAGTACTAAACTAGAACCCAAATCGGATAAGTGCCTATTTGTAGAATATCATAGGGAAACCAAATGATATTACTTTTATCACCCACAAGAGAATAAAACATTTGTTGCTCTCCATACGATATTCCTATAAAAGGAATTCCTAAATGTAGTGGTAAGTGGGAGGAAAGTAGAACTCGATGAAAATCGGAGTGATACTATTCATGGCACCGAACCCCTTACGGAACACCAACATTCCATCAGGGATGTGACTATTCCATAATCTTCTAATACACAAGAACCGTGTAGGTCGGAGAGAATCAAAAAATAACCTGAGAGGTATGGGTTTCTGATCTCACCTCATGTAGACATTAATCTTATTGAGGTAGACAAACCGGCTATGTATGAGGAAGCGATACTAGGTATCGACTCCGCTTTATGGTAGGAAGACATGAAGTCCGAAATGGATTCCATGTATACCAACCAAGTTTGGACACTGGTTGATGCTCCAGAAGGCGTTAAGTCTGTTGGTTGTAAATGGGTCTTCAAAAGGAAGATGGACATGGAAGGCATTATACAAACGTACAAAGCTAGGCTTGTAGCGAAAGGGTATCGTCAACGACATGGTGTCGATTACGACGAAACTTTTTCACTTGTTGCCATGATTAAATCCATTCGGATAATGCTTGCAATTGCTGCATAGTTCGATTATGAAATATAGCAGATGGACGTCAAAACCGCTTTCCTTAACGGAAACCTTTTGGAGGATGTTTATATGCAACAGCCTGACGGTTTTGTCATGCCAAAATATGCAAACAAGGTTTGCAAGTTAAACTTATCCATTTATGGATTGAAGCAAGCATCTCGTTCTTGGAACCAATGTTTTGATGAGATCATAAAAGAATATGATTTCATTCAATACGAAGATGATTCTTGTATATATAAGAAGGTTAGTGAGCGCACTGACATTCATTGTCCTATATGTAGATGATGTATTGCTTCTTGGCAATGACATTCCCATGCTACAATCGGTGAAAGCTTGGCTTTCATTAAAATTATCCATGAAAGACCTGGGAGAAGCAGCCTTTATTTTGGGAATAAGGATCTACCGGGATAGATCCAGAAAGCTACTTGGACTCTCCCAAAGCACGTACATTGACAAAGTGTTGAAGAGATTCAACATGGATCAGTCTAAGAGGGGATTGCTTCCGGTATCACATGACGTCTCTCTATCTAAGGACATGTGTCCTAAAACTCAAGATCAAATAGATGCAATGAGTCGGATCTCGTATGCTTCCGTAGTCGGATCGATCATGTATGTCATGATATGTATGCGACCTGATGTCTCGTATGCTTTGAGCATGTGCAGTCGCTATCAGGCCGATCCAGGTGATGGTCACTGGATTGTTTTTAAGAACATCCTTAAGTATCTTAGACGAACTAAGGATGCTTTCTTAGTCTATGGAGATGGAGAACTTGAGGTGACTGGGTTCACCGATGCAAGTTTCCAAACCGATAAAGATGACTGTAAGTCACAATCGGGGTACATATTTAGTTTGAACAACGGAACAGTGAGCTGTAAATCTTCCAAGCAAGAGACTGTTGCCGATTCAACAACAGAAGCGGAATATATTGCTGCAACTGAGGCAGCAAAAGAAGCAGTTTGGATCCGTAAATTCCTAATTGGATTAGGAGTAGTTCCATTAGCAGCTGATCCCATACCTTTGTATTGTGACAATAACGAGGCTATAACACAGGCTAAGGAACCACAGTCTCATCAACGATCCAAGCATGTACTTCGACGTTTCCATCTGATTTGTGAGATCATACATCGTGGCGATGTGAAGATCGAGAAGATCACATCAGATGATAACATTGCAGATCCGCTGACGAAAACTATTTCTCAGCAAAAGTTTGAGCGACATATACATAGTTCAGGTGTTAGATACCTGAGTGATTGGCTATGAGCCAAGTGGGAGATTGTTGGACAATTATGACCCATAACATCACTATTTGTAAAAGACATTGTGTTTTTGTACAAATTAACTATGTGACAAAGGAAATTGCTATTTTATCATTTTATAATTGGATTACTTGGATATATAAATGATAAAAGTCCATATGATTAGTACCGAATTAATAAGATATGAGACAATATTAATCCACGAAAGGTTTGATCATTAAATATCCCTAGTCGTAGTATTATCGAGACTGGACATCGATAATGCGGAATAGACTAGTATTACACTTGTGCACGTTATGGAAGCTTAACGGCATAGTTCTCATATATTTAAGTATTGGATACTTATGCAAGTGTGATAAGAGGTTATGTTAGCTGTTGGACCGGGAACAGCTTCGCTCTGGATAGACCCCTTGGAGTCCCATTGGTAGTATGACTATGTGTCTATAGGAATCCAAATCAGGGTAGGTGTATGTGGTCTTAACCTGAGACTTGCATCGCTAATACTTGCGATAATCAGTACGCTTTGGTTTTGGTCATCCGGAGCTTTAACAGGTTCTGTGTACGCCTCTTCTGGGTTTATTGAGAATCGTAGTTGGGTGTGATGTCAAGATGGAAATATGACTTCAATCATAAGGAGATGATGATCACGCAGAGATACAAAACTAGTACTTTTAAATGCTGCAGCTATCGGGATAATATGACTAGGTCATGATTATCCGATTACAGAGACTAGTTGCTAGTGATCCGATATATGCTTCGTACAGAGCATACATAATTCCAGCCATAGGCCTAGCATGTGACTTCCGATACTGGATCGTATTACGCAATACATTATATACTATGCCTGATACAGATTATATATTCTTCGTTGAATATTTCTGGAGAATTGGGTAGGCATGGTGCTTTGCTAGAAGCCAACCATGTCTTGTAAATCGATGAGAACGTTGTACGCGGTACGCACGTGTCGGATAGTCCGACAACCATATTTACTGCCAACATATCCATGGATCTCTTGGGTCGCTTCCCAAAGATTCACCAATGACATTTGACTCTAACAGAATTAATCTGGGACTAATTATGAGAGAGAAAATTAATATGGGATTAATTGATTCAATAATTTATCTGGGATAAAATTCATCTAGAAGAGAGAACGCGATTAATTTGGAATTAATAGATTAAATAATATATTGGATATATTAATTGAAATTGGATTTCAATGCGGAATTAAAATTGGATTTTAATTCGGGCAAATGAATTAATTTGGAATTAATTCATAAGCGACTTTCGTAATAATTTTGCTAGGCATTTTTATTTAATTAAATTGGATTTAATTGCGTCGCAACGGAAAATTTGTTTAATCGGATTAAACGAACCCGAGCCCAAAGTGTGTTGTGTAAGCCAACTTGAATTTTGAATTTAAAGTGGTGGGACCCACTAACTTACATCACTAGTCATTAGTTGATGAAAATGGTTGGATGCATTTAATGTATTATTTCTTCCAACACACTTAGTTTTCTTTTTGGAAAAGATATACACAACTTTGGAAGTCCACTTTGGTATTAGTTTTCTGGAAAAACAAAATATCAAAAACTCTATCTTCCTCTCTACCTCATTGTCGTGAGTTCTTCTTCTCCAAAGGAAAATTTTGGTTCAATTAGCTAGCACTTAAAGGAGTCTTGTGAGGTGATAGGGAAACTCTCCATTAAGTTTGTAATTCATTTCAAAGCTTGGAGCTTCCAACATACAAAGAATGTTTTTGAAATCCATCATCCAAACCGATCTATGTAAATTCTTTCCGCAAACTTACTTGTTTAATTCACACACTTGAATCAATGTTTAGAGATCATTGGCATGTCTAGGACACTAACACTTATGACATGCTATAAAGTGTGCCACCTTACTGAACCTATCAATCACTATAAAAATGGAATCTCTACCCCGCCTAATCCTAGGTAAACCCAATATAAAGTCAATTGATACATCTACCCATGGCTCACTAGGTACACGCAATGATGTGTACAAACCATATGGTAGATGCTTATATTTAGCCTTTTTACAAGTTAAGCATCTATATGGTGCTCAATACCTCTAATGGGTGGAAGCCCACTAGGAATATCCTTTGTCAGCCCATCACTGAATTCCTGCAAAAGAGATGAAATAGACATATGAAGCAAAGAGTAAGTGTTAGCAAGAAAAGCACGGCGATCATTGTAGACTAGCAAAAGCATAAGCTTGCTAGCCTTAAAAGCCCTAATTGCTTCACCTTCACCCATGTAGAAGTTATTTTTCACTAGTCCTTTTGTTTCCCTCTGAAGTTCACTCACACTCCCCTTGGGAACACTCACGCCCTTAGCCTTAATTTCCTTACTAGGATCGGTCACACTCCCCTCACGTGTTTTCTCCAAGGCTGTGTTTGCACTCTCTTTCTCTTATCTCTCTCAAGTTATAACTTGACTTGATCCTCGTGGACTTTTCCTTGTGTAAGTGGGTATAAGGTAATGAGTTTTCCCTTATGCTTTATCCAAAAAAAAAAAGTTTTCCCTTATGCTGAAAGGAATACTTATTCTTAAACCCATCATGTATAACCTTCCTATCAAACTGCCACGACCTTCCTAAAAGAATGTGACATGCATGCATGGGTATCAAATCACACAAAACATCATCAGAATATGGCCCAATGGTGAAGCTCAATAATACCTGCCTAGTCACATGCACTTCTCTACAGTTATTCAATCACTACAACTTGTAAGGCTTGGGATACTTTAAGCAATCTAATCCCAACCTGTTAATTAAAACCGTACTTGAAACATTAGTATAAATTCCCCTATCAATGATCATACTACACCCCTTGCCATTCACACGACATCTAGTGTGGAATATGTTCTCCCTCTGCTGATCACTCTCATCCTAAATAATTTGTGCAGTCAAAGCACGATTGATAACTAAGGAAAGTTATCCAGTGGGTATGCAGCTCTCTCTCTATCACTAGTATCCTCAATCTCAAGCTCATCATCATCAAAATCAACCTTTCTGTCAGTAGAATGTACCTCACCACTCTTCTTATCAATCACTAAGGTGGGCCTGTTGGGGCTTTGTGAAGCATAGTGTCTCATGCCCAAATACTTGAAACACTTGAGGTCCTTAGTCTTTGGTGTTGTACTATCAGGTTTCGGTCTAGCCTTGTTTGGTTTCGTAGCCTCTTTACCCTTGGCACTAGATTCGGCCTTTGGCATGTTAAAGCCTCCATCTTATCGATCATTAGAAGCCCATTTCCCCTTCCAAGCAGTAGTAGTCTGAGTACCAAATCTGGATGTAGACTTCTTCTTGCTTGCCTCTCAACCTTGATAGCCATGTGAAACATATTATCTAAATCAACATAATGATGCAACTTCACGATGTTGGCAATCTGTCTATTCAAGCCCCTTAGAAAATGTAGCCATAGTAGCCTCTATATTCTCCATTACATTTGCCCTGATCATGGCAACCTCCATCTCAGTATAGTAATCCTATACACTCTTGGCCCCCTGATACAAATGTTGTAGTTTTTGATACAACTCTCGGTAGTAATAGCTAGGTATGAACCGTTTCCTCATGAGACCTCAAAGCTTTTCCCATATCTGAACTGACCTCTCCATCTCAGTCTAGTAATCCTCTACACTTTTGGCCCCATGATACATATATTGTAGTTTCTGATACAACTCTCGGTAGTAATGCTAGGTATAAACCGTTTCCTCATGAGACCTCGAAGTTTTTCCCATGTTTGAACTGGTCTCTCATGATTCATCATTTGGTTGGTGACAATCTGATCCCACCAAATCATCGTATAATTAGTGAATTCAATGGCTACAAGATTGATCTTTTTTTCATCAGAGTAATAATGACAATTGAAAATCAACTCTATTCTCTTCTCCCACTACAAATACGCTTGATGATCATTCTTGCCTTGGAATTTTGGTATCTTGATCTTGATACTGCTCAAATCACCATGCCTACCATAACCTTTCCTATCCTAATCCTCACGTCTGTCATCAAATCCTCTATGTCTATCAAACCTCATATCTCTTCTACCATACCTCCACTCTTGCCTATGATTCATGGGCCTATACTTCTCTTCCTCCTTCTCAACATAGTCTTCCAAATCATCAAAACCATCAGGATCATTCTCGGACTCAGCCTCCACTAGTGGTACTCGAATTGGTGGAACTTGCAGTGATGGCACAATCTGCGATGGTGGTACTCTTGGAACCCTGCATGTCTCTGTACTATCCATGCTCTTTTACAGCTTCTCTAATGCAGTATTCACATTCTCCATCATATCCATAAACTTCCTATCTAAAGCCTCAAGCTTTTTATCCTCTATGAAACTAGTTCATGCCATCTCAAAGCTTCAATAAAAATATTCGAAGTAACAAATATGTGAACAAAATTATATAACCCACAATCTCACACGCTCATGTGTTTTCACTCAAATACGTATCACTCCACTCCACTCCACTCATATTTGCACTCAATATAATGTGAATATGACTTACCAAAGAAGCGCACAACAATATGTAATCTTCCAGCTAGCATAAACAACAAGAAACTAATATAGGGCAAACATAGTAATGCGAGTAAGAATGAGAAAATACGTAGACTCAATTCAAAGAAAACCTAAAGCTATAATACTTGGAATATAGAAATTAGAAACTAGCACAACAAGTAAAAAAACATGCAAACAATTGCAGACGTATGCAAATTCGGACGGAAATTTGGTGCCTCAATAGAAATTTTGATGAATTACAATCCACAGATACCCAAATGAGAAAAATAGAACCAACGAAATTGAATAAAATTTTGAACTTTTTTTACTATTTTTTTCTCTTTAGGTCACTTGAGCACAAAAAATATTCTAAGTGTTGACCGGTATGGTTACTTCCCGATTCCAGTAACTATGTTTAACTCATAGGTCGGTATGGAGACCGATATGTAGGTCGGTATGGACAAGCTCAGTTTTCATAACTATTTTTGGAACAATGGACCTGTATAGAGTCTGGTATGGTACTGATATGAAACTAGCCAGGTCCTAGTAGTTATATATTCCCCAAGTAGACTGCTATGAAGGTTGGTATAGAGACATGTATGGTTCTTCCAGGTTTCAATAGTTGTTTCAAATGAGTTTTAAAATCGGTATAAGGTCGGTATGCCAGTCACAGGCGATTCAAAACGATATAAACACTTAAGAAACCCAAAAACCAAGAATCAAGATGAACAAATATCTTGATGACCAACAACACACAACAAAGACTAAATGAAAAACACAAAGTACAACACAACGGATAGAACCCCAAGAACCAAAAATTTGATTTTGTAGGAACAAAACCCTTCCAAGGCCATAAAGAAGACCCACTAAGAACTTGTCTTTGAGAACACTTAAGATTATTCCTTGTAGTGTTCTGCTAGCATGGAGACGCCACTAAGGTTGCAAGGCCTAAGATAATTCGAAGTTGAAACAAAGGGAAATCCCTTGTTTAAGCTTGAATTTTGGCCACAGCCATTTCTTTGAGAGAAATTTCGAAAATGGAGGGTTCTTTTCATTAAGGAAGATAAGTTACAATATATAGTATGATGAAAGAAACCATAATGGGCGTAAAAATACCAAAACACCCTTAATGGCTACTTAAAGCCTATGCCCTTAATAGTCATTTAGTAATCTAGACAAGTTTCCATAAAAGTCAACAAAGGTGGCAAAGTAATAAAACTTCATCAACAACTTTGAAAAAAAAATAATAAAGGAAAAACAACAAGCATCACAAAAATTCAACAAAGGTGGTAACTTTTCCCAAAATATTTCAAGTTGTTCCCTTTGCATAAAAATACCAAATTTTCGTGGGCTTCATGTAACAATGCTCAAATATTATGTCTCAAGCCCATTAAGCCTTGTGTAACTCAAATACTTGTTGTTGGGCTTGATTCGGCTTCATTCGTCAAAAAGGTATTTGACTTCCGAATTGCTAGTGCGTTAATCTGGTATGACTTTGGTCAAGTGGAATAGCTTTGGACCCACTCTATTGAAGCCCTCATTTGACACCAATATGCCCTGGAGTAGTCTGTCACACTCTACCATGGCATTCTGTGCTAGCCCCGCCATTGCGTCTCTGATCTTCTTAGCTCTCTAGCGTGTGATTAACCCTTATTTTCACTTGAAAAGTCTCTACGATATTGATATTCGTGACATCTAATGTTCAAGTCATACCAGAAGATGCGCAATTGCCAATTTTGAGGATATGACCTTTTGAAGAATTTGGCCATTTTATGTCTTATATGTAATTCGGCCAAATAGGCTTGTATTTTGACTTTATGCTTGATATGTTGACTCTAGTTAGGCCATTTGTAACTTAGTTAGCTTGATAATTTGGGTCAAATAGGATTATAACTAAATTATTTAGTCAAAAGGACCTATTAGGTATTTGTAAGATGCCACTTTTGTTGACTTTTTAATTTAGATCTTTTTACCACTTGCATAAAGATCATGGTGGAGGACATTTATATTAGTTAGTAAATGACTATTAAGGGCTTGATCTTTTGATGAAAGCTTATGATACTGTTTGTTGGGATTTTATGGTTGAGGTTTTATGGACTATTGGTTTTCCTGAGAGGATGGTGGGTTGGATTCGGGAGTGTATGACTTTTACTATATTTTATGTGTCTATTAATGAGGAGTTGCATGGCTTTTTCTCTCGGGGCCGTGGTCTGTGACAAGGTGATCCTATGTATCCTTATATTTTTATTTTGGTTATGGAAGTTCTCTCGGGCTTACTTCATAATATTGCTCATGATCGGGGTTTCAAGTTTCATTGGCGCTGTTCTAAAAACCGCCTCACATATTTATGTTTTGCAGATGACCTTACGATTTTTTGTAAGGCGGATGCCTCCTCGGTCTCTTGGATCAAGGATTGTCTTTGGCAGTTTATGGGTTTTTCAGGCTTGGTCCCGAATCTAGCTAAGAGTCATATTTTCTCCTCCGGTATCTCTCTTACTCTTAAGGATCGACTGCTTCATGTTTTGGGTTTCCAATAGGGTGTTCTTCCAGTACAATATTTGGGAGTTCCATTGATTTCTTCTAAGCTCCGGGCTTCAGATTGTGCTTCTCTTGTTGAGCGTATTGTCAAGCGTGCCAAGAGTTGGAGTAGTAAGTTTCTTTCATATGCGGGGCGGCTTCAACTCATCAAATTTTTTTTGTTCTCCATTCAAGTTTATTGGTCTTCTTTATTTATTCTTCCTAAGTCTGTTATTAGGAAGGTGGAGACTACTCTCAGATCTTTCCTTTGGAAGGGTAGTGAGCTTACTTCCTCGGGGGTGAAAGTGGCTTGGAGTAGAGTTTGTTTACCTCTGGAAGAGGGGGATTAAGAGATTGGAAGAGGGGGGATTAAGAGATTGGATACTTGGAATAGAGCGGAAATTGTTAAGCATTTATGGTTCCTTTGCTCTAGCAAGGTCTCCTCTTGGTCGAATTGGGTTCAATCTTACCTGCTTCGGGGGTGGAGTTTTTGGGTGGTGTCATGTTCTGGGATTGTTCTTGGAGCTGGCGGAAGATCTTGGAGTTTGTTCTTGGGCTCGTCGGAGAATAAGGTTTAGGATTGGGAATGGTGAAAAGATGATGTTGTGGTTTGATAACTGGCATCCTCTGGATCCGATTATGGATACGTTGGGTGAGAGAGTTATTTACGACTCTTGCTTAGATAGGATGGCTACAGTAGCTTCTATCATCTCTAACTCTTATTGGCATTGGCCCCTAGCTAGGTCTGCTGCCCTTGTTGATTTGGCCCGGTCCCATCTATCGGATCCTTCTAGTATGAGGGAGGAAGAGTTGGTTTGGGAGGATGTCAGTAGATGGAGGTTTTCATTGGATAGTGCTTGGAATGCTATGAGGACGAGAGGTACCTTGATGTGTTGGTATCGAGTTGTTTGGTTTCATAAAGCTATCCCGCGCCATTCTTTTATGCTTTGGATGACTATTCAGGGTGGCCTTTGTACTCAGGACGGTATCTCTGCTTGCTCGCGATGTGTCCTTTGTGGCTGCTCAGGTGAGGATATTGATCACCTTTTCTTCCAATGTTATTTCTCTTTGCGTGTTTGGACGACTGTGGTGGCTATGTGTGGGTTAGATTGGAGTTCTCGAGATAAGTTGCAGACTGTTGAGTGGATGTATCAGTTTGCCGACGACTATTTATGTCATCTTCTTGTTCGGCTTTCATTTGCTGCGTCAGTTTACCATATCTGGAGGGAGAGGAATGCCCGCACTCATGATGGGCCTCCTCGCTCTGTCACTGCTCTTCTTAGTGATATTGTGTTTATTGTTCGGACTCGTGCTAGCTTATTATGGAGGGTGAAACCATCTTATGATAATAAATGGCTTCACCTCTCCTAGCACCTGCCCGATTATATCTTCTGATAATCTTATTTTGTTTATAGCCATACAACTTTTCTACTATGAGGGCATGTCCTCTCTAGTTGTCTGAGGTATGCCCCTTTGCTCTTGAATACTTTATCCAAAAAAAATAGTGCTATGAGGCTTTGCTTTCCAGGGGTTCTCGGGTGAGCTGGAGTCGGGTCGTGTGGTTTCAAAGGGCGGTCCCGAGACATGCTTTCATTATTTTTTTGGTGATTCAAGGTGGCCTTTACACTCGGGATAGACCGATGGGCTTGGCATTTCTAATCAGTCTATGTGTGTATTTTGTTGTAATCTTGGAGAGGATGTAGATCAACTTTTTTATCCACTGCTCATTTTTTTCTCGGGTTTAGCCTTCTACTTTGGGTAAATGCGACATTATTTGGCACTCTTGTGATTGGCATCATACAGTCTCATGGATGGAGCAGTACTGTAGCGGTTCATTATGTCATTTGATAGTTCGGCTCTTCTTTGCAGCGGTAGTCTACTTTTTTGGCGAGGGAGGAATGCTCGATTGCAAGGTGAGCCTCTTCGGGCTCGTAGTGTGATTCAGAGTAATATTGTATTTAATGTACGGACGCATGCTAGATTATTAAAGAAAGTGAAACTGACAAGAACTCACTTGGGTTGGAAACCAAGCAAACCCCAAGCATCTTTCTCAAAACCCCAAGAACTTTGAATACTGATTTTGTAGGAACAAAACCCAACCAAGATCAGCCCCTAACCACCATGAAACTCACGTCCATGATAACCACAAGCATGAAATCAGATTTTATTTTGATAGCAATGGAGACGCCACTAAGTTGCCAAGCTTAGATAAGTCAATTTGAACTTGAAAAGGGGAATCCCTCCCTCAACAAGGTTTTGGCCATAGCCATGGAAAGCTCAAGCTTTTCTTTCTTTCAAAATTCTGTATATTACGTTGGTTATCCAAAAATACAAAGAAGAGTCATATAATAAGGGTTATAAAAGGGTAAAAAGGCTAAAATAACCCTAGAGCTAAAATTACCAAAAGCACTAAGTCAAGCACCTCAACCACGACCATTAAGGTCCTTTTGCACCTAAATAAACTTAAAACAAAGATTAGAAGCTAATCTCACTTAAGCTAATTAAGGTGCTTACATGCTATAGTAAATTGACGTGCTTCCAGCTAAGTACAAATCTAAGCATAATTAAGCCTAATGGCATAGTCAACCATGCTAATTACATCATAAATAAAGTCAAAATGTCAAGCACAAATGACAAAAATGCCCCCATTTGGCCGAATTCAACATAGTCCCAAAATGGGTGAAATCGGGTCAAAAGGGTGCTGGTGCTGAAGCTGCTCTGCTATGCTTCAGTCTGAGCTGATCTGGGTCAAATGAAATAGGTTGGGGACCTCTCTGGTTATGCCCATATGTGTCTCTAGTGTGCACTTGACTTGGTTGCTGCAACTGGTCACATAGCTCTAAGCTAGTCCCGCAAAGGCCTCTATGATCTTCTTTGCTCTTTGACGTGTGATTGGACCTGTTGGCAACTGCATGGGTTCCTCTAAGTTGTTAGCTGCATCCTGTAATGTCTCTGGTGTGGTTGGACTCATGTCATTCCCTCCTTGTTGAAAAGGATTCGACCTCGAATCTGAACCTGCATCAAAATGAGTTAAGTCAGAAACATTAAAAGTAGTAGATACGTTGTACTTACCTTGCAAATCCATCTTATATGCATTGTCATTGATCCTTTGTAAGACTTGAAAAGGTCCATCTCCTCTCGATTGTAGCTTGGATCTTTTCCTCTTACATATAAAGCCACACCCAATTGCCGGGGTCAAACACAATGCGTTGGAAACCTATTATTCTCACCAACTCTGCCTTTCCCTTATCATTCATACTCCCAGCTTAATAAGAATCAAAGATAATAAATCCATATGAGTTAAAGAATTAGAATCATAATCAATCTCATAAGGCAAGTAAAAACTAGAAGGATGAATGCATCTATTATATGCAAACTCTGGCCCCGCTATTGCGTCTGTGATCTTCTTAGCTCTTTGGCGTGTGATTGGGTCTGTTGGCAATTGCAAAGGCTCTAATGTTCCATGGGTGACTGCATTCATGTCAAATGTTGTCCCTTGGATCATGTCATTCTCCCTCTCTTGAAATGGATTCATCCTCGAATCCGAACCCGGATCATAGATAGTTATGACAAAATCAATTGGACGATGATATTGAAATATAAAAGAATCATACTTGACCACTTGTACCTGCGATGAAAAAGCATAAACAATAGAGAAAATGTTATGGAAAAACTTCACTACCACATCTACTTTCTTTTCACCAGCTCTCACAGCTTCATCATCACTCATGGCCACTATCTCAACCATACTTGCAAAGACCTCCTCACACACCTGGTCAACTTCACTATGTTTTTCAACCTCAAAGCACACAACCTCACAAGTGTTTACTCCCTCAATGCTCACGGTCTCACAAGCATTTTCATTCGCTATGCACTCAACATCACAAGTTCTTCTCACTTTATTACACACAACTTCAATAGCTTTTGGTTGTTGAGTACTCTCTTCATTCACTGCATATTTAGTTACCTTCCAAGTCTTTTTCCATTTCTCATAAGATTTTCTATAATCACTCATAATATCTTGGATATCACTTTTGAAAGTATCCAAAACCTCGATCTTATCATCAATAGTTAAACTTGGACCTGCCATCTCAACACTAAACAAACAGATTAGAAATAATAAAAAGCAAAACAAAATATGTAAATCCTCACAATTTCACGTGCTTACACTCGAATGATATCACTCCACTCGTGTTTGCACTCTATTGGCTTTTACCCGATACTGTGCTCACAATCACTTCCTTTTACCACTCTCGAGTTCTTCATCAATTCAATTACAAATCAACTCAATTCCTAGAATGGTCAACTAAGGTGTAGTCCACAAGCTAGCAGAAACACAATGTATATATAGAGCATGTGGAATAAAGCAAATAAGATAAGTAATCATAGAGACTCAATCGAAAGAAACCTATAGCTAGAGTGCTCAGAATAAGAAAGAATGACGAGTTAGCTAAATGCAATAAATAAGCAAGCAAGCAATCAACGTGTCACTGAAGTAATCTTGTGGTAACTCACTATAGTGTTTGAGCTCACCTTTCTTTTCTTCTCACACACACTCACAAGTGTTTACACTCCAATGAAACACAATGAAGCACAAAGGATTTCAATTCGGCAATAACACAAATATAGTCTTTCAAGCTCAAACCAATACAAACCAAATCAAATCAATGTAACTCATGTAAAGCAATCCAATCAACTTGCAAATGGTCTAATCAAGCTAAGCACAATGCGACCAATTCTCTTTCTTCTTTTTTTTTTCACTTTTTTTTTTTCAAAACAAGTAGGTGACTCAGCTGCTTACGTAAGTAGCTTACAAGTAGGTCAAGTAAGCATGTCAATTCAGCAATGGTAAGTTACAAACCAACTAAACACTTTTTCCAATTAACTTGGTGATGCAGCATCTTGCCCCTTCAAGCACCTCTCAAATGCAATGATGGCTACTCAAATTTCCATGTCAAGCTCATGAGTGCTTCCATTTTCAATGTCATGCTAATGATGGCTCACGAAAATCAGCAAGCACACTTGTTAATTCATGCTTCAACATAAGCACATCAAGCATCTTACTCACAGAAATATGTGTAACAAAGCAACCAGACTTGTCTCACAAAGTTAACACACAAGCATAAGTAAACTTCAAGAGTAAGTCACGGCCTCATCAATCCATAAGCATTTCATTTTTTTTCAACACTCATTCACTCAAATGCCTCACCACAACACTCAAAAACACTTGTTTTCCTCACACTTCACAAGATTGCAACAACTTCACAAAGATTGCAAACAAGTTAGTTCACGCAAATGCTTGGAGTAATGAAGTGCAATCTGATATTCTCAAAGTAGATATGAACAATACCTATTGAAAACAAGCTAAGTGACATGCATATGGCAAGAACAAAGCAAGGGTGGTGATCGTTCTTCCTTGGCCGAATCTGACCTGATGCATTTTTTTTTTAATTTTTGAAACTAATAACTTAATAACAATGTTAAACACGTCCTAGTAACATACAATTAACAACTAAACACTTGATTCACGCAAAGAACACAAAATCCCCAATTTTGACCTAAGTAGCCAAAAATTAACTCAAAGAAATACTCATGATCAATCAAAAACACTCAAGGGCAGAATGTTATTCATGCTATTTTGATCACAAATCAACAAGAATCAGCAAGAAACAACAAGATCCAACAATGGCCGAATCAAGGTGGAAGTAAAACCTTGAAGCCGAAATTAAATCAACAAAGAACAAAGACGAATACAAGATTAAACAACACAAAGTATAGGAAATCAGACCTCAGAACCCTAAGCTTTGATACCAAATGACAAGAACTCACTTGGGTTGGAAACCAAGCAAACCCCAAACATCTTTCTCAAAACCCCAAGAACTTTGAATACTGATTTTGTAGGAACAAAACCCAACCAAGATCAGCCCCTAACCACCATGAAACTCACGTCCATGATAACCACAAGCATGAAATCAGATTGTATTTTGCTAGCAATGGAGACGCCACTAAGTTGCCAAGCTTAGATAAGTCAATTTGAACTTGAAAAGGGGAATCCCTCCCTCAACAAGGTTTTGGCCATAGCCATGGAAAGCTCAAGCTTTTCTTTCTTTCAAAATTCTGTATATTACGTTGGTTATCCAAAAATACAAAGAAGAGTCATATAATAAGGGTTATAAAATGGTAAAAAGGCTAAAATAACCCTAGAGCTAAAATTACCAAAAGCACTAAGTCAAGCACCTCAACCACGACCATTAAGGTCCTTTTGCACCTAAATAAACTTAAAACAAAGATTAGAAGCTAATCTCACTTAAGCTAATTAAGGTGCTTACATGCTATAGTAAATTGACGTGCTTCCAGCTAAGTACAAATCTAAGCATAATTAAGCCTAATGGCATAGTCAACCATGCTAATTACATCATAAATAAAGTCAAAATGTCAAGCACAAATGACAAAAATGCCCCCATTTGGCCGAATTCAACATAGTCCCAAAATGGGTGAAATCGGGTCAAAAGGGTGCTGGTGCTGAAGCTGCTCTGCTATGCTTCAGTCTGAGCTGATCTGGGTCAAATGAAATAGGTTGGGGACCTCTCTGGTTATGCCCATATGTGTCTCTGGTGTGCACTTGACTTGGTTGCTGCAACTGGTCACATAGCTCTAAGCTAGTCCCGCAAAGGCCTCTATGATCTTCTTTGCTCTTTGACGTGTGATTGGACCTGTTGGCAACTGCATGGGTTCCTCTAAGTTGTTAGTTGCATCCTGTAATGTCTCTGGTGTGGTTGGACTCATGTCATTCCCTCCTTGTTGAAAAGGATTCGACCTCGAATCTGAACCTGCATCAAAATGAGTTAAGTCAGAAACATTAAAAGTAGTAGATACGTTGTACTTACCTTGCAAATCCATCTTATATGCATTGTCATTGATCCTTTGCAAGACTTGAAAAGGTCCATCTCCTCTCGATTGTAGCTTGGATCTTTTCCTCTTGCATATAAAGCCACACCCAATTGCCGGGGTCAAACACAATGCGTTGGAAACCTATTATTCTCACCAACTCTGCCTTTCCCTTATCATTCATACTCCCAAGCTTAATAAGAATCAAAGATAATAAATCCATAGGAGTTAAAGAATTAGAATCATAATCAATCTCATAAGGCAAGTAAAAACTAGAAGGATGAATGCATCTATTATATGCAAACTCTGGCCCCGCTATTGCGTCTGTGATCTTCTTAGCTCTTTGGCGTGTGATTGGGTCTGTTGGCAATTGCAAAGGCTCTAATGTTCCTTGGGTGACTGCATTCATGTCAAATGTTGTCCCTTGGATCATGTCAGAAACCATCTTACAATAATAAATGGCTTTACCATTCTTGGCATTTGCCCAATGACATTTTATGAGTTACCTTTGTTTGTTTTGCTGATTGCCTACTTGGCTCTAGTTGCTTACTTAGAGGGCCTGCCCTCCTATGCTTTTGTAGTTTCCTTTAGTTTAATATACTTACCTTATCAAAAAAAAATCATCCAAGTGAGTTCCTCATCACCAAGTAAATAGTTTCTTCAAGCAACTTGGTGATGCAACTACTTCCCTCTTCAATCACCTTAAAAAAAATGATTGCACCTCAAGTTTCCATGCCAAGCTAATGATTACACTTTTGTTTTTTGGATAAGGTAAGTATATTAACCAAAAGAAAACTATACAAGAGCAAAGGGGCATACCCCAGGCAACTAGAGAGGATAGACCCTCCTAGAAGAAAAGCCGAAAGGCTACAAGCAAAATAAGATCAAAAGAAGATGTCATCGGGCAAGTGCTAGGAGAGGTGAAGCCATTTATTGTCATAAGATGGATTCACATTCCGTAATAAGCTAGCATGATTCCGAACATCAAAAACAATATCGTGAAGAAGAACATAAACATGCCTAAGAGGCCCATCATGGGTACGAGCATTCCTCTCCCTCCAAATATGGTAGACTGACGCAGCAAAAGACAGCCGAATAAGAAGATGGCACAAATAGGTGTCGAAAACTGACACATCCACTCAACAGTCTGAGGCCAATCATGGTAACTCCAATCTAATCCATACATAGCCAGCACAGCCGACCAGACCCTCGAAGAGAAGTAGTACTGGAAGAAAAAATGATCAATATCCTCACTTGAACAACCACAGAGAATACAACACGAGCAAGCAGAGATACCGAACCTCATCAAACTATCCTGGGTACAAAGGCCTCCCTGAATAGACATCCAAAGCAAAAAGGAATGGCGGGGGATGGCCTTCCGGAACCAAACAACTCGAGACCAACGCATCAACGGACCCACTGCCCGCATGGCATTCCAAGCGCTATCCACTGAAAATCTCCCTCTACTATCGTCCTCCCAAACCAGCACATCTTCCCTCACACTAGAAGGATTCGGAATATGGGACCGAGCCAAATCAACAAGAGCAGCAGATCTATCCAAGCCAGAGTCATAAATCACTCTCTCACCCAACATGTCCATAATTGGACCCATAGGATGCCAATAATCAAACCACAATAAATTCTTCTCACCATTCCTAATCCTAACTCTCATCCTCCACCGGGACCAAGAACGAAGCTCCAAGATCTTCCGCCAACTCCAAGAGCAATCTGTAGGACAAGGAACCTCCCAAAAACTTCTCCCCCTCAACACATAAGACTGAATCCAAGTCGACCAAGAAGAAATCTGGCCAGAATAAAGAAACCAAACATGCTTAACAATAGCCGCTCTATTCCAAGTATCCTGACAAGAAACCCACTTGGATTCGAAATCCATGCAAACCCTAAGCAACGGACAGAACCCCAAGAACTGCAAATTTGATTTTGTAGAAACAAAACCCTTCCAAGGCCACAAAGAAGACCCACAAAGAACTTGCCCTTGAGAACCTTTAAGATGATTCCTTGTAGTGTTTTGCTAGCAGTGGAGACGCCACTAAGTTGCCAAACTTAGATAAGTCGATTCAAACTTGAAAAGGGGAATCCCTCCCTTACAAGAATTCGACCATAACCAAAGCTTTAAGCTTTTGAGTTTTACAAATTTCGTTTATTCCCCTCAAAATGAAAAGGAAATAAAGCTTAAATAGTGTTACAAAGAGAAACCCTAAAGGCATAAAGACAACAATGCCCCTAAAGGCTAAATTACAAAAATACCAAAGTCTTCAAGTCTTCAAAGGCCTGTGAGCTTCATTCAAAATTGATTTGGGCCAAGTGAAGTGGCTTTGGGCCCTCTCTATTGAAGCCCACATGCGTCTCTATTTGTTTGTTGCAATCGGCCATAAAACTCTGAACTAATCCCGCCATTGCTTCTCTGAGTCTTTTGGTCCTCTGCCTCGTAATTGGCCCTTCTAGTACTTGTAATGGCTCTTTTGCTTTGTTGTCGGCCTGGATCATGTCATATCAAATCTCTTAATCCCCAGCCCCCCTCCTTTAGAGGTAAACAAAATATACTCCAAGCCACTCTTGCCCCTGAAGTGGTGAGCGTACTACCCTTCCAAAGGAAAGAATAGAGAGTCGTCCCCACCTTCTTAACAACAGACTTAGGAAGAATAAATAAAGAAGACCAATAAACTTGAATCGAGAGCAAAACAGACTTAATGAGCTAAAGGCGCCCCGCATAAGAGAGAAACTTACTACTCCAACTTTTTGCACGCATAACAATACGATCAACAAGAGAAGCACAATCTGAGGCTCGAAGCTTAGTGGAAATCAAAGGGACTCCCATGTACCGCACTGGAAGAATCCCCTCTTGGAAACCCAGAACATGATGTAGCTGGCCTTGAAGGGTAGGAGAGATACCAGAGGAGAAGAAATGACTCTTAGCTGGATTAGGGACTAAACCTGATAAACCACTGAACTGCCAGAGATAATTCTTGATCAAAGAGACCGAGGAGGCATCCGTTTTACAAAAGATCATAAGGTCATCTGCAAAACAAATATGAGTGAGACGGTTCTTAGAACATCGCCCATGGAACTTGAAACCCCGATTAAGAGCCATTTTATGAAGTAAGCCTGATAGAACTTCCATAGCCAAAACAAAGAGATAAGGAGACATAGGATCACCCTATCACAACCCGCAACCCCCTGAGAAAAAACCATGTAATTCCCCATTAATAGACACAGAAAACCTAGTATAAGTCATACATTCCTGAATCCAACCCACCATCCTCTTTGGAAAACCAACAGTCCACAAAACCTCAACCAAAAAGTACCAACGAACAGTGTCATAAGCTTTCATTAAGTCAATCTTAAGAGCACATCTCGGGGAACCACCAGTCCGATGATAATTCCGAACCAATTCCTGACACAAAAGAATATTGTCGCTGATACGCCTCCCCGCAACAAAAGCAAATTGATTATTACTAATCACTGAGGGAATGACAACATTGATCCTATTCACAATAAGCTTAGCAATACACTTGTAAATAGTGTTGCAATAAGAAATAGGCCGAAAATCCTTAACCTAGGAAGGGTTGGGGATCTTAGGAATCAGAGCATTAGAAGTAGCATTAACCTGTCTCAAGAGACGCCCAGAGGAAAAGAAAGAGTGGATAGCACAAAGAACATCATCCCCCACAATACTCCAAGACTTCTTAAAGAATCCCGAATTAAACCCATCTGGGCCTGGAGCTTTATTGTCCTTCAGCGCGAACAAGACATACTTAATCTCCTCATACGAAACCTCCCGGGCAAGAGACTCCCTCTACTCAGCTGTCACATGCCTAGTAATAGCAGATCGAAGAGCATCACTATCAATATCCTGCTGACATGGCTGGGGCCCCAAAAGGGTCTTAAAAAAAGATGGAATTCTTGCCTCTTCACTTATAATAACAATTTTTTCAATAGGTAGCAAGTGAAATTTTCTTGGATACACACGACCTTAGTGCAAATTTGATGCACTCAATCTTGCTTCACTTGATTCTTCAACATTAACAACTTATATAGCTCTCAGCAATATTCAAGCTTCATCTATTTCAATTTGTTTCATCATTCATTCATTCACATTGATCACCAATGCACTCAAACACTTTTTTTTCACTCAAACTCACAAGATTGCACTAACTTCGCAAGAATGCAAACAAGCAAGCTCATGCCAAAGCTAGAGTAATGGATGCACAATCTGATATTTGCAAAGTAGATATCAATAATACCTAATGAAACAAGACTAATCGGCATGCATTCAACAAGAACTATATAAGATGTCTCAAGATCCTCCCTAGGCCGAATCTGACCTAGTTCTTTTTTTTTTTGTTGATTTTTTGACACAACTAACTTGCTAACAATGTTAACCAACTCCCAACAACATGTAATTAACAAACAACACTTGATTTAAACAAAGAACACAAGCCCCAATTTTGACCTAAAGGTCGAAGCTTAACTCAAAGAAATACTTATGATCAATCAAAAACGCTCAAATGTAGAATGTTATTCATGCTATTTTGATTAAAAAAAATCAACAAGAATCAGCAAGAAATAACAAGATCCAACAATAGCCAAATCAAGGTGGAAGTAAAACCTTGAAGCTGAAACAAAATGAACAAAGAACAAGGATGAAAACATAATCAAAGAACATATAAGGATAGGAAAATCATACCTTAGAACCGCGAGCTCATGATACCAAATGACAAGAAACTTACTTGGGTTCAAAACCAAGCAAACCCCAAGTATTCTTTCTTAAACCCCAAAAACCTTAATCAATGATTTTTTAGGAACAAAAATCATCCAAGATCATCCCTAAACCACCATGAAACCTTGCCCATGATAACTTAAAAACATGAAATCAGAGTGCTTTGCTACCAATGGACACGCTACTAAGCTTGCCATACTTATGTAAGTCGATTTGAACTTGAAAAAGGGAATCACTCCCTTACAAGGTATTTGGCCATAGCCAGAGCTTAAAGCTTGAAATTTTTCTCAAAAATGTTGTGAATAATGTATTAAGGAAGAAGAAAATAAAGTTTAAATAGGTTACAAGCTAAAGCCCTAAAGGGTATGAATGGATAAAAATATCCCTAAGGTGAAATTACCAAAAGACTTAAAAACTACCCAATACTTTCACTCAAGCACGACCCCAAATGTCTTTTACCACCTAAATTAGCTTAAAAGAATGATTAGAAACTAATCTAACTTAAGCTAATTTGAGGTACTTACATTAAATAGTAAATTGACATGCTTACTCAATAATAACAAGGTTCTAAGAATAATTAACCATAATGACAGGATCAACTAGCTTAATTACATCAAAACTAAATTCAACATATCAAATAAAATGATAAAATAATACAAGGTTTGGCCGAATTACAAAACTGTCAAAGTTGGGCGAAATTCTCTAGATAGATCATTGTCTTCAGAACAGCTTTGTCAATCTTCATTCAGATATTATTTGGGCCAAGTAAAGTAGCTTATGTCCCTCTCCATTGTTGCATTCGGCCATGAAACTTTGAGCTAGACCTGTCATTGCTTCCTTGATCTTATTGGCCTTCTGTCTTGTGATTAGACCTATTAGTACTTGCAATGGTTCTACTTTGATCTTGGTCTTATCCCTTGGTGATCCAAGTATGCCTTGGTTCATGTCATAATGTTCCTTGAGTGGCTAGATTCATGTCATTCCCTCCCTCTTAAAAAGGAATCGATCTCGAATCTAAACTTGCATAAAAAAAAGTTAAGTCAGAAACATTAAATGTGGCAGACACATTATACTCACCATGCAATTCTAGCTTAACGCATTATCATTAATCTATTAGAAAACTTGAAAACGACCATCCTCCCTTAGTTGTAGCTTGGATTTACGCTGTTTAGGAAATCTGTCATTATGCATGTGTACCCAAACCCAATCACCAGGCAAAAATACCACACGCTTTCTTACCAAAGTCAACAAAAATGGTCGGAAAGCTTATCAAATTCAACAAAAGTGGTTGGCAACAATACAAATGTTAAAAGTAAGAACCTAACAAAGGAAAAAAAATCAACAAAGGTGGCAAGTTTTTTCCCAAAATGACCAAATTGTCCTATTCGCACAAAAACCTCAAAATTTAGTGGGCCTCATGTAACAATGCCCAAATGTTATGTCTCAAGCCCATTAAGCCTTATGTAAATCAAATACTTGGTTTTGGACTTGATTCAGCTTCATTCCTCAAAATGATAATTGACTTCAAAATTATTGGTGCGTTAATCTTGTATGACTTGGGTCAAGTGGAATAGCTTTAGAAACTTTCCATTGAATCCCCCATATGATTCCAATGTGCCTTCAAGATGTCCGTCACATTTGGCCATATAACCCCCCGAGCTAATCACGACATTGCTTCTCTGATCCTTTTGGCCTTTTATCTTGTGATTGACCCTCCTGGTACTTGCAATGGCTCAATTATATTGTTGGCCATGTCCTTTGATGCTCCATGTGATGCTTGGTTCATGTCATATGTATTTCACTAAATCAGCTTTTCTTTTACCATATAACTCTGCATGCTTATCAACAGGTAATGGTAACAAATCTAATGGAGTTAGTGGCTGAAAACTATAAACAATTTCAAATAGTGAATAAGATGTATAAGAATGAATGTTACTGTTATATGAAAATTCATTAAAACGAAAACAATCCTCCCAAGTTTTTAAGTTCTTAGTGATATGATAGTTGACAAGAAACCCACTTGGATTCGAAATCCAAGCAAACCCCAAGCAACGGACAGAACCCCAAGAACCGCGAATATGATTTTGTAAAAACAAAACCCTTCCAAGGCCACAAAGAAGACCCACAAAGAACTTGCCCTTGAGAACCTTTAAGATGAATCATTGTAGTATTTTGCTAGCAATGGAGACGCCACTAAGTTTGCCAAAACTTAGATAAGTCGATTCAAACTTGAAAAGGGGAATCCCTCCCTTACAAGAATTCGACCATAGCCAAAGCTTTAAGCTTTTGAGTTTTATAAATTTCGTTGATTGTCTCTAAAATGAAAAAGAAAGAAAGCTTAAATAGTGATACAAAGGAAACCCTAAAGGCATAAAGACAACAATGCCCCTAAAGGCTAAATTACAAAGATACCAAAGTCTTCAAGTCTTCAAAGCTGATTTGGGCCAAGTGAAGTAGCTTTGGGCCCTCTCTATTGAAGCCCACATGCGTCTCTATTTGTTTGTTGCAATCGGCCATAAAACTCTGAACTAATCCCGCCATTGCTTCTCTGAGTCTTTTGGTCCTCTGCCTCGTAATTAGCCCTTCTGGTACTTGTAATGGGTCTTTTGCTTTGTTGTCGGCCTGGATCATGTCATCCTCTCCCTCTTGAAAAGGATTCGACCTCGAATCTGTACCTGCATCAAAAGGAGTTAAGTCAGAAACATTAAATGTAGCAGACACATTATACTTACCTTGTAAATCCAGCTAGTATGCATTGTCATTAATCCTTTCCAAGACTTGAAATGGACCATCCCCTCTCGGTTGTAGCTTAGATTTACGTTGTTCAGGAAATCTCTCCTTGCGCATGTGTACCCAAACCCAATCTCCAGGCTAAAATACCACACGTTTTCTTCCCTTATTAGCATGATAGGCATATTGCTCATTCTTTCGTTGTATTTGTTCTCTTGCTTTCTCATGTATATGCTTCACCAAATCGGCTTTCCTTTTTCCATCTAGCCCCGCATGTTCATCAACAGGCAAAGGTAACAAATCTAATGGAGTTAGTGGCTGAAAACCATAAACAATTTCAAATGGTGAGTAAGATGTAGAGGAATAAATACTACGATTATATGCAAATTCAACAAAAGGCAAACAATCCTCCCAAGTTTTTAAGTTCTTATTAATAATAGTACGCAATAACTGAGTCAAAGTCCTATTAACAACCTCGGTCTGGCCGTCAGTTTGGGGGTGGCAAGTAGTAGAATACAAAAGTTTAGTTCCCAACTTACCCCATAAAACTTTCCAAAAGTGACTAAGGAATTTGACATCACGATCTGAAACTATACTCCGTGGAATCCCATGGAGTCGTACTACTTCTCTAAAGAACAAGTCAGCAATGTTAGTGGCATCATCAGTTTTATGACATGCTATAAAGTGTGCCATCTTACTGAACCTATCAATTACTACAAAGATGGAATCTCTACCTTTCTTAGTCCTAGGTAAACCCAAGATAAAGTCCATCGATACATCTACCCATGGCTCACTAGGTATAGGCAATGGTGTATACAACCCATGAGGCATAACCTTAGATTTAGCCTGTTTACAAGTTAAGCATTTATCACACAAACGCTCAATATCTCTCCGCATTTTAGGCCAATAAAAATGTTCACTCAATACCCCTAAGGTTTTGGCAATGCCAAAGTGCCCCATGTGCTTCCCTCACTAACAACTCACGCATACTACAAACAGGAATGCATAATCTATTTTCCCTAAACAGAAACCCATCATGTTGGTAGAATTTACTAAAAGCAGACTTTGCACATGCAGCATAGATAGTACTAAAGTCAATATCACTAGCATAAAGTTCTTTAATAAATTCAAACCCAAGCATTCTTGCACTCAATGAAGTAAGTAAAGCATACCTTCGCGATAGTGCATCGGCGACAATATTTTCCTTACCTTGTTTGTAGCGGATTACATATGGAAATGTCTAAAAAAAACTCTAACCATTTTGCGTGTCGTTTGTTCAGCTTCCCTTGGCCCTTCAGATGCTTTAATGATTCATGATCTGTGTGGATCACAAACTCTCGAGGCCACAAATAATGCTGCCAAGTCTCAAGGGCTCGTACTAGCACATACAACTCCTTGTCATATGTGGGGTACCTCAAAACTGCTCCATTTAGCACTAAAGTAAGCTATTGGTCGCTTTTCTTGCATAAGAACCGCTCCAATGCCTATCCCGGATGCGTCACACTCAATCTCAAATGTCTTCTCAAAGTTGGGTAATGCCAAGACTGGTGCACTGCACAACTTCATTTTCAGATCCTGGAATGCACGCTCCTGCTCTTCACCCCATTTGAAGCCAACAGTCTTCTTCACTACTTCAGTCAATGGTGCTGCAATACTACTGAAGTCTTTAACAAATCTATGGTAGAAGCTTGCTAATCCATGGAAGCTTCTGACTTCTGTCACTGTTGTTGGTGTTGGCCAATCCTGAATCACCTTTTCTAAATCTACCTCGATGCCATCTGCACTCACAACAAATCCAAGGAAAACAATTCTATCCATACAAAAAGTGCACTTATCAAAGTTAGCATACAGTTTTTCTTGCCTTAACACATCAAGAACATGCTTCAAATGCATAACATGCTCATCTACTGTTTTACTGTAAACTAAGATGTCAACAAAATAAACCACAACAAACTTACCTAAAAATGCACGCATAACATGATTCATCAATCTCATAAATGTGCTAGGTACGTTTGAAAGACCAAATGGCATAACTAACCATTCATACAAGCCATACTTAGTCTTAAATGCAGTTTTCCACTCATCTCCCTCTCTCATGCGAATTTGATGGTATCCACTCTTTAAATCAATCTTACTAAAAATTTGGAACCATGTAATTCATCCAACATGTCATCTAGTCTAGGAATGGGGTGACGATACTTTATCGTAATATTGTTGATAGCTCGGCAGTCAACGTACATACGCCACATCCCATCTTTCTTAGGAACTAGAAGCACTGGTACTGCACAAGGACTCATGCTTTCCCTTACATACCCCTTGTCCATCAATTCCCGTACTTGCCTTTGTAGCTCCTTTATCTCATCGGGATTGCTCCTATAAGCCGGTCTGTTAGGAATGACTGCTCCAGGTTTGAAGTCTATCTAGTGTTCAATACCTCTAATGGGTGGAAGCCCACTAGGTATGTCCTCTGTCAGTACGACACTGTAATCCTGCAAAAGAGATGAAATAGACACAGGAAGCAAATGGTCAGAGCTAGTAAAATAAATATGAGGCTCCTTATAGACTAACAATAGCATGAGCTTGCTAGCCTTGAACGCTTTCCTCCTTCACCTTCACCCATGTAGAAACTCTTTTTAACTCTCCCTTTTGTTTCCCCCTCACGTTCACTCACACTCCCCTTGGGAACTCCCACGGCCTTGGCCTTATTTTTCTCACCAGATACACCAATCTCAATAGTCTCACCCAAGGTGGTGTTTCTCTTTGCTCTCTCTTTGTCACGCTCAAGTTGCAACTTAACCTGATCTTCATGGACTTGTGCAGGTGTAAGTGGGTATAATGTAATGGGTTTTCCCTTATGCTGGAAAGAGTACTTGTTTTTGAACCCATCATGAATAACCTTCTTATCAAACTGCCACGGCCTGCCCAAAAGAATATGTCATGCATGCATCGGTATCACATCACATAGGACATCATCTGTGTATGGCCCAATGGTAAAGCTCAACAATACATGTTTTGTCACACTTATTTCCCCACAATCATTTAACCACTGCAACTTGTAAGGCTTTGGGTGTCTCAAGCAACTCAACCCCAATCGCTCAATCAAAGCTGTGCTAGCAACATTAGTACAACTGCCCCCATCTATGATCATACTACATCCCTCGCCATTCACACGGCACCTAGTATGGAATATGTTCTCCCTCTGCTGCACACTCTCATCCTCTACAACATGTGCACTCAAAGCACGCTTGACAACTAAGGATAAGTTATTCAGCGGGTATGCAGCTCCCTCATGGTCACTAGCATCCTCCAACTCTGGCATCTCCTTCTCGACCTCACTATCGGTAGAGTACACCTCTCCACTCTTTTTATCAATCACTAAGGTACGCCTATTGGGACATTGTGAAGCATAGTGTCCCATGCCCAAACACTTGACATCCTTAGTTCTAATAGCTGCACCCTCAGGTTTTGGTCTAGTTTTGCTCGATTCTGCAGCCTCTTTACCCTTGGCACTAGGGTCGGCCCTAGGCTTATTAAAGCCTCCACTGAACTCGCCTCTAGGCTTGTCAAAGCCTCCATCTCGCTTCTCTTTCGGAACCCATTTTCCCTTCCATGCAGAAGTAGCCTGAGTACCAAATCTGGATGTTGACCTTTTCTTGAGTTGCCTTTCTACCTTGATAGCCATGTGAAGCATATCCTCCAAATCAACATAGTGATGTAACTCCACCATGTTTGCAATCTCTCTATTCAAGCCCCCTAGAAATCGTGCCATAGTAGCTTCTGCATCCTCAACTACATTTGCCCCGATCATGGCAACTTCCATCTCTGTGTAATAGTCCTCAACACTTTTGGTCCCCTGATACAGATGTTGTAGTTTCTGATACAATTCCCTATAGTAATGGCTGGGTATAAATCTTTTTCTCATAAGACCTCTAAGTTCTGCCCATGTCTGAACCGGCCTCTCATAATTTCTCCTCCGAGTAGTGACAAGCTGATCCCACCAAATCATAGCATAATCGGTAAACTCAATCGCTGCCAGATTGATCTTCTTCTCGTCTGAGTAGTGATGACAGTTGAAAATCAATTCTATTTTCCTTTCCCATTCTAAATAAGCTTCAGGATCATTCTTGCCGTGAAATGTTGGTATCTTTATCTTGATGCTACCTAGATCACCATCAACATCTCCTCGTCTACCATATCCCCTCCTATCATAATCCCATCTTCTGGCATCAAATGCACCTCTATCATCAAATCGCTTATCCCTCCTATCATTCCTCATATCAAACCTCCTATTAGGCCTTCTATCATGCCCAGGCTGAAATCTCTCCTCCACATCATCAAGACCACCAGAATCATCAAACTCATTTTCAACTTCCTCTTCATCTGGTGGTACATACTGTGGTGGTACACGTCGAGGTGGCACATTATGAGGTGGTGGTACATTCTGAGGTGGTGGTATATGCTGGGGTGGTGGTGCTCTGGGACCGCTACCAGTTTGAATACTCTCTACACTCTTGGTCAATCTCTCCAAAGCAGTATTCATGTTCTCCATCATATCTGTAAATTTCCTATCCAAAGCCTCAAGCTTTTCATCAGTGGTTAGACCTGCCATCTCAACACTAAACAAACAGATTAGAAATAACAAGAAAGTAAAGCAAATATGTAAATCCTCACAATCTCACGTGTTTACACTCGAATGATATCACTCCACTCGTGTTTGCACTCTATTGGCTTTTACCCGATACTGTGCTCACAATCACTGCCTTTTACCACTCTTGAGTTCGTCCTCAATTCAAATGTGAATCACACTCAATCCAAGAATACAAACCAAATGTAGTCCTCAAGCCAACATGAAACATAAAGGTCTAATAATATATATGGGACAGGTGGAAACAAAATGCGAACAGGAATAGCAATGAAGAAGACTCAATCAATAATACTTAAACTAGAGTATTTGGAATAAAGAAGTGAACAATTAGCACAATGGAAAAAATAAGCATGCAAATTCACAGTCGTATGCAATTTCGGGAGAAATTTGCACCGCTATAGAAATTTTGATGGGATACCCTCCACGGGCACCTAAATGATAATATGGAACAAACTAAATTCAACCAAAAATTTCACTTTTTTTACTCGAGTGATCACTATCACTCAAGTCCCTTTTTTTTTTATAACGTTAGATGCTGAAACTGTGGTTTTGATTTCAGAGGCTGATTTAGGTTCTGATTTCAGAGGCTGATTTCAGAGGCTTTTGGTCAGGGTCTGATTTCAGAGGCTAATTTAGGTTCTGATTTCAGAGGCTGATTTTCAGGGTCTGATTTCAAAGGCTTTTTGGTCAGGGTCTGATTTCAGAGGCTACTGGTCAGTGTCTGATTTCAGAGGTTAATTTTCAGGGTCTGATTTCAGAGGTTACTTTTCAGGGTCTGATTTCAGAGTCTGATTTTCATAGGCTAATCTTCAGGGTCTGATTTCAGAGTCTGATTTTCAGAGGCTAATCTTCAGGGTCTGAATTCAAGGTTAAGTTTCAGGGTCTGAATTCAGAGTCAGATTTCAAACTTCACTAGGGTTTTAGAAACAAATCACACAGCCGCCAAAGAACATGCTTATTTCTTCAACATATGCTAAAGAACAGAAAGTATATGATGAACTGATATGAAGAACAGAACAAAAAACCCAGAACTGGAAAATGATAAAAGATTAACTGATATGCAAAACACAACAAAATCAGATCCAGAAATAAACAAAACGAAAACAGAAACAAGATCCAACAAGAACTGAAACGAAAATAAGAAGAACGAAAATAAAAACAGAATCAAAAACAAGAAAAGATAGGAAAAATCAGACCTTGGAACCCTGAGCTCTGATACCAAATGACAAGAAACCCACTTGGATTCGAAATCCAAGCAAACCCCAAGCAACAGACAGAACCCCAAGAACCGCGAATATGATTTTGTAGAAACAAAACCCTTCCAAGGCCACAAAGAAGACCCACACAGAACTTGCCCTTGAGAACCTTTAAGATGAATCCTTGTAGTGTTTTGCTAGCAATGGAGACGCCACTAAGTTTGCCAAAACTTAGATAAGTCGATTCAAACTTGAACAGGGGAATCCCTCCCTTACAAGAATTCGGCCATAGCCAAAGCTTTAAGCTTTTGAGTTTTATAAATTTCGTTGATTGTCTCTAAAATGAAAAAGAAAGAAAGCTTAAATAGTGATACAAAGGAAACCCTAAAGGCATAAAGACAACAATGCCCCTAAAGGCTGAATTACAAAGATACCAAAGTCTTCAAAGCTGATTTGGGCCAAGTGAAGTAGCTTTGGGCCCTCTCTGTTGAAGCCCACATGCGTCTCTATTTGTTTGTTGCAATCGGCCATAAAACTCCGAACTAATCCTGCCATTGCTTCTCTGAGTCTTTTGGTCCTCTGCCTCGTAATTGGCCCTTCTGGTACTTGTAATGGGTCTTTTGCTTTGTTGTCGGCTTGGATCATGTCAATAGTACCCAATAACTGACTCAAAGTCCTATTAACCACCTCGGTCTGTCCATCAGTTTGGGAGTGCAAATAGTATAGAACAAAAGTTTAGTTCCTAACTTATCCTATAAAAACTTTCCAAAAGTGATTTAAGAATTTAACATCACGATCTGAAACTATATTTCGTGAAATCCCATGGAACCGTACTACTTCTCTAAAGAACAAGTCAACAATGTTAGTGGCATCATTAGTCTTATGGCGTGTAATAAAGTGTGCCATCTTACTGAACCTATCAACCACTACAAATATGGAATCTCTACCTTTTCTTAGTCCTAGGTAAACCCAATATAAAATCCATTGATACATCTACCCATGGCACACTAGGTATAGGAAAGGTTGTGTACAAACCATGAGGCATAACCTTAGATTTAGCCCTTTTACAAAATTAAGCATTTGATGCATTTCAGGCCAATAGAAATGTTCAATACCTCTAAGGTTTTAGAAATGCCAAAGTTCCCCATTAAAGCTCCCTCATGCGCTTCCCTAACTAACAACTCACGCATACTACAAATAGGAATGCATAATCTATTTTCTCTAAATAGAAACCTATCATGTTGGTAGAATTTACTAAAAGTAGACTTTTCACATGCATCATAGATAGCACTAAAGTGATTATCACTTGCATAATGTTATTTGATAAATTGAAACCCAAGAATTCTCGTGCTCAATGAAGTAAGTAACGCATACCTTCGTGATAGTGCATCGATGATAATGTGTTCCTTACCTTATTTGTAGCGGATTACATGTGGAAAGGTTTCCACAAACTCTAACCATCGTGTGTGGCGTTTGTTCAACTTACTTTGACCATTCAAATACTTCAATGACTCGTGATCTGTATGGATCACAAACTCTCACTTAAGTAAGCTATTGGCCCTTTTTCTTGCATAAGAACCGCTTCAATTCCTAATACGGATGCATCACACTCAATTTCGAAAGTGGTATCAAAGTTGGGTAGCGCCAAAATTGATGCATTGCATAAATTCATTTTAAAATCCTAAAATGCACGCTCATGTTATTCTCCCCATTTGAAGGCAACATATTTCTTCACTACTTCAGTCAGTGGTGCTATAATACTGCTGAAGTCTCTAACAAATTTTTCGTATAAGCTTGCTAATCCATGGAAGCTTCTGAATTTTGTCACAATTGTCAGTGTAGGCTAATCATGAAATGCTTTTACCTCTTCTACATCAGCTTTGATGCCATCTCCACTTACAACAAAACCAAGGAAAACCATTCTATCTATACAAAAGTGCATTTATCAAAGTTAGCATATAATTTTTCCTACCTTAACACATCAAGTAAATGTTTCAAATGCGTAACATGCTTGACATGATCCGAGGGACAACATTTGACATGAATGCAGTCATCCAAGGAACATTAGAGCCTTTGCAATTACCAACAGGCCCAATCACACGCCAAAGAGCTAAGAAGATCACATACGCAATAGCGGGGCCAGAGTTTGCATATAATAGATGCATTTTTTCTTCCAGTTTTTACTTGCCTTATGAGATTGATTATGATTCTAATTCTCTAACTCCTATGGATTTACTATCTTTGATTGTTATTAAGCTTGGGAGTATGAATGATAAGGGAAAGGCAGAGTTAGTTAGAATAATAGGTTTCCAACGCATTGTGTTTGACCTCGGCCAATTGGGTGTGGCTTTATATGCAAGAGGAAAAGATACAAGCATAACGAAGATCCAAGTTGCAACCAAGAGGAGATGGTCCATTTCAAGTCCTGGAGCGGATCAACGACAATACTTACAAGCTTGATCTTCCTGGTGAGTTTGGCGTTCCTGCAATATTTAATGTTTCTGACTTATTTTATTCTTAATGCAGGTACAGATTCGAGGTCGAATCCATTTCAAGAGGATGGGAATGACATGATCCAGGCCACACATGGAGCATCAGAGGACATGGCCAATAACACAAGGGATCCATTGCAATTACCAGAATATGGCCAATCATAAGACAGAAGGCAAAAAGAATCAGAAAAAACAATGGCGAGATTAGTTAAGAGTTTTATGGCCGACTGCAACAAACAAATAGAGACGCATGTGGGCTTCGATGGAAAGAGCCCAAAGCCATTTCACTTGGCCCAAATCTGACAAGAAACCTTCCAAAAATGGCTAAGGAACTTAACATCTCTATCAGATACAATACTCCTAGGTATACCATGGAGTCGTACTATGTCTCTGAAAAATAAATCTGCAACGTTTGTAGCATCATCGGTTTTATGACATGCAATGAAATGAGCCATTTTACTAAACCTATCAACTACAACAAAGATTGAATCTCTACCCCTCTTTGTCCTAGGCAAACCTAACACAAAATCCATCGATATATCAACCCAGGGTTCACTAGGTACATGCAAAGGAGTATACAAACCATGTGGCATTAATTTAGATTTAGCATGCTTACATGTTAGACACTTATCACAAATTCGCTCAACATCACGTTTCATTTTAGGCCAATAAAAGTGCTCATGTAAAATAGCTAAAGTCTTAGTAATCCCAAAATGCCCCATCAAACCTCCCCCATGCGCTTCTTTCACAAGCAACTCACGCATACTACAAGCAGGGACACACAACCTGTTCTCTTTAAATAAGAATCCGTCATGAATGTAAAACTTTCCAAAAGATGACTTTGCACAAGTAGTATAAATCTCACCAAAATCAGAATCACACTCATATAATTCCTTAATCAAATCAAATCCCAACATCCGTGCATGCATTGAAGTAAGTAAAACATACCTGCGAGATAATGCATCGGCCACTATGTTTTCTTTACCTTGCTTGTAGCGTATAACATATGGAAATACCTCAACGAATTCCATCCATTTTGCGTGTCGCTTATTCAGCTTACCTTGACCCTTCAAGTGTTTTAATGATTCATGGTCGGTGTGGATCACGAACTCTTTAGGCCACAAGTAGTGCTGCCATGTCTCAAGTGCTCTCACAAGCGCATATAACTCTTTGTCATACGTGGGGTACCTCAAAGCTGCTCCATTCAGCTTCTCACTAAAATAGGCTATTGGCCACTTTTCTTGCATGAGAACTGCTCCAATACCTAACCCTGATGCGTCGCACTCAATCTCAAATGTCTTCTCGAAGTTGGGTAGTGCTAAAATGGGTGCACTGCATAACTTCGCTTTAAGGTCCTGGAATGCTCGCTCTTGCGCCTCGCCCCATTGAAAACCAAATGTCTTCTTTACTACCTCAGTCAATGGCGCGGCAATGCTACTGAAGTCCTTGACAAATATCCTATAGAAGCTCGCTAACCCATGAAAGCTTCGGACTTCTGTCACTGTAGTTGGTGTAGGCCATTCCTGAATTGCCTTTACCTTCTCCACATCTACCTCGATGCCATCTGCACTCACAACAAAGCCAAGAAAAACAATTCTATCCATGCAAAATGTGCATTTTTCAGAGTTAGCATACAATTGTTCTTTTCGTAAAACATCAAGTACATGCTCCAAATGCATTACATGCTCATCTACTGTTTTACTATAAACTAAGATGTCATCAAAGTAAACCACAACAAACTTACCTAAAAATGCACGCATAACATGATTCATCAATCTCATAAATGTGCTAGGTGCGTTTGAGAGACCAAATGGCATAACTAACCATTCATACAAGCCATACTTAGTCTTAAATGCAGTTTTCCACTCATCTCCCTCTCTCATGCGAATTTGATGGTATCCACTCTTTAAATCAATCTTACTAAAAATTTTGGAACCATGCAATTCATCCAACATGTCATCTAGCCTAGGAATGGGGTGACGATACTTTATCGTAATATTGTTGATAGCTCGGCAGTCAACGCATATACGCCACGTCCCATCTTTCTTAGGAACTAGAAGCACTGGTACTGCACAAGGACTCATGCTTTCCCTTACATACCCCTTGTCCATCAACTCCCGTACTTGCCTTTGTAGCTCATTTGTCTCCCGGGATTGCTCCTATAAGCCGGTCTGTTAGGAATGACTGCTCCAGGTATGAAGTCAATCTGGTGTTCAATACCTCTAATGGGTGGAAGCCCACTAGGTATGTCCTTTGTCAGTACGTCACTGTAATCCTGCAAAAGAGATGAAATAGACACAGGAAGCAAATGGTCAGAGTTAGTAAAATAAATATGAGGCTCCTTATAGACTAACAATAACATGAGCTTGCTAGCCTTGAACGCTTTCCTTGCTTCACCCTCACCCATGTAGAAACTCTTTTTAACTCTCTCTTTTGTTTCCCCCTTACGTTCACTCACACTCCCCTTGGAAACTCCCACGGCCTTGGCCTTATTTTCCCACCAGATACACCACTCTCACTAGTCTCACCCAAGGTGGTGTTTCCCTTCGCTCTCTCTTTGTCACGCTCAAGTTGCAACTTAACCTGATCTTCATGGACTTGTGCAGGTGGAAGTGGGTACAATGTAATGGGTTTTCCCTTATGCTGGAAAGAGTAATTGTTTTGAACCCATCATGAATAACCTTCTTATCAAACTGCCACGGCCTGCCAAAAGAATATGTCCTGCATGCATCGGTATCACATCACATAGGACATCATCTGTGTATGGCCCAATGGTAAAGCTCAACAGTACCTGCTTTGTCACACTTATCTCCCCACAATCATTTACCACCACTGCAACTTGTAAGGCTTCGGTGTCAAGCAACTCAACCCCAATCGCTCAATCAAAGATGTGCTAGCAACATTAGTACAACTGCCCCCATCTATGATCATACTACACCCTTTGCCATTCACACGGCACCTAGTATGGAATATGTTCTCCCTCTGCTGCACACTCTCATCCTCTACAACAAGTGCACTCAAAGCACGCTTGACAACTAAGGATAAGTTATCCAGCGGGTATGCAGCTCCCTCATGGTCACTAGCATCCTCCAACTCTGGCATCTCCTCCTCAACCTCACTATCGGTAGAGTACACCTCTCCACTCTTTTTATCAATCACTAAGGTACGCCTATGGGACATTGTGAAGCATAGTGTCCCATGCCCAAACACTTGAAACACTTGACATCTTTAGTTCTAGCAGCTGCGCCCTCAGGTTTTGGTCTAGTTTTGCTCGGTTCCGCAGCCTCTTTACCCTTGTGTTGAGATTGATGCTCGGAGCCCCCTTATTGAGGAGATTGTGTTCCAACACCCTAATGGCACTAGGGTTCCTATTAGGGTTGAGTTTGAATGGGTTCCTGTGAAATGTTCCACTTGTGAAGTTTTTGGGCACTCGGTGAATTCGTGCCCCAGAAAGGCACCTAGTAAGGAGATTAAAAGTTTTCCTCAGCCTGCTATTCCTAAGCCACATCCTCCATCTACGAATAAGGATGCTCCTTTTGATTCTGCTAAGGCTCAGGAGGGGGCTTGGATCCCGGTCACTAAAAATAAGAAAGGTAAGGGTACTTCTTTGAACCATCATGTTAGTTCGAGTGATGTGGTGCCTTTGATTTTGAGAGAATTCCTGTTTGGGTGAGGGTTCTTCTAATGGGTTGAATCCGACTTTGGTTACTCATTCTCTGCCTGTGATTCCTTCTGAGACTGCTTCTATGGTGATAGATGGTAATTTGAAAGGGGGGAAAACTCCATTGACTCCTCACAACTTGGTGAGGATCTTCCTTATACTGAGGTAAATGAGTGCTCGCCGTCTGCAGTTTATGATTCGCCTACTCCGTTGGTTAACAGTTTGGCTATTAAGGCTGTTGACTCCCTGGAATCTAAGAAATTGATTTATGGTAACAAATCCAAAAAGGGTTCAGGTGGGAAAAGGAGTCAGAAGTGGAAGTCTTCTGGGGGGGGTCGTCGACGTTGATTTGTGGGTTTGGCCTTTTTCATCTTTTTAATGATTTTTGGTTGTTGGAATATTAGAGGTCTCAATGACCCTTTAAAACATGCTGAAGTCAGGAGGTTTTTTAGTGAGGAGAAGCTCTCGTTGTGTGGTTAGTTGAAACCAAGGTTAAGGAGGTTAATCTTATGAATGTCTCTCGTGCGATTAATCCTTCTTGGAAGTTTTTTTGCCATTCTGATATTAGTCCGTTTGGTCGTATCTGGGTTTGTTGGAATCCTAATGATGTTGTTGTTAGCATTATTCAGTCTTCAGCTCAAGCTATTCACTGCCGTGTGACTTCTATTTCTGGGGTTTGGATTGTGTAGTTTCAGTGGTTTATGGTGAGTGTGATTACGAGAAGCGGCGAGATCTTTGGGCTGACCTGCTTAATTGTGGTAGTATGGTTGATGATTCCCCTTGGCTTGTTTTAGGTGATTTCAATGCTATCCGTTCTCCGTTTGAGCATAGTGGTGGATCTGTGGCTTGGCCAGCTTGGAAAGATGACTTGGGTGTTGTTTGGGTCAAGCTGGCTTGGATGATCTGCAGTATTCTGGGTGTAAGTTTACTTGGTTTAATAAGCAGATTCAGTCTCCTATTTGGCGCAAGTTGGACGTGTTCTGGTAAATCCTTCTTGGGAGTGTATTTTCCCGGGTTCTTCTGCCCGCTTTCTTCCTTCCCGGATTTCTGATCACTCTCCTATGGTTGTTAAGCTTGCAGAGCTCCCTAAAAGGAAAATTCCCTTTAAATTCTTTCAGTTTTGGGTGGATCATCCTGATTTTCTTTCTGTTGTGGCTAGGGCTTGTGATATTGATGTTCATGGTACTCCAATGTTCCGGTTATGTTGTAAGCTAAAGAATGTTAAAGCAGCTTTGAAGAAATTTAATGTTGAGCATTTCTCTAAAATTTCTTGTCGTGTTTTGGAGATCAGGAAGGAGTTGGATAGAGTTCAATGTGCTTTACAGGACTTCCCCAATGACCCTGCTCTGTTAGCTGAGGAAGCTTGTCTTTCAGTGAGTTATGGTGATTGAGTCGGGCTGAAGAAGGCTTTAATAGACAGAAATCTCGTGTTCAGTGGCTTAACCTTGGGGATCAGAATTCTAAGTTCTTCTTTACCGCTATGAAGAGTTTTCATGGCCGTAGTAAGGTTACTTCTATTACTAAAGAGGATGGTACCCGAGTGGAGGAAGATGCTTTGGTTAGAGATGAGATTGTTTCCTTTTTTGAGTCCCTTTTGGTCCTCAGCATCGTCAGCAGGATTTTGATAGGGTGACCCTCCATTCTGCCATTACTAGACATGTGACTGAGGAGCAGAGTATGGCTCTTTCTCGTGAGGTTGAGGATGAGGAGATTAAGGCTGTTTTGTTCGGGCTGAAAGACAATAAAGCTCCAGGTCCGGATGGGTTTAATTCGGGTTTCTTTAAGAAGTGTTGGAATATTGTGGGGGATGATGTCTTATGTGCTATTCATTCATTCTTTTCTTCTGGTCGTCTTTTGAGGCAGGTAAATGCTACATCCATGCTCTGATTCCTAAGATCCTAACCCTTCCCAGGTTAAGGATTATAGGCCCATTTCTTGCTGTAACACCATTTACAAGTGCATTGCTAAGCTGATTGCGAACAGAATTAAGGTCATTCTCCCTTCAGTGATCAGTCAGAATCAATCTGCTTTTGTCGAGGGAAGGCGTATTAGCGACAATATTCTTTATGTCAGGAATTGGTTCGGAATTATCACCGGAATGGCGTTTCCCCGAGGTGTGCTCTTAAGATAGACTTGATGAAAGCTTATGACACTGTTCGTTGGGATTTTTGGTTGAGGTTCTGAGGACTGTTGGTATTCCTGAGAGGATGGTGGGTTGGATTCAGGAGTGTATGACTACTACGAGATTCTCTGTTTCTATTAATGGTGAGCTGAATGGATTTTTCTCTGGGGGTCGTGG
Organism: Zanthoxylum bungeanum; assembly: GCA_019454045.1. NCBI lineage: Eukaryota > Viridiplantae > Streptophyta > Magnoliopsida > Sapindales > Rutaceae > Zanthoxylum > Zanthoxylum bungeanum. Next base: position 307,426 of record SKCR01036741.1, read on the forward strand.
GTTGCGACAAGGTGATCCTATGTCTCCTTATCTCTTTGTTTTGGCTATGGAAGTTTTATCAGGCCTTCTTCGTAATATGGCTACTGATCCGGGTTTCCAGTTCCACTGGCGGTGTTCAAAGGACCGTCTTACTCATCTCTGTTTTGCAGATGACCTTATGATTTTTTGTAAAGCAGATGCATCCTCTGTTTCTTTGATCAAGGATTGTATTGGGCAGTTCAGTGGTTTATCAGGTTTAATTCCGAATCCAGCTAAGAGTCATCTCTTCTCTTCTGGCATCTCTCTTTCTATGCAAGACCAACTGCGAGATGTGTTGAGATTCCAGGTGGGGACTCTTCCTGTGAGGTATTTGGGGGTTCCTTTGATCTCTACTAAACTTAGGGCCTCTGACTGTGCTTCTCTTGTGGATCGTATTGTTATGCGTGCTAAAAGTTGGAGTTGTAAGTTTCTCTCTTATGCAGGTCGGCTCCAGCTTATAAAGTCTGTTTTGTTCTCCATTCAAGTTTATTGGTCTTCTTTATTTATTCTTCCTAAGTCAGTGATTAGGAAGGTGGAGACTATCCTTCGTTCTTTCCTTTGGAAGGGTAGTGCGCTTATCACTACTGGGGCTAGAGTAGCTTGGAGCAAAATTTGTTTACCTCTTAAGGAGGGGGGTCTGGGTATAAAGAGTCTGGAAGCTTGGAATAGAGCAGCTATTGTCAAGCATATTTGGTTTCTCTGTTCTGGTCAGGTTTCTTCTTGGTCTACTTGGGTATACTCTTATTTACTGAGGGGGAGAAGTTTTTGGGAGATCTTCGTCCTTCTGATTGCTCTTGGAGTTGGCGTAAGATTTTGGAGCTTCGTTCTTGGTCCCGTCGGCGGATGAGAGTGAGTATTGGGAATGGTGAGTCGACTTTATTGTGGTTTGATAATTGGCATCCTATAGGCCCGATTGAGTACTCATTGGGCGAGAGAGTGATTTATGATTCTGGCTTGGATAGGATGGCGACAGTTGCTTCCATTATCTCTGATTCTGCTTGGCATTGGCCCCCTTCTAGATCTGCTGCTCTTGTTGATCTGGCTCAGACTCACCTTCCGTCTCCTTCTAGTTTGAGGGAAGATATGCTGGTTTGGGAAGATGATAGACATGGGAAATTTTCTGTGGATTGTGCCTGGAATGCTTTGAGGTCGAGGAGTCCCGAGATGCCTTGGTCCAGAGTTGTCTGGTTCCGGAAATCTATTCCCCGCCATTCTTTTCTTCTTTGGATGTCCATTCAGGGAGGCCTGTGTACTCAGGACAGTCTAATGAAATTTGGTATATCCTCTTGCTCGCGGGTATCCTTTGTGGTAGTTCGAGTGAGGACATCGATCATCTTTTATTTCAGTGCCTCTTTTCATTGAGGGTTTGGTCGTCTGTGTTAGCCATGTGTGGTTTAGACTGGAGCTGTCGAGATTGGCGCCAAACTGTTGAGTGGCTTTGTCAGTTCTCTGGTGCCTCTTTATATCATCTTCTGGTTCGTCTGTCCTTTGCAGCGTCAGTTTACCATATATGGAGGGAGAGGAATGCTCGCACTCATGATATGCCTCTTAGGCCAGTTTCTGTTCTTCTATATGATATTGTTTTTGATGTTCGGAATCGTGTTAGTTCTTTACGTAAGGTGACTCCATCTTATGACAATAAATGGCTTCACCTCTCGTGGCACTTGCCCGATGACATCTTTAGTTGATCTATTGTAGCCGTTTGGCTTTCTTCTAGGAGGGCTTGTCCTCTCTAGATCCTGGGGGATGCCCCTTTGCTCTTGTTTAGTTTTCTTTTGGTTATAATACTTACCTTATCCAAAAAAAAGGTTCGGCCCTAGGCTTATTAAAGCCTCCACTGAATTCGCCTCTAGGCTTGTCAAAGCCTCCATCTCGCTTCTCATTCGGAACCCATTTCCCTTTCCATGCAGAAGTAGCCTGAGTACCAAATCTGGATGTTGACTTTTTCTTGAGTTGCCTTTCTATCTTGATAGCCATGTGAAGCATATCCTCCAAATCAACATAATGATGCAACTCCACCATGTTTGCAATCTCTCTATTCAAGCCCCCTAGAAACCGTGTCATAGTAGCTTCTGCATCCTCAACTACATTTGCCCTGATCATGGCAACTTCCATCTCTGTGTAATAGTCCTCAACACTTTTGGTCCCCTGATACAGATGTTGTAGTTTCTGATACAACTCCATATAGTAATGGCTGGGTATAAATCTCTTTCTCATGAGACCCCTAAGTTCTGCCCATGTCTGAACCGGTCTCTCATAGTTTCTCCTCCGAGTAGAGACAAGCTGATCCCACCAAATCATAGCATAATCGGTAAACTCAATTGCTGCCAGACTGATCTTCTTCTCGTCTGAGTAGTGATGACAGTTGAAAATCAATTCTATTTTCTTTTCCCATTCCAAATAAGCTTCAGGATCATTCTTGCCTTGGAAAGTTGGTATCTTGATCTTGATGCTACCTAGATCACCATCTACATCTCCTCGCCTACCATATCCTCTCCGATCATAATCCCCTCTTCTGGCATCAAATGCACCTCTATCATCAAACCGTCTATCCCTCCTATCATTCCTCCTATCAAACCTCCTATAGGCCTCCTATCATGCCCAGGCTGAAATCTCTCCTCCACATCATCAAAACCATCAGAATCATCAAACTCATTTTCAGCTTCCTCTTCATCTGGTGGTACATACTGTGGTGGTACACGGCGAGGTGGCACATTGTGAGGTGGTGGTACATTGTGAGGTGGTGGTACTCTGGGACCGCTACCAGTTTGAATACTCTCTACACTCTTGGACAATCTCTCCAAAGCAGTATTCATATTCTCCATCATATCTGTAAATTTCCTATCCAATGCCTCAAGCTTTTCATCAGTAGTTAGACCTGCCATCTCAACACTAAACAAATAGATTAGAAATAACAGGAAAGTAAAGCAAATATCTAAATCCTCACAATCTCACGTGTTTACACTCGAATGATATCACTCCACTCGTGTTTGCACTCTATTGGCTTTTACCCGATACTGTGCTCACAATCACTGCCTTTTACCACTCTTGAGTTCGTCCTCAATTCAAATGTGAATCACACTCAATCCAAGAATACAAACCAAATGTAGTCCTCAAGCCAGCATGAAACACAAAGGACCCAACAATATATATATATATAGGACAGGTGGAAACAAAATACGAACATGAATAGCAACGACGAAGACTCAATCAATAATACTTAAACTAGAGTATTTAGAAATAAGGAGTAAACAATTAGCACAATGGAAAAAAAATAAGCATGCAAATTCACGGTCGTATGCAATTTCGGGAGAAAATTTGGCACCGCTATAGAAATTTTGATGGGATACCCTCCACGGGCACCTAAATGATAATATGGAACAAACTAAATTCAACCAAAAAATTTCACTTTTTTACTCAAGTGATCACTATCACTCAAGTCCCTTTTTCTTTTTTTTTTTTTTTTTGATAACGTCAGATGCTAAATGTGGTTCTGATTTCAGAGGTTGATTTAGGTTCTGATTTCAGAGGCTGGTTTTCAAAGCCTGATTTCAGAGTCTGATGATGGTCTGAATCTAAGGTCTGAATTCAGAGGCTGCTGGTCAGTGTCTGATTTCAGAGTCGAATAAGGGTCTGATTTCAGGGTCTGAATTCAGATGCTAATTTTCAGAGGTTACTGGTCAGAGTCTGATTTCAGGGTCTAATTTTCAGAGGTTACTGGTCAGGGTCTGATTTCAGAGGCTACTGGTCTGGGTCTGATTTCAGAGGTTAAGTTTCAAGGTCTGAACTCAGAGTCTGATTTCAGAGGCAGATTTCAAAGGTTACGTTTTAGGTCTGATTTCAGAAGCTAAGATTTCAGGGTCTGATTTCAGGCTTCACTTAGTTTCTCAGGGTCTGATTTCACACTTCACTAGGGTTTAGAGACAAAACACACAGCCGCCAAGAACATGCTTATTTCTTAAACATATGCTAAAGAACAAAATGACTATGACGAACTGATATGAAGAACAGAACAGAAGCCCAGAACTGGAAAAGTGATGAAGATGAACTGATATGCAACTGGAATGAACTGATATGCAGAACACACCAATAACAGATCCAGAAATAAACAAAACAAAAAACAGAATCAAGAACCAACAAGGACTGAAACGAAAATAACAAAGAACAAACACACCAAAAACAGATCCAGAAATAAACAAAACAAAAAAACAGGAACAAGATCCAACAAGAACTGAAACGAAAATAACAAAGAACAAGAGAAAAACAGAATCAAACAAAAGGAAAGATAGAAAAATCAGACCTTGGAACCCTGAGCTCTAGATACCAAATGACAAGAAACCCACTTGGATTCGAAATCCAAGCAAACCCCAAGCAACGGACAGAACCCCAAGAACCGCGAATATGATTTTGTAGAAACAAAACCTTTCCAAGGCCACAAAGAAGACCCACAAAGAACTTTCCCTTGAGAACCTTTAAGATGAATCCTTGTAGTGTTTTGCTAGCAATGGAGACGCCACTAAGTTTGCCAAAACTTAGATAAGTCGATTCAAACTTGAAAAGGGGAATCCCTCCCTTACAATAATTCGGCCATAGCCAAAGCTTTAAGCTTTTTAAGTTTACAAATTCGTTGGTTGCCTCAAATGAAGAAGAAAGTAAGCTTAAATATTGTTACAAAAAGAAACCCTAAAGGCATAAAGACAATAATGCCCCTAAAAACGAAATTACACAAATATCAAGTCTTTAAGTCCTTAAATGCCTAGAAAGCTTTATTCTAAACTGATTTGGGCCAAGTGAAATGGCTTTGGGCCCTTTCCATCGAAGCCCACATGCGCCTCTATTTGTTTGTTGCAGCCGGCCATAAAACTCTGAACTAATCCCGCCATTGCTTCTCTGAGTCTTTTGGTCCTCTGCCTCGTAATTGGCCCTTCTGGTACTTGTAATGCATCATTTGGTTTGTTGTCTGCCTGGATCATGTCAAAATCAGTTTTGAATGAAGCTTCACAGACCTTTGAAGACTTGAAGACTTTTGTATTTTTGTAATTTAGCCTTTAGGGGCATTGTTGTCTTTATGCCTTTAGGGTTTCTCTTTGTAACACTATTTAAGCTTTCTTTCGTTTTCATTTTGAGGACAATCAACGAAATTTGTAAAACTCAAAAGCTTAAAGCTTTGGCTATGGCCGAATTCTTGTAAGGGAGGGATTCCCCTTTTCAAGTTTGAATCGACTTATCTAATTTTGGCAAACTTAGTGGCGTCTCCATTGCTAGCAAAACACTACAAGGATTCATCTTAAAGGTTCTCAAGGGCAAGTTCTTTGTGGGTCTTCTTTGTGGCCTTGGAAGGATTTTGTTTCTACAAAATCAACTTCGCGGTTCTTGGGGTTCTGTCCGTTGCTTGGGGTTTCCTTGGATTTCGAATCCAAGTGGGATTCTTGTTAATGCTCATCTAATGTTAGACTATAAACTAATGACATGATCCAAGCCACATATAGAGCATCAAATGACATGGCCTTTAACATAATGGAGCCATTGCAAGTCATACCAGATGGACGCACCAAAAATTCTGAAGTCGAGTACCTTTTTGACGAATAAAGCCGAATCAAGCCCAAAACAAAGTATTTGAGCTACACAAGGCTTAATGGGCTTGAGACACATAATTTGGGCCTTGTTACATGAAGCCCACGAAATTTGGACAAATTTTGTGCAAAAGGGATAATTTATTTATTTTGGAAAAAGTTGCCTCTTTTGTTGACGTTTTGTATTTTTCATTGTAATGTTAGTGAATGATGACTGTAATTATTATTTGTAACTTAGTTAGCTTAGCTATTTCGGTTAAGTTAGATTATAACTAAACTAGTTAGTCAAAAGGACACATTAGGCATTGGATTCCCTAGGGTTTGATGAGTAAAATGCTATGAACTTTTCCCTTCTTTCTCTTATTTCTTCTTGATCACCTTTAATCTTCTGGTGATTAAGATGCTACGATCTCTAGGCGAACTGAGCTGATTTGATGGCGAGGTACTGCGAGCCCTGAGGTTTATCCCTGCGAGATGCTGTGATCTCTAGGATTCATTACTGAACTGAGCTGATTTGATGGTGAGGTGCTGCGACCCCTGAGGTTCATCCCTGCGAGATGCTGTGATCTCTAGGATTCATTACCGAACTGAGCTGATTTGATGGCGAGGTGCTGGACCCCTGAGGTTCATCCATGCGAGATGTTGTGATCTATAGGATTCATTACCGAACTAAACTGATTTGATGGCGAGGTGCTGCGACTCATGAGGTTCATCCCTGTGAGATGCTGTGATCTCTATGATTCATTATCGAATTGGGTTGATTTGGTGGCGAGGTGCTGCGACCCCTGAGGTTCATCCCTGTGAGATGCTATGATCTCTAGGATTCATTACCAAACTGAACTGATTTGGTGGCGAGGTGCTGCGACCCCTGAGGTTCATCCCTGCGAGATGCTGTGATCTCTAGGATTCATTACCGAACTGAGCTGATTTGGTGGCGAGGTGCTGCGACCCCTGAGGTTCATCACTGCGAGATGCTGTGATCTCTATGATTCATTATCGAACTGAACTGATTTGGTGGCGAGGTGCTGTGACCCTTGAGGTTTATTCCTGCGAGATGCTGTGATCTCTATGATTCATTACCGAACTGAGCTGATTGGTGGCGAGGTGCTGCGACCCCTGAGTTTCATCCCTGCTAGATGTTGTGATCTCTAAGATTCATTACCAGACTGTTCCTGGTGTGAGATGGTTCATTCCCGAACCATTACGGATCAGCGATGGTTTATTCCCGAACTGTTACTGATGTGAGATGGTTCATTCGTGAACCGTTACTGGTGTGACATGGTTCATTCCCGAACCGTTACTGATGAGAGACAGTTCATTCCTGAACCATTACTGATGAGAGATGGTTCATTCCCGAACCATTACTGATGTGAGATGGTTCATTCATGAACCATTACTGGTGTGATATGGTTCATTCTCGAACCGTTACTGATGAGAGATGGTTCATTCCCGAACCATTACTGATGTAAAATGGTTCATTCCCGAACCATTACTGGTGTAATATGGTTCATTCCCAAACCATTACTGATATGAGATGGTTCATTCCCGAACCGTTACTGATGTGAGATGGTTCATTCCTGAACCGTTATTGGTGTGATATGGTTCATACCCGAACCGTTACTGGTGTGATATGGTTCATTCCCGAACCGTTACTGATGTGAGATGGCGAGGCGCTTTGACCCCTGGTTTTTGTTCCCGAACCACCGAGTGGGTTTTGTTCCCGAATTGAGTTAAGTTGATGGCGAGGCGCTTTTGACCACTGGGTTTTGTTCCTGAACCACCGAGTGGGTTTATTCCCGAATCGAGTTGAGTTGATGGCGAGGCGCTTTAACCCTTGGGTCTTGTTCCTGAACCACCGAGTGGGTTTTGTTCCCGAATTGATTTGAGTTGATGGCGAGGCGCTTTGGCCCCTGGGTTTTGTTCCCGAACCACCGAGTGGGTTTTGTTCCCAAATTGAGTTGAATTGATGGCGAGGTGCTTTGACCCCTGGGTTTTGTTCCCGAACTATCTCTGGGCTTTGTTCCCGAACTGAATTGAGTTGATGGCGAGGTGCTTTGACCCATGGGCTTTGTTACCGAACCATCTCTGGGCTTTATTCCCGAACTGAATTGAGTTGATGGCGATGTGCTTTGTCCCCTGGGCTTTCTTCCTGAACCCTCTCTGGGCTTTGTTCCCGAACTGAATTGAGTTGATGGCGAGGTGTTTTGACCCATGGGCTTTGTTCCCAAACCATCTCTAGGCTTTATTCCCGAACTAAGTTGAGTTGATGGCGAGGTGCTTTGTGTGGGAAGCGGCCGCGAGTGCGCAGCGGAAAATAAAAACTATTATGACGTTTTCCCTTTGCCAAGACCCATTTGTTTTGATTATTCTACAAGCCTAGGCATGTTACTATATATTCTAAGCATAAAACTCATAAAACATGCAAAGAACATAAACCTAAACATGCTAACTATCATAAGAACTCTAATTAAAATAAATGAAGAAAAAGACTTACTTGAACCGTAGACTCCTTCAGTCCTCCCTCCAATCTACAAGCTTTTCTCGAACTCAGAAAGCTCTTCCACGTTCCAAAGAGCCACCCAAGTGTGTGGCCTCCAAAGATGCACACACCAAAGCCAAAAATCAACGGCAAGACTACGCCTTCAGTGCACGGGTATTTTGCCCTTAGTGCTAGCCTAGGAAAATGCCTCAAAACTTTTAACTCGAGGTTCCTCTAGTCAATTAGACTTAAGGATCCTCAAAATCAGTGGCTTACTCTTAAACTTTAGAGTTGCTCACTTATATAAACCCAAGATATGAAAGGTTTGGTGTAAAAATTTGACATGATCCAGGCTGACAACAAAGCAAAAGACCCATTACAAGTACCAGAAGGGCCAATTACGAGGCAGAGGACCAAAAGACTCAGATAAGCAATGGCGGGATTAGTTCAGAGTTTTATGGCCGACTGCAACAAACAAATAGAGACGCATGTGGGCTTCGATGGAAAGGGCCCAAAGCCATTTCACTTGGCCCAAATCAGTTTAGAATAAAGCTTCCTAGGCATTTGAAGACTTAAAGACTTGGTATTTTTGTAATTTCGTATTTAGGGGCATTGTTGTCTTTATGCCTTTAGGGTTTCTTTTGTATCACTATTTAAGCTTTCTTTCTTTTTCATTTGGGGAGAACAATGAACGAAATTTATAAAACTCAAAAGCTTAAAGCTTTGGCTATGGCCGAATTCTTGTAAGGGAGGGATTCCCCTTTTCAAGTTTGAATCGACTTATCTAAGTTTTGGCAAACTTAGTGGCGTCTCCATTGCTAGCAAAACACTAAAAGGATTCATCTTAAAGGTTCTCAAGGGCAAGTTCTTTGTGGGTCTTCTTTGTTGCCTTGGAAGGGTTTTTGACATGAGTCCAACCACACCAGAGACATTACAAGATGCAGCTATCAACTTGGAGGAATCCATGCAGTTGCCAACAGGTCCAATCACACGCCAAAGATCAAAGAAGATCAGAGAGGCCTTTGCGGGACTAGCTCAGAGCTATGTGACCAGTTGCAGCAACCAAGTCAAGTGCACACCAGAGACACATATGGGCATAACCAGAGAGGTCCCCAAGATATTTCATTTGACCCAGATCAGCTTAGAGTGAAGCATAGCAGAGCAGCTTCAGCACCAGCACCCTTTTGACCCGATTTGACTTATTTTGGGACTATGTTGAATTCGGCCAAATGGGGGCATTTTTGTCATTTGTGCTCGACATTTTGACTTTATTTATGATGTAATTAGCATGGTTTACTATGCCATTAGGCTTAATTATGCTTAGATCTGTACTTAGCCGGAAGCACGTCAATTTACTATAGCATGTAAGCACCTCAATTAGCTTAAGTGAGATTAGCTTCTAATCTTTGTTTTAAGTTTATTTAGGTGCAAAATGACCTTAATGGTCGTGGTTGAGGTGCTTGACTTAGGGCTTTTGGTAATTTTAGCTCTAGGGTCATTTTAGTCTTTTTACTCTCTTGTAACCCTTATTATATGACTCTTCTTTGTATTTTGGAGACAACCAATGTAATATACAACATTTGAAAGAGAGAAAAGCTTGAGATTTCCATGGCTATGGCTAAAACCTTGTTGAGGGAGGGATTCCCCTTTTCAAGTTCAAATTGACTTATCAAAGCTTGGCAACTTAGTGGCGTCTCCATTGCTAGCAAAATACAATCTGATTTCATGCTTGTGGTTATCATGGACGTGAGTTTCATGGTGGTTAGGGGCTGATATTGGTTGGGTTTTGTTCCTACAAAATCAGTATTCAAAGTTCTTGGGGGTTTTGAGAAAGATGCTTTGGGGTTTGCTTGGTTTCCAACCCAAGTGAGTTCTTGTCATTTGGTATCATGAGCTTAGGGTTATGAGGCCTGATTTCCTATCCTTTGTGTTGTTTAATCTTGTATACATCTTTGTTCTTTATTGATTTAGTTTCAGGATCAAGGTTTTACTTCCACCTTGATTCGGCCATTGTAGGATCTTGTTGTTTCTTGCTGATTCTTGTTGATTTCTGATAAAAATAGCATGAATAACATTCTTCCCTTGAGTGTTTTTGATTGATCATGAGTATTTCTTTGAGTTAATCTTTGGCTACTTTGGTCAAAATTGGGGCTTTTGTGTTCTTTGCATGAATTAAGTGTTTAGTTGTTAATTGTATGTTACTAGGACGTGTTTAACATTGTTATTAAGTTATTAGTGTCAAAAATCCCAAAAAAAAAAAAGAATCAGATCAGATTCGACCTAGTGAGATTTATTGATATATCTTGTCTTGCTATTGTTGAATACATGCAATTAGTGTTGTTTCCATAGGTATTATTCATATCAACTTTGCAAAAAATCAAAATTGACATCATTCATCTTGGTATTTACGTGAGCTTACTTGTTTGCATTCTTGTGAAGTTAGCACAATCTTGTGAGTTTGAGTGAAAAGAAAGAAAGATTGAGTGCATTATTGATGAATGTGAATGTGTAATTAATGAAACAAATCTGAATGCACCAAATTTTGTGATTGGAGTGAGTTGTATCATTGTTATCTTACTGATTTGTGTTGTTAATGTTGAAGAATCAAGTGAAGCAAGGTTGAATGCACCAAATTTGCACTAAATTCTTGTGTATCCAAGCAAGTATCACTTGCTACCTCTTGAAATATTGTTATTATAAGTGAAGAGGCAAGAAATTCATCATTAGCTTGACATGGGAACTTGTGTGTAATCATTTGTTTTTAAGGTGCTTGAAGAGGCAAGTAGCTGCATCACCTAGTTGCTTGCAAAAACTATTTACTTAGCTTGTAATTTGACTTGGCTGAATTGGAAATTGAGTTAGTTACATTGTAACTAGATCATTTATACTCATTTGCAAGTTGAAAGGTAGACATTACCACATTGTCGAATTGATTATATGAGTTACATTGTCATTTGAGTTGTATTTACATGTATTACAAGTGCTAAGGATATAACTTGAAAATTATCGAATGTGGTAATCTTGTTATTTGCATTGTATTTCATTTGCTTTGTATACACTTTGAGTGTGAGAGACAAAAGAAAAGAGTGAAAAAAAAAGAGTTAAAAAAAAAGAGAGAAAAAAAAAAGAAAATAAAAGAGTGAGACAAAAACAATAGCGAGTGATCACAAGATTGGCTAAGTGTCACATTGAGTGCTTGCTTGTTTGTTTGCGCATTTAGCTAACTCGTCTTTTTTCTTATTCTGTGCACTCTAGCTTAAGTCTCTTTGATTGAGTCTTCGTGATTACTATTCTTATTCGCATTATTCCACCTGCACTATTTATACATTATTGGTTCTTTGTGTTTCTGCTAGCTTGTGGACTACACCTTAGTTGACCATTCTGGGAATTGAGTTGATTTGTAATTGAATTGAGGAAGAACTCAAGAGTGGTAAAAGGCAGTGATTGTGAGCACGGTATCGGGTAAAAGCCAATAGAGTGCAAACACGAGTAGAGTGATATCATTCGAGTGTAAACACGTGAGATTGTGAGGATTTATATATTTGTTTTGCTTTTTATTATTTCTAATCTGTTTGTTTGGTGTTGAGATGACAGGTCCAAGTTTAACCATTGATGATAAGATCAAGATTTTGGATACTTTCAAAAGTGATATCCAAGATATTATGAGTGATTATAGAAGATCTTATGAGAAATGGAAAAAGACTTGGAAGATAACTAAATATGCAGTGAATGAAGAGAGTACTCAACAACCAAAAGCTATTGAAGTTGTGTGTAATGAAGTGATAAGCACTTGTGATGTTGAGTGCATAGCGAATGAAAATACTTGTGAGGCCTTGAATGTTGTGAATTGTGTTATAAGTGACACGGTGAGTGAAAATGCTTGTGAGACCGTGAGCATTGAGGGAGTAAACACTTGTGAGGTAGTGTGCTTTGAGGTTGAAAAACATAGTGAAGCTGAGCAGATGTGTGATGAGGTCTTTGCAAGTATGGTTGAGATAGTGGCCATGAGTGATGATGAAGCTGTGAGAGCTGGTGAAAAGAAAGTAGATGTGGTAGTGAAGTTTTTCCAAAACATTTTCTCTATTGTTTATGCTTTTTCATTGCAGGTACAAATGGTCAAGTATGATTCTTTTATATTTCAATATCATCGTCCAATTGATTTTGTCATAACTATCTATGATCCAGGTTCGGATTCGAGGACGAATCCATTTCAAGAGAGGGAGAATGACATGATCCAAGGGATAACATTTGACATGAATGCAGTCACCCAAGGAACATTAGAGCCTTTGCAATTGCCAACAAGCCCAATCACACGCCAAAGAACTAAAAAGATCACAGACACAATAGCGGGGCCAGAGTTTGCATATAATAGATGCATTCATTCTTCTAGTTTTTACTTGCCTTATGAGATTGATTATTATTCTAATTCCTTAACTCATATGGATTTATTATCTTTGATTGTTATTAAGCTTGGGAGTATGAATGATAAGGGAAAGGCAGAGTTGGTGAGAATAATAGGTTTCCAACGCATTGTGTTTGACCCCGGCAATTGGGTGTGGCTTTATATGCAAGAGGAAAAGATCCAAGCTACAATCGAGAGGAGATGGACCTTTTCAAGTCTTGGAAAGGATCAATGAAAATGCATATAAGCTGGATTTGCAAGGTAAGTACAATGTATCTGCTACTTTTAATGTTTCTGACTTAACTCATTTTGATGCAGGTTCAGATTCGAGGTCGAATCCTTTTCAACAAGGAGGGAATGACATGAGTCCAACCACACCAGAGACATTACAAGATGCAGCTAACAACTAGGAGGAATCCATGCAGTTGCGAACAGGTCCAATCACACGCCAAAGATCAAAGAAGATCAGAGAGGCCTTTGCGGGACTAGCTCAGAGCTATGTGACCAGTTGCAGCAACCAAGTCAAGTGCACACCAGAGACACATATGGGCATAACCAGAGAGGTCCCCAAGATATTCCATCAGCTCAGAATGAAGCATAGCAGAGCAGCTTCAGCACCAGCACCCTTTTGACCCGATTTGACCTATTTTGGGACTATGTTGAATTCGGCCAAATGGGGGCATTTTTGTCATTTGTGCTCGACATTTTAACTTTATTTATGATGTAATTAGCATGGTTGACTATGCCATTAGGCTTAATTATGCTTAGATCTGTACTTAGCCGGAAGCACGTCAATTTACTATAGCATGTAAGCACCTCAATTAGCTTAAGTGAGATTAGCTTCTAATCTTTTTTTTTAAGTTTATTTAGGTGCAAAAGGACCTTAATGGTCGTGGTTGAGGTGCTTGACTTAGGGCTTTTGGTAATTTTAGCTTTAGGGTCATTTTAGTCTTTTTACTCTCTTGTAACCCTTATTATATGACTCTTCTTTGTATTTTGGAGACAACCAACGTAATATACAACATTTGAAAGAGAGAAAAGCTTGAGATTTCCATGGCTATGGCTAAAACCTTGTTGAGGGAGGGATTCCCCTTTTCAAGTTCAAATTGATTTATCTAAGCTTGGCAACTTAGTGGCGTCTCCATTGCTAGCAAAATAAAATCTGATTTCATGCTTGTGGTTATCATGGACGTGAGTTTCATGGTGGTTAGGGGCTGATATTGGTTGGGTTTTGTTCCTACAAAATCAGTATTCAAAGTTCTTGGGGTTTTGAGAAAGATGCTTGGGGGTTTGCTTGGTTGTAAACCCAAGTGAGTTCTTGTCAGTTTTGTTTCTACAAAATCATATTCGCGGTTCTTGGGGTTCTGTCCGTTGCTTGGGGTTTGCTTGGATTTCGAATCCAAAGTGGTTTCTTGTCATTTGGTATTTAGAGCTCAGGGTTCCAAGGTCTGATTTTTCCTATCTTTTCTTTTGTTTGATTCTGTTTTTATTTTCGTTCTTGTTATTTTCGTTTCAGTTCTTGTTGGATCTTGTTTATGTTTTCGTTTTGTTTATTTCTAGATCTGATTTTGTTGTGTTTTGCATATCAGTTCATCTTCTATCATTTTCCAGTTCTGGGTTTTTGTTCTGTTCTTCATATCAGTTCGTCATATACTTTCTGTTATTTAGCATAAGATGAAGAAATAAGCATGTTCTTTGGCGGCTGTGTGTTGTTTCTAAAACCCTAGTGAAGTTTGAAATCTGACTCTGAATTCAGACCCTAAAACTTAGCCTTTGAATTCAGACCCTGAAATCAGACTGTGAAATCAGACTCTAAAAACTTAGCCTTTGAAATCTGACTCTGAAATCAGACCCTGAAACTTAGTCTCTAAAATCAGACCCTGAAGATTAGCCTCTGAAAATCAGACTCTGAAATCAGACCCTGAAAAGTAACCTCTGAAATCAGACCCTGACCAAAAGCCTCTGAAATCAGACCCTGAAAATCAGCCTCTGAAATCAGAACCTAAATCAGCCTCTGAAATCAGAATCACAGTATCGTCTGCCCTATATATATATTATTGGGTTTGTTGTGTTTCATGCTAGCTTGAGGATTACATTTGGTTTGTATTCTTGGATTGAGTGTGATTCACATTTGAATTGAGGACGAACTCAAGAGTGGTAAAAGGTAGTGATTGTGAGCACGGTATCGGGTAAAAGCCAATAGAGTGCAAACACGAGTGGAGTGATATCATTCGAGTGTAAACACGTGAGATTGTGAGGATTTATATATTTGTTTTGCTTTTTATTATTTCTAATCTGTTTTTTTAGTGTTGAGATGGCAGGTCCAAGTTTAACCATTGATGATAAGATCAAGATTTTGGATACTTTCAAAAGTGATATCCAAGATATTATGAGTGATTATAGAAGATCTTATGAGAAATGGAAAAAGACTTGGAAGGTAACTAAATATGCAGTGAATGAAGAGAGTACTTGACATGAATCCAACAACTCAAGGAACATTAGATCCTTTGCAATTGCCAATAGGTCCAATCACATGCCAAAGAGCTAAGAAGATCAGAGACGTAATGGCGGGGCTAGCGCAGAATGCCATGGTCGAGTGTGACAGACAACTTCGGGGCATATTGGCGTCACATGAGGGCTTTAATGGAGTGGGTCCAAAGCTATTTCACTTGACCCAAGTCATACCAGAGTAACGCACCAGCAATCTTGAAGCCGAGTATATTTTTAACGGATCAAGCCGATTCAAGCCCGACACTATGACACATCATTATGCCTTTATACATGGAAGCCACGAATTTGGAGGACTTTTGGTGCAAGGAAACAACTTTAGACAAATTTGGAAAAGTTTTCCACATTTGTTGACTTTTATGATTTTGTGTTTTTACTTTAGACTTTTTTGGCAAAGTTATTTATTAAGTTTTTGTTTGTTATTGATTAAGTCTTTGTTTCTTTTGACTTTGTGTTTTTTATTAAATGTCTATTAAGGGCATGGCCATTTAATAGCCATTAGTTAGCAACTTAGGGAGTTTTGGTCATTTTGCACCCATTAGGGTTTCTTTCATTGTACTATTTAAACTCATTTCATCTTAATGAGAAGCTAATCACCAAATTTCGAATTTCATCTTCATTTTGAAGTCTTGGCTATTGCCTAATTTGCTTAAGGGAGGGATTCCCCTTATCTCATGTAATCGACTTATCTAAGGCGTGGCAACCTTAGTGGCGTCTCCGTGCTAGCAGAACACTTCAAGGAATCATCTTAAGGGTTCTCAAAGACAAGTTCTTTTTGGGTCTTCTTTGTGGTCTTGGAAGGGTTTTGTTCCTACAAAATCAAATTCGCGGTTCTTGGGGTTCTATCCGATGCGAGGGGTTTGCTTGGCCTAATCCTCCAAGTGAGTTCCGCGTCATTTGGTATCGGAGCTTAGGGTTCCAAGGTCTGATTTTTCTATCTTTACTTTATGTTTTTTTTGATTTAGTCTTTGTTTGTTGGTCATCAAGATACTTGTTCATCTTGATTCTTAGTTTTTGTTGGATCTTGTTGTTTCTTGATGTTTCTTGTTTATTTGTGATCAAAATAGCATGAATAACATTCTGCCTTTGAGTGTTTTTGATTGATCATGAGTATTTCTTCATGTTCTAGTTCGGTCTTTGAGTCAAAATTAGAGCTTTATTTTCTTTACTTAAATCAAGTGTTTATTTGTTAATTGTATATTACTAGGACGTGTTCAACATTTTTATTAAGTTATTTGTGTTTAAAAAAAAAAAAAAAAAAAGAATCAGGTCAGATTTGACTATGTGAGATTTATTGACATATCTTGTCTTTCTATTGTTGAATACGTGCAATTAGTGTTGTTTCCATAGGTATTATTCATATCAACTTTGCAAAAATCAGAATTGACATCATTCATCTTGGCATTTGCGTGAACTTGCTTATTTGCATTCCTGTGATCTTAGTGCAATCTTGTGAGTTTGAGTGAAAAGAAAGAGTGTTTGAGTGCATTGGTGATGAAAGTGAGTGAATGAATGATGAAACAATTGAAATGCATGAAGTTGATAATTGTCTTGAGTTATACATAGTGTACCTTTGCTGATTTGTGTTGTTAATGTTGAAGAATCAAGTGAAGTGAGGTTGAGTGCACCAAATTTGCACTAATTTCGTGTATATCCAAGCAAGTTTTACTTGCTACCTCTTGAAATATTGATATTTGCATTGTATTTCATTTGCTTTGTATACACTTGTGCGTGTGAGAGGCAAAAGAAAGGAGTGAAAAGAGAAAAGAGTAAAAAAAAAAAAAGAAAAAAAAAAGAGTAAGTGAGACAAAACAATAGAGAGTGATTACAAGATTGGCTAAGTGTCACATTGAGTGCTTGCTTGTTTGTTTGCGCATTTCGCTAACTCATTTTTTTTCTTATTCCGTGCTCTTTAGCTTAAGTTTCTTTGATTGAGTCTTCGTGATTACTATTCTTATTCGCATTATTCCACCTACCCTATATACATTATTGGTTCTTGTTATCTATGCTAGCTTGAAGATTACACATTGTTGTGAACTTTGGGTAAGTCATATTCACATCATATTGAGTGTAAACACGAGTGGAGTGATACATATTGAGTGTAAACACGAGTGGAGTGATACATAAAAGGGCCAAAAAAACGGATGAACAGTGAATATGCTCTCAACTGGGCGATTTGCTTCTTCTCCTTCGTGTACCTGGATCTCTTTGGTCTTCTACCAAATTGATTCTCTCTTCTCAGATCTGGGCTTTTCTAAAGTTATTTTCCCCTAAAACCTAAACCTAGATCTATTTTCAATTCGCCACCCTTTCTTTTGCCTAGACCGCATCTCCCTCTTATCCCTTCATCTCAGATCTTCCATTTTCGATCTGGTTTCCCTTTTCCGTCAACCCCCCCCCACCTTTCGTCTTTGCGTTTCTGCCCTTTCCTTTTCCTTTTCCCCTTTCTTTTTGTCTCTTCCCATGGCTTCGTCTTCAGGTGTTCCGTTTGTGGGGCCTCGCCTCCCTGGTATTGGCCGTAAGGCAATCAGGACTGTCTTGGTGTCCGCCCCTGCCTCGCCTCCTCTGTCAGTCCCGGCGCCGTCGTTGGTGTGTTGTCCTGTTGATGGCCTTGTGGGCTGTTCTAGTCAGCATGGATTTGGTCCTTCCCCTGTGGCTGTTTGCGAAATTGAGAGTATTGGTGTAGGTGCCACAGGTAATGTATTGGGCAGTGAGGCTAGGTGAAGTGAAGTGTTTGTTGGAGGAGAATTTGGATATAGTTCCAGGGGCTGCTTGTGCCATTGAATGTGTGCCGAGTCCTGTTGGGGATAGTGGTCATGCTGGTTGTCTGGTTAGAAGAGCTGTTGACGGCCTGACCTCTGGTAATGGCGTTATAACTGGGGCTGATAATGCTGTTTGTGTATCTGGGTTTGTTGATGCAGGGGATTCTGTGGGAAGGTTGGTTTCTAATCCAGTGGCAGTGAAGACTGGACTGGAGAGTGGTGAGGTTGTTCTTGGTTCTGGTAGTAGTAGTCTGCCTGAGTTGGGCGTTCCTTCTAACTCTGCAAATGCTACCTGTGTTCCTGGAATTAGTATTGGCAGTAAGTCTGTCGAATGCTTGCTTGCTGGTGGTGTGGGTTTGTTGAATAATGTGACTGTGGCTTCTGGCCATGGTGTTAACTGTGCAGTAGATGGTGTTACTGAACTTGGATCTGGTATGATGAATGATAGGGCTATGGGGCAGAATCTTGCCCAATTATCTGGTAGAAGTTTGACGGGTGTTGCCTTGGGTGCATGTCAGGATGCTAGGCCTGCAGTTCCGGTAGTAGAAGGTGGGGGTTTTTACTGGTGGCCCTAAAAGTTATGCCACAGCACTGAATGGTGCTATTGGAGTTGACAATCTCGATTCGTCTTTTGCTTCCACAGCTTTACATTATGTCAAACCTGATATTATTGATGGTAAAGTTGTTGTATGCCCTCCAGCAGAAGTTTTGGAAGAAGGGAGTGTGTACTGGCAGAATACTTTAGTTGGTTATTTTGTGGGAAAACGTCTACCCTTCCAAACTGTCAATTCTATTGCACACAAGTTATGGGGAAGGATGGGTTTGTTAGAAGTCCTTACGTCCGAGAATGGTTTCTTTTTGTTTAGATTCAATAGCCTTCAAGAGGCTGGTGTGGTGTTGGATGGAGCCCCTTGGCATATGGCTAATAGGCCGTTGGTTTTAAACTTTGGCATTCTAATTTATCTTTGACTAAGGAGGATTTGTTCAAGGTCCCGGTCTGGCTCAAACTGTTTGACCTTCCTTTTTCTTTATGGACGGCGAAAGGGATTAGCTGTGTAGCAAGTGCAGTTGGGAAACCTCTCAATGTTGACTATATTACCCAGTCCAGGAAACGTCTCAGCTTTGCTCGTGTTTGTGTTGAGATTGATGCTCGGAGCCCCCTTATTGAGGAGATTGTGTTCCAACACCCTAATGGCACTAGGGTTCCTATTAGGGTTGAGTTTGAATGGGTTCCTGTGAAATGTTCCACTTGTGAAGTTTTTGGGCACTCGGTGATTCGTGCCCCAGAAAGGCACCTAGTAAGGAGATTAAAAGTTTTCCTCAGCCTGCTATTCCTAAGCCACATCCTCCATCTACGAATAAGGATGCTCCTTTTGATTCTGCTAAGGCTCAGGAGGGGGCTTGGATCCCGGTCACTAAAAATAAGAAAGGTAAGGGTACTTCTTTGAACCATCATGTTAGTTCGAGTGATGTGGTGCCTTTGATTGCTGAGAGAATTCCTGTTTTGGGTGAGGGTTCTTCTAATGGGTTGAATCCGACTTTGGTTACTCATTCTCTGCCTGTGTGATTCCTTCTGAGACTGCTTCTATGGTGATAGATGGTAATTTGAAAGGGGAAAACTCCATTGACTCTTCACAACTTGGTGAGGATCTTCCTTATACTGAGGTAAATGAGTGCTCGCCGTCTGCAGTTTATGATTCGCCTACTCCGTTGGTTAACAGTTTGGCTATTAAGGCTGTTGACTCCCTGGAATCTAAGAAATTGACTTATGGTAACAAATCCAAAAAGGGTTCAGGTGGGAAAAGGAGTCAGAAGTGGAAGTCTTCTGGGGGGGGTCGTCGACGTTGATTTGTGGGTTTGGCCTTTTTTCATCTGTTTTAATGATTTTTGGTTGTTGGAATATTAGAGGTCTCAATGACCCTTTAAAACATGCTGAAGTCAGGAGGTTTTTTAGTGAGGAGAAGCTCTCGTTGTGTGGTTTAGTTGAAACCAAGGTTAAGGAGGTTAATCTTATGAATGTCTCTCGTGCGATTAATCCTTCTTGGAAGTTTTTTTGCCATTCTGATATTAGTCCGTTTGGTCGTATCTGGGTATGTTGGAATCCTAATGATGTTGTTGTTAGCATTATTCAGTCTTCAGCTCAAGCTATTCACTGCCGTGTGACTCCTATTTCTGGGGTTTGGAATTGTGTAGTTTCAGTGGTTTATGGTGAGTGTGATTACGAGAAGCGGCGAGATCTTTGGGCTGACCTGCTTAATTGTGGTAGTATGGTTGATGATTCCCCTTGGCTTGTTTTAGGTGATTTCAATGCTATCCGTTCTCCGTTTGAGCATAGTGGTGGATCTGTGGCTTGGCCAGCTTGGAAAGATGACTTGGGTTGCTGTTTGGGTCAAGCTGGCTTGGATGATCTGCAGTATTCTGGGTGTAAGTTTACTTGGTTTAATAAGCAGATTCAGTCTCCTATTTGGCGCAAGTTGGACCGTGTTCTGGTAAATCCTTCTTGGGAGTGTATTTTCCCGGGTTCTTCTGCCCGCTTTCTTCCTTCCCGGATTTCTGATCACTCTCCTATGGTTGTTAAGCTTGCAGAGCTCCCTAAAAGGAAAATTCCCTTTAAATTCTTTCAGTTTTGGGTGGATCATCCTGATTTTCTTTCTGTTGTGGCTAGGGCTTGGGATATTGATGTTCATGGTACTCCAATGTTCCGGTTATGTTGTAAGCTAAAGAATGTTAAAGCAGCTTTGAAGAAATTTAATGTTGAGCATTTCTCTAAAATTTCTTGTCGTGTTTTGGAGATCAGGAAGGAGTTGGATAGAGTTCAATGTGCTTTACAGGACTTCCCCAGTGACCCTGCTCTGTTAGCTGAGGAAGCTTGTCTTTCAGTGAGTTATGGTGATTTGAGTCGGGCTGAAGAAGGCTTTAATAGACAGAAATCTCGTGTTCAGTGGCTTAACCTTGGGGATCAGAATTCTAAGTTCTTCTTTACCGCTATGAAGAGTTTTCATGGCCGTAGTAAGGTTACTTCTATTACTAAAGAGGATGGTACCCGAGTGGAGGAAGATGCTTTGGTTAGAGATGAGATTGTTTCCTTTTTGAGTCCCTTTTTGGTCCTCAGCATCGTCAGCAGGATTTTGATAGGGTGACCCTCCATTCTGCTATTACTAGACATGTGACTGAGGAGCAGAGTATGGCTCTTTCTCGTGAGGTTGAGGATGAGGAGATTAAGGCTGTTTTGTTCGGGCTGAAAGACAATAAAGCTCCAGGTCCGGATGGGTTTAATTCGGGTTTCTTTAAGAAGTGTTGGAATATTGTGGGGGATGATGTCTTATGTGCTATTCATTCATTCTTTTCTTCTGGACGTCTTTTGAGGCAGGTAAATGCTACATCCATTGCTCTGATTCCTAAGATTCCTAACCCTTCCCAGGTTAAGGATTATAGGCCCATTTCTTGCTGTAACACCATTTACAAGTGCATTGCTAAGCTGATTGCGAACAGAATTAAGGTCATTCTCCCTTCAGTGATCAGTCAGAATCAATCTGCTTTTGTCGAGGGAAGGCGTATTAGCGACAATATTCTCTTATGTCAGGAATTGGTTCGGAATTATCACCGGAATGGCGGTTCCCCGAGGTGTGCTCTTAAGATAGACTTGATGAAAGCTTATGACACTGTTCGTTGGGATTTTTTGGTTGAGGTTCTGAGGACTGTTGGTATTCCTGAGAGGATGGTGGGTTGGATTCAGGAGTGTATGACTACTACGAGATTCTCTGTTTCTATTAATGGTGAGCTGAATGGATTTTTCTCTGGGGGTCGTGGGTTGCGACAAGGTGATCCTATGTCTCCTTATCTCTTTGTTTTGGCTATGGAAGTTTTATCAGGCCTTCTTCGTAATATGGCTACTGATCCGGGTTTCCAGTTCCACTGGCGGTGTTCAAAGGACCGTCTTACTCATCTCTGTTTTGCAGATGACCTTATGATTTTTTGTAAAGCAGATGCATCCTCTGTTTCTTTGATCAAGGATTGTATTGGGCAGTTCAGTGGTTTATCAGGTTTAATTCCGAATCCAGCTAAGAGTCATCTCTTCTCTTCTGGCATCTCTCTTTCTATGCAAGACCAACTGCGAGATGTGTTGAGATTCCAGGTGGGGACTCTTCCTGTGAGGTATTTGGGGGTTCCTTTGATCTCTACTAAACTTAGGGCCTCTGACTGTGCTTCTCTTGTGGATCGTATTGTTATGCGTGCTAAAAGTTGGAGTTGTAAGTTTCTCTCTTATGCAGGTCGGCTCCAGCTTATAAAGTCTGTTTTGTTCTCCATTCAAGTTTATTGGTCTTCTTTATTTATTCTTCCTAAGTCAGTGATTAGGAAGGTGGAGACTATCCTTCGTTCTTTCCTTTGGAAGGGTAGTGCGCTTATCACTACTGGGGCTAGAGTAGCTTGGAGCAAAATTTGTTTACCTCTTAAGGAGGGGGGTCTGGGTATAAAGAGTCTGGAAGCTTGGAATAGAGCAGCTATTGTCAAGCATATTTGGTTTCTCTGTTCTGGTCAGGTTTCTTCTTGGTCTACTTGGGTTTACTCTTATTTACTGAGGGGGAGAAGTTTTTGGGAGATCCCTCGTCCTTCTGATTGCTCTTGGAGTTGGCGTAAGATTTTGGAGCTTCGTTCTTGGTCCCGTCGGCGGATGAGAGTGAGTATTGGGAATGGTGAGTCGACTTTATTGTGGTTTGATAATTGGCATCCTGTAGGCCCGATTGAGTACTCATTGGGCGAGAGAGTGATTTATGATTCTGGCTTGGATAGGATGGCGACAGTTGCTTCCATTATCTCTGATTCTGCTTGGCATTGGCCCCCTTCTAGATCTGCTGCTCTTGTTGATCTGGCTCAGACTCACCTTCCGTCTCCTTCTAGTTTGAGGGAGGATATGCTGGTTTGGGAAGATGATAGACATGGGAAATTTTCTGTGGATTGTGCCTGGAATGCTTTGAGGTCGAGGAGACCCGAGATGCCTTGGTCCCGAGTTGTCTGGTTCCGGAAATCTATTCCCCGCCATTCTTTTCTTCTTTGGATGTCCATTCAGGGAGGCCTGTGTACTCAGGACAGTCTAATGAAATTTGGTATATCCTCTTGCTCGCGGTGTATCCTTTGTGGTTGTTCGAGTGAGGACATCGATCATCTTTTATTTCAGTGCCTCTTTTCATTGAGGGTTTGGTCGTCTGTGTTAGCCATGTGTGGTTTAGACTGGAGCTGTCGAGATTGGCGCCAAACTGTTGAGTGGCTTTGTCAGTTCTCTGGTGCCTCTTTATATCATCTTCTGGTTCGTCTGTCCTTTGCAGCGTCAGTTTACCATATATGGAGGGAGAGGAATGCTCGCACTCATGATATGCCTCTTAGGCCAGTTTCTGTTCTTCTATATGATATTGTTTTTGATGTTCGGAATCGTGTTAGTTCTTTACGTAAGGTGACTCCATCTTATGACAATAAATGGCTTCACCTTTCGTGGCACTTGCCCGATGACATCTTTAGTTGATCTATTGTAGCCGTTTGGCTTTCTTCTAGGAGGGCTTGTCCTCTCTAGATCCTGGGGGATGCCCCTTTGCTCTTGTATAGTTTTCTTTTGGTTATAATACTTACCTTATCCAAAAAAAAAAAAGTGGAGTGATAAATATTTGAGTGTAAACACGTGAGATTGTGAGATGTGAGGTTGTGAGGATATCTAATTATTTTCACATATTGTTACTTCTAATCTGTTTGTTGAAGCTTTGAGATGGCAGGTACTAGTTTGACAGTGGATGAGAAACTTTAAGGCTTTAGAAGGAAATCATGGATATGATGGAAAACATGAATGCTGCTTTTGATAAGTTATCCAGGAAGTAAGAGTAATCGAAAGGCAGTGTTCCCAGACCACCACCTCGACATATACCACCACCTCAGAATGTGGCACCATGACGGGTACCACCAGATGAGAAGAAGCTGAAAATGAGTTTGATGATTTTGATGATCTTAATGATGTGGAGGAGAGATTTCAGCCAGGGCCTGATAGGAGGCCTAATATGAGGTTTGATAGGAGGAATGATAGGAGGGATAGGCGATTTGATGGTAGAGGTGCATTTGATGACAGAAGATGGGATTATGATAGGAGAGGATACGGTAGACATGGTGATGTTGATGGTGATTTGAGCAGCATCAAGATCAAAATACCAAATTTCCGAGGCAAGAATGATCCAGAAGCATATTTAGAGTGGGAGAAGAAAATTGAATTGATTTTCAATTGTCATCATTACTCAGATGAAAAGAAGATCAATCTAGCAGTCATGGAATTCACAGATTATGCTATGATTTGGTGGGATCAGATTGTCACCAACCGAATGAGGAATTATGAGAGGCCAATTCAGACATGGGAAGAACTTCGAGGTCTCATGAGGAAACGATTTATACCCAGTCATTACTACAGAGAGTTGTATCAGAAACTACAACATTTGTATCAGGGGACCAAGAGTGTAGATGATTATTATATACTGAATGGAGGTTGCCATGATCATGGCGAATGTAGTGGAGGATGCAAAGGCTACTATGACACGATTTTTAGGGGGCTTGAACAGAGAGATTGCCAACATGGGGGAGTTGCATCATTATGTTGATTTGGAGGATATGCTTCACATGGCTGTCAAGGTAGAAAGGCAACTCAAGAAGAAGTCTACATCCAGATTTGGTACTCAGACTACTTCTACATGGAAGGGGAAATGGGTTCCTAATGATCGACGAGATGGAGACTTTAACAAGCCAAGGGCTGAACCTGGTGCCAAGGTTAAAGAAGTTGCAGAACCAAGCAAGGCTAGAACGAAACCTGAAGGTACAACACCAAAGACAAGCACATCAAGTGTTTCAAGTGTTTGGGCATGGGACATTATTCTTCACAGTGCCCCAACAGGCGCACCTTACTGATTGATAAGAAGAGTGGTGAAGTACATTCTACTGACAGTGAGGTTGAGGTTGATGATGATGAGCCTGAGATTGAGGATACTAGTGACAAAGAGGGAGCTGCATACCCGCTGGATAACTTGTCCTTAGTTGTCAAGCGTGTTTTGAGTGCACAAATTGTTGAGGATGAGAGTGATCAACAAGGGAGAACATATTTCATACCAGATGCCGTGTGAATGGTAAAGGGTGTAGTATGATCATTGACGGGGGCAGTTGTGCTAATGTCGCAAGTACGGCTTTAGTTGGAGAGGTTGGGATTAGATTGCTTGAAGCATCCCAAGCCTTATAAGTTGCAGTGGTTAAATGATTGTGGCAAGATAAAGGTGACAAAGCAGGTGTTATTGAGATTTATCATTGGGCCATACACGGATGATGTCCTATGTGATGTGATACCGATGCATGCAGGACATATTCTTTTGGGCAGGCCGTGGCAGTTTGATAGGAAAGTTATTCACGATGGGTTCAAGAATAAGTATTCCTTTCAACATAAGGGAAAACCCATTACCTTGTACCCACTCACACCAAAGCAAGTCCCCGAGGATCAAGTCAAGTTGCAACTTGAGAGAGATAGAGAGATTGAGAGTGCAAACACAACCTTAGGGAAAACACGTGAGGGGAGTGTGACCGAACCTAGTAAGGAAAATAAGGCAAAGGTCGTGAGTGTTTCTAAGGGGAGTGTGAGTGAACTTAAAGGGGAAACAAAAGGGAGAGTGAAAAAGAGCTTTTACATGGGTGAAGGTGAAGCAAGGAAAGCTTTTAAGGCTAGCAAGCTTATGCTTTTGTTGGTCTACAAGGAACACCGTATTTGTATTGCTAACACCGACCCCTTGCTTCCTGTGTCCATTTCATCTCTTTTGCAGGAATTCAGTGATGTGCTGACAGAGGACATTCCTAGTGGGCTTCCACCCATTAAAGGTATTGAGCACCGGATAGATTTCTTACCAAGCGCAGTCATTCCCAACAGACCAGCCTACCGAAGCAATCCGGAGGAGACGAAGGAACTTCAGAAGCAAGTGAGGGAGTTGATGGAGAAAGGGTATGTTAGAGAAAGTATGAGTCCCTGTGCGGTACCAGTTCTTCTAGTTCCTAAGAAAGATGGGTCGTGGCGTATGTGCGTTGATTGTCGAGCGATCAACAATATAACGGTAAAGTATCGTCACCCTATTCCTAGACTAGATGACATGTTGGATGAATTGCATGGTTCCAAAGTTTTTAGTAAGATTGATTTAAAGAGTGGATACCATCAAATTCGCATGAGAGAGGGAGATGAGTGGAAAACTGCATTTAAGACCAAGTATGGCTTGTATGAATGGTTAGTTATGCCATTTGGTCTTACAAACGCACCTAGCACATTTATGAGATTGATGAATCATGTTATGTGTGCTTTTATAGGTAAGTTTGTTGTAGTTTATTTTGATGACATCTTAGTTTACAGTAAAACATTAGATGAACATGTTACACATTTGAAGCATGTTCTTGAAGTGTTGAGATAGAAAAAAAAATTGTATGCTAACTTTAGTAAGTGCACTTTTTGTATGGATAGGATTGTTTTCCTTGGTTTTGTTGTAACTGTAGATGGCATCGAAGTAGATGTAGAGAAGGTGAAGGCGATTCAGGATTGGCCTACACCAACGACAGTGACAGAAGTTAGAAGCTTCCACCACACCAACAACAGTGACAGAAGTCAGAAGCTTCCATGGATTAGCAAGCTTCTACCATAGATTTGTTAAAGACTTCAGTAGTATTGCAGCACCATTGACTGAAGTAGTGAAGAAGACTGTTGGCTTCAAATGGGGTGAAGAGCAGGAGCGTGCATTCCAGGATCTGAAAATAAGTTGTGCAGTGCCCAGTCTTGGCACTACCCAACTTTGAGAAGACATTTGAGATTGAGTGTGACGCATTCGGGATAGGCATTGGAGCGGTTCTTATGCAAGAAAAGGGACCAATAGCTTACTTTAGTGAGAAGCTGAATGGAGCAGTTTTGAGGTACCCCACATATGAAAGGAGTTGTATGCACTAGTGCGAGCCCTTGAGACTTGGCAGCATTATTTGTGGCCTCGAGAGTTTGTGATCCATACAGATCATGAATCATTGAAGCATCTGAAGGGCCAAGGTAAGCTGAACAAACGAAACGCAAAATGGTTAGAGTTTGTTGAGACATTTCCATATGTAATCCGCTACAAACAAGGTAAGTAAAACATTGTCGCCGATGCACTATCGCGAAGGTATGCTTTACTTACTTCATTGAGTGCAAGAATGCTTGGGTTTGAATTTATTAAAAAACTTTATGCTAGTGATATTGACTTTAGTACTATCTATGATGCATGTCAAAAGTCTGCTTTTAGTAAATTCTACCAACATGATGGGTTTCTGTTTAGGGAATAGATTTTGTGCATTCCTGTTTGTAGTATGCGTGAGTTGTTAGTGAGGGAAGCACATGGGGGAGGTTTAATGGGGCACTTTGGCATTGCCAAAACCTTAGGGGTTTTGAGTGAACATTTTTATTGGCCTAAAATGCGGAGAGATATTGAGCGTTTGTGTGATAAATGCTTAATTTGTAAACAGGCTAAATCTAAGGTTATGCCTCATGGGTTGTATACACCATTGCCTATACCTAGTGAGCCATGGGTAGATGTATCGATGGACTTTATCTTGGGTTTACCTAGGACTAAGAAGGGTAGAGATTCCATCTTTATAGTGGTTGATAGGTTCAGTAAGATGGCACATTTTATAGCATGTCATAAAACTGATGATGCCACTAACATTGCTGACTTGTTCTTTAGAGAAGTAGTACGACTCCATGGGATTCCACGGAGTATAGTTTCAGATCGTGATGTCAAATTCCTTAGTCACTTTTGGACAGTTTTATGGGGTAAGTTGGGAACTAAACTTTTGTATTCTACTACTTGCCACCCCCAAACTGATGGTCAGACCGAGGTTGTTAATAGGACTTTGACTCAGTTATTGCGTACTATTATCAATAAGAACTTAAAAACCTGGGAGGATTGTTTACCTTTTGTTGAATTTGCATATAATCGTAGTATCATTCCTCTACATCTTACTCACCATTTGAAATTGTTTATGGTTTTCAGCCACTAACTCCATTAGATTTGTTACCTTTGCCTGTTGATGAGCATGTGGGGCTAGATGGAAAAAGGAAAGCCGATTTGGTGAAGCATATACATGAGAAAGCAAGAGAGCAAATACAACGAAAGAATGAGCAATATGCTTCTCATGCTAATAAAGGAAGAAAACGTATGGTATTTAAGCCCGAGATTAGGTTGGGTACATATGCGCAAGGAGAGATTTCCTGAACAACATAAATCTAAGCTACAACCGAGAGGGGATGGTCCATTTCAAGTCTTGGAACAGATTAATGACAATGCATACAAGCTGGATTTACAAGGTAAGTATAATGTGTCTGCTACATTTAATGTTTCTGACTTAACTCATTTTGATGCAGGTAAAGATTCGAGGTCGAATCCTTTTCAAGAGGGAGGGGATGACATGATCCAGGCTGCCAACAAAGCAAAAGACCCATTACAAGTACCAGAAGGGCCAATTACGAGGCAAGGACCAAAAGACTCAGAGAAGCAATGGCGGGATTAGTTCAGAGTTTTATGGCCGACTGCAACAAACAAATAGAGACGCATGTGGGCTTCGATGGAAGGGCCCAAAGCCATTTCACTTGGCCCAAATCAGTTTAGAATAAAGCTTCCTAGGCATTTGAAGACTTAAAGACTTGGTATTTTTATAATTTCGTATTTAGGGGCATTGTTGTCTTTATGCCTTTAGGGTTTCTTTTGTATCACTATTTAATCTTTCTTTCTTTTCATTTGGGAGAACAATGAACGAAATTTTTAAAAAACTCAAAAGCTTAAAGCTTTGGCTATGGCCGAATTCTTGTAAGGGAGGGATTCCCCTTTTCAAGTTTGAATCGACTTATCTAAGTTTTGGCAAACTTAGTGGCGTCTCCATTGCTAGCAAAACACTACAAGGATTCATCTTAAAGGTTCTCAAGGGCAAGTTCTTTGTGGGTCTTCTTTGTGGCCTTGGAAGGGTTTTTGTTTCTAAAATCATATTATTCGCGGTTCTTGGGGTTTTGTCCTTGCTTGGGGTTTGCTTGGATTTTGAATCCAAGTGGGTTTCTTGTCAAAATTTGTGAAGAATTCTTTGGGTTTATATAGTGCTCCAAAAACAACAAAATTAATTAAGAATCCGATGTGGGATAAAAGCTAATTTAATCTTAGCAATTGGATCTTAATTTAGTGGTTTAATGAGATTATAAAACCCTAATAAGAGTTTGGGCCGAATTGGAATTCAAAACAAATAACAAATTTTTTTTACTATTCACATTACTATTCTGGGAATTGAGTTGATTTGTAATTGAATTGAGGAAGAACTCAATAGTGGTAAAAGGCAGTGAGTGTGAGCATAGTATCAGGTAAAAGCCAATATAGTGCAAACAGGAGTGGAGTGATATAATTGAGTGTAGAGCTTGAGAGGATTTTACATATCGTATTACTTTCTTGTTATTACTGATTTGTTTGTTGAGCTTTGAAATGGCAGATGCTAGTTTAACCGTCGATGAGAAGCTTGCAGCTATGGATAGAAAGTTTACAGATTTGATGGAGAATATGAATACTGCATTGGAAGGTTGTCCAAGAGTGTAGAGAGTATTCAGTCGGGCAGTGTTCCCAGAGCACCACCACCTCAGAATGTACAACCACCATAATGTACCACCACCTCATAATGTGCCACCATGACGAGTACCACCGCAACATTACCATCAGATGAAGAAGAAGTCGAGAATGACTTTGATGATTTTGATGATCATGATGATGTTAAGGAGAGGTTTCAGCCTAGACAAGATCAGAGGCATGGTATGGGGTTTGGTAGAGGGTGTGATAGGAGGTTTGATGGGAGACATAATAGGAGGGATAGACGATTTGATGATAGAGGTGCATTTGATGATAGGCGAGGGGATTATGATCAAAGGTGTTATGGTAGACGGGGGGACTTAGATGGAGATCTAGGTAGCATTAAAATCAAGATACCAACCTTTCAGGGCAAGAATGATCCCGAGGCTTATTTGGAATGGGAGAAGAAGATTGAGCTGATATTCAATTGCCATCACTACTCAGATGAGTAGAAAATCAATATTGCAGCTATTGAGTTTACTGATTATGCTATGATATGGTGGGATCAACTTGTTGCTACTCGGAGAAGAAACTATGAGAGACTAGTTCAGACTTGGGAAGAACTAAGAGGTCTTATGAGGAATAGGTTCATTCCGAGCCATTACTACCGTGAGTTGTATCAGAAGCTACAACATATGTATCAGGGTACCAAAAATGTTGAGGATTACTACACAGAGATGGAAGTTGCCATGATCAGGGCGGATGTAGTTGAGGATGCAGAGGCTACTATGGCACGGTTTCTTGGAGGCTTAAATAGGGAGATTGCCAACATGGTGGAGTTACATCATTATGTTGATTTGGAGGACATGCTTCACATGGCTATCAAGGTAGAGAGGCAACTCAAGAAGAAGGCCACATCCAGATTTGGTACTCAGACTACTTCTACTTGGAAGGGGAAATGGGTTCCGAATGAGAAGCGAGATGGAGGCTTTAACAAGCCTAGATGTGATTCAGTGGAGGCTTTAACAAGCCTAGGGCCGAACCTAGTGGCAAGGGTAAAGAGGCTGCAAAATCGAGTAAGCCTAGACCTAAACCTGAGGGTACAGCTACGAGAACTAAGGATGTCAAAGTTTGGGCTATACACTATTCTTCACAATGTCCCAATAGGCGCACCTTAGTGATTGACAAGAGCGGAGATGTGTACTCTACAGATGATGAGGTTGAGGATGAGATGCCGGAGTTAGAAGATGCTAGTGACCACGAGGGAGCTGCATACCCTTTTTTAGATAACTTATCCCTAGTTGTTAAGCGTGCTTTGACAGCACAAGTTATTGAGGATGAGAGTGATCAACAGAGGGAGAGCATATTCCACACTAGATGCCGTGTGAATGGTAAGGGTTGTAGTATGATTATAGATGAAGGCAGTAGTACCAATGTGGCTAGCACGGCTTTGTTGAGATATTGGGGTTGAGTTGCTTGAAGCACCCCAAGCCTTACAAGTTGCAGTGGTTAAACGATTGTGGTGAAGTGAAGGTAACGAATCAGGTATTTTTTGAGCTTTACCATTGGGCCTTACACAGATGATGTTCTATGTGATGTGATTCCGATGCATGCGGGTCATATACTTTTGGGGAGGCCGTGGCAGTTTGATAAGAAGGTGGTTCATGATTGGTTCATGAATAAGTATTCATTTCAGCATAAAGGGAAACCCATTACACTATATCCACTTACACCAAAGCAAGTCCATGAAGATCAGGTTAAGTTGCAACTTGAGAGGGATAAAGAGAGGGCAAGTGCAAACACTAACTTGGGGGAAACTAGTGAGAGTGTGAAAAATAAGGCCAAGGCCGAGAGTTTACCCAAGGGAAGTGAGAGTGAAAGTAAGGGGGACACCAAAGGGAGAGTGAAATTGAGTTTCTACATGGGTGAGGGTGAAGCAAGGAGAGCTTTCAAGACTAGCAGCCTGATGCTATGTTTAGTTACAAGGAGCCCCATGTTTATTTTTCTAACATGACCATTTGCTTCCTATTGTCTATTTCATCTTCTTTTGCAAGACTACAACGATGTACTGACTGAGGACATTCCTAGTGGGCTTCCACCCATTAGAGGCATTGAGCACCAGATAGACTTCGTACCTGGAGCAGTCATTCCCAATAGGCCATCCTATAGAAGCAATCCTGAGGAGACAAAGGAACTTCAACGGGAAGTGCGAGATTTGATGGACAAGGGGTATTACGTAAGGGAAAGCATGAGTCCTTGTGCAGTACCAGTGCTTCTAGTTCCTAAGAATGATGGGACATGGCAGATGTGTGTTGATTGTCGAGCCATCAATAATATAACGTTAAAGTATCGCCATCTTATTCCTAGGCTAGATGACATGTTAGATGAATGCATGGTTCCAAGATATTTAGTAAGATTGATTTGAAAAGTGGATACCATCAAATTCGCATGGAGATGAGTGGAAAACCGCATTTAAGACCAAATATGGATTATATGAATGGTTAGTTATGCCATTTGGTCTTATAAACGCACCTAGCAAATTTATGAGATTAATGAAGCATGTTATGCGTGCATTTATAGGTAAGTTTGTTGTGGTATACTTTGATGACATCTTAGTTTACAGTACATCGATTGAGGAGCATGAATTACATTTGAGACATGTAGTTGATGTTTTACGAAAAGAACAATTGTATGCTAACTCTGACAAATGCACATTTTGCATGGATAGAATTGTTTTTCTTGGCTTTGTTGTGAGTGCAGATGGCATCGAGGTAGATGTGGAGAAGGTGAAGGCAATTCAGGAATGGCCTACACCAACTACAGTGACAGAATTCCGAAGCTTTCATGGATTAGCGAGCTTCTATGGGAGATTTTTCAAGGACTTCAGTAGCATTGCCGCGCCATTGACCGAGGTAGTAAAGAAGACAGTTGGTTTTTAATGGGGCGAGGCGCAAGAGCGAGCATTCCAGGATCTTAAAGCGAAGTTATACAGTGCACCCATTTTGGCACTACCGAACTTCGAGAAGACATTTGAGATTGAGTGCGACGCATCAGGGTTAGGTATTAGAGCAGTTCTTATGCAAGAAAAGCGGCCAATAGCCTATTTTAGTGAGAAGCTGAACGGAGCAGCTTTGAGGTACCCCACGTATGACAAAGAGTTATATGCGCTTGTGAGAGCACTTGAGACGTGGCAGCACTACTTATGGCCTAAAGAGTTCGTGATCCACACTGACCATGAATCAATAAAACACTTGAAGGGTCAAGGTAAGCTGAATAAGCGACACGCAAAATGGAGATTCGTTGAGTAATTTCCATATGTTATACGCTACAAGCAAGGTAAAGAAAACATTGTGGCCGATGCATTATCTCGCATGTATGTTTTACTTACTTCAATGCATGCACAGATGTTGGGATTTGATTTGATTAAGGAACTATATGAGTGTGATTCTGATTTCGGTGATGAGATTATTGTTGCTTTGCAAAGTCATCTTTTGGAAGTTTTACATTCATGACGGTTTCTTATTTAAAGCGAACAGGTTGTGGTTCCTGCTTGTAGTATGCGTGAGTTGCTTGTGAAAGAAGCACATGGGGGAGGTTTGATGGGGCATTTTGGGATTAGTAAGACTTTAGCTATTTTACATGAGCACTTTTATTGGCCTAAAATGAAACGTGTGATGTTGAGCGGTTTGTGATCAGTGTCTAACATGTAAGCATGCTAAATCTAAATTAATGCCACATGGTTTGTAAACTCCTTTGCCTGTACCTAGTGAACCTTGGGTTGATATATCGATGGATTTTGTGTTAGGACAAAGAGGGGTAGAGATTCAATCTTTGTTGTAGTTGATAGGTTTAGTAAAATGGCTCATTTCGTTGCCTGTCATAAAACCGATGATGCTACAAACATTGCGGATTATTTTTCAGAGACATAGTGCGACTCCATGGTATACCTAGGAGTATTGTATCTGATAGAGATGTTAAGTTCCTTAGCCATTTTTGGAAGGTGTTGTGGGCTAAACTAGGCACCAAACTATTGTATTCTACCACATGTCACCCACAGACTGATGGACAAACGGAGGTAGTTAATAGGACTTTATCTCAATTATTGCGCACTATAGTTGGTAAAAATTTAAAGAGTTGGGAAGATTGTTTGCCATTTATTGAGTTTGAATATAATCGTAGCATTCATTCTTCTACATCATTTTCACCTTTTGAGATTGTTTATGGTTTTCAGCCACTAACTCCATTGGATTTGTTACCATTACCTATTGATGAGCATACAGGGTTAGATGGCAAAAGGAAGGCTGATTTGGTGAAGCATATCCATGAGAAGGTAAAAGAGCACATTCAACGAAAGAACGAGCAATATGCTTCTCATGCAAACAAGGGAAGATGCGTGTAGTCTTTCAACCTGGTGATTGGGTTTGGATACATATGCGTAAAGAGAGATTTCCAGAACAGCGTAAATCCAAGCTACAATCGAGAGGAGATAGACCTTTTCAAGTCTTGGAAAGGATCAATGACAATGCATATAAGCTGGATTTGCAAGGTAAGTATAACATATCTGCTACTTTTAATGTTTCTGACTTAACTCATTTTGATGCAGTTCATATTTGAGGTCGAATCCTTTTCAACAATGAGGGAATGACATGAGTCCAACCACACCAGAGACATTACAGGATGCAGCTAACAACTTGGAAGAACCCATGCAGTTGCCAACAGGTCCAATCACACGCCAAAGAGCAAAGAAGATCAAAGAGGCCTTTGCGGGACTAGCTCAGAGCTATGTGACCAGTTGCAGCAACCAAGTCAAGTGCACACCAGAGACACATATGGGCATAACCAGAGAGGTCCCCAAGCTATTTCATTTGACCCAGATCAGCTCAGACTGAAGCATAGCAGAGCAGCTTCAGCACCACACCACCCTTTGACCCGATTTGACCTATTTTGTGACTATGTTGAATTCGGCCGAATGGGGGCATTTTTTTCATTTTTGCTCGACATGTTGACTTTATTTATGATGTGATTAGCATGGTTGACTATGCCATTAGGCTTAATTATGCTTAGATCTCTACTTAGCCGGAAGCACGTAATTTACTATAGCATAAGCACCTCAATTAGCCTGGGGCAAGCCGGGGTTTTACCTGCGCCGCGGCCCAGAATGGGTGTTTGGTTGCGGGTTTCCAACGATTTCAAAAAAAAAAAAAAAAAAAAAAAAAAAAAAAGTTTTTTAGGTGTAAAAGGACCTTAATGGTCGTGGTTGAGGTGCTTGACTTAGGGCTTTTGGTAATTTTAGCTCTAGGGTCATTTTAGTCATTTTACTCTCTTGTAACCCTAACTATATAACTCTCATTTGTAAATTTTATCAACAACAACGTAATATACAACATTTTGAAAGAGAGAAAAGCTTGAGCTTTCCATGGCTATGGCCGAACCCTTGTTGAGGGAGGGATTCCCCTTTTCAAGTTCAAATTGACTTATCTAAGCTTGGCAACTTAGTGGCGTCTCCATTGCTAGCAAAATAAAATCCGATTTCATGCTTGTGGTTATCATGGACGTGAGTTTAATGGTGGTTAGGGGCTAATCTTGGTTGGGTTTTGTTCCTACAAAATCAGTATTCAAAGTTCTTGGGGTTTTGAGAAAGATGCTTGGGGGTTTGCTTGGTTTCCAACACAAGTGAGTTCTTGTCACCAAATCACACAAAACTTGTGCCTAAAATTAAGTTCAGGTGTTAGCTTTCCAACGAGCTCTTAAACACCCAATTTCGAGTTCAAATGAGAGAAAACTAATCAAAACAAAAACGGCGCGCTGATACCACGATTGGGAAGCGGCCGGAGTGCTCAGCGGAAAATAAAAATTATTATGCCGCTTTCCCTTTGCCCAAGACCCATTTGTTTTGATTATTCTACAAGCCTAGGCATGATACTATATATTCTAAGCATAAATCTCATAAAACATGCAAAGAACATAAACTTAAACATGCTAACTATCATAAGAACTCTAATTAAAATAAAGGAAGAAAAAGACTTACTTGAACCATAGACTTCTCTAGTCCTCCCTCCAATCTACAAGCTTTTCTCGAACTCAGCAAGCTCTTCCACGTTCCAAAGAGCCACCCAAGTGTGTGGCCGCCAAAGATGCACACACCAAAGCCAAAACTCAACAGCAAGACTACGCCTTGAGTGCACGGGTATTTTACCCTTGGTGCTAGCCTAGGCAAATACCTCAAAACTTTTAACTAGAGGTTCCTCTAGTCAATTAGACTTAAGGATCCTCAAAATCAGTGGCTTACTCTTAAACTTTAGAGTTGCTCACTTATATAAACCCAAGATATGAAAGGTT
This sequence comes from Zanthoxylum bungeanum, assembly GCA_019454045.1. NCBI lineage: Eukaryota > Viridiplantae > Streptophyta > Magnoliopsida > Sapindales > Rutaceae > Zanthoxylum > Zanthoxylum bungeanum. The sequence continues at coordinate 343,116 of SKCR01036741.1, forward strand.
TGGTGTAAAAATTTGTGAAGAATTCTTTGAGTTTATATAGTGCTCCAAAGACAACAAAATTAATTAAGAATCCGATATGGGATAAAAGCTAATTTAATATTAGCCATTAGATCTTAATTTAGTGGTTTAATGAGATTATAAAACCCTAGTAAGAGTTTGGGCCGAATTGGAATTCAAAACAAATAACAAAATTTTTTCTATTCACGTGAATAGTTTTTTTTATTCCAATTCCCAAAGTGCCCCCATCGTTATTCACCAATCCCTAAGCCACTATGGAACCTCATAAATGATCTGTTCAATAATAAAACACATTGAACTATTTATGAACAATTCCTACAGCAATCATATATGCTGTTATATTTGTGCTGTGCACTCTTAACCATTGATTTCGACTTTGTTGTGTGTGACCTTTTGGGTTCCCCTCAAGTTGGACATGAAATGAATCGTGATAATTTAATCGAACATAAATTATCCTCCGATCAGATGGTCGTTCGATTTCAATGACCAAGGTTGACATCTAGCAACAAGCCAAGGCCTCCAAATGAGAAGGAAAGATATATATAAATATATATATATATACCATTATGTATGTGATTTACATATGATACGGTCTCTCGCCTCACTGTGTCCCCACCTATTGAACTAGGGTTCGGAAAGGTCTATGTAGGACACAGAAATCGACGACGCTGTTCCAGGCTCGCGGCCTAGTCAGGAGTACGGAATAGCCCACAGGGGAACTAAACCGGAGAAATAACATGGAGTCGCCACCCAGTGTGAACTGGGAAAATGATTTAAGGCCACACTCACCCATCGCAACGGAAGACCTCAAACCGTTGGGTTCGGAATGGTCCCTTACTTATGCCACTTGTAATGAATGGATTTGTGCAATAATTTAACCAAGTCTACGCAACATATATTCCCAAGAGTATTCTAGATCTAGTTCGTATTCATAAAAATAAATCCTATATCTAAGTTTGCATGCTTTAAAAGTAAGTCATCATAACGGCAACACACGATAACACACAATAATCTCATGAGCATATTGAATTATCAAACACGAAAAATACATAACAACCTAAACATAAATGTAAATTAAATTCCTAATGCGAAAGAAAATAACTAAATCATGCATAAAGAAATAACATACTAATGACTAAATCATGCTTAAAAATAAATAACATACTAACAATTAAATCATGCTCAAACACAAGGTTGGATAAAACGAAATATGGTGTCTCTCGAGTGGTACGTGGCATTGTATCCCGAGGGCAAACCGCAATATCGTCCATTCGGATTCGGCTACGGAATTTACGTCCGGGTTTCCATCCGATATACCGCAAGAGATGACACATATCCATTCATCTGAAAGTCATATCATACACCAATCAACAATACTCATGTGAAGTAAAATAAGATAATAAATAAAAGGGGTGCCCTCAGGTCTAACCTCTTAAGTCGTCTCTCGGAAGTGCATTACACGTCCGTCGAAAGGGTTGATGCTCCGCAACTCCTCCGGTTCACTAGTTCAACATTTCCCTTCGATGTTTCACTGTTTGAACTGCTGTCTTACTCTATTTTATGGCTATTTCTGGTCACGATTTTGGCTTACGGTTTGTGGGTTTACTGGACAGTGCAGTTTTGGTATTTTGGGCAGTGTAGTTTCGGTGTTTTGGGCAGTTTTTTAGGTAGAGTTTGCGGCAGTTTCAGGGTGCATTTCAGGGGTGTTTTGCTGCATTTTATGGATGTGGTTTAGGGCAGTTTCGTGAGGTGAATATGGTGTGAAGTATGGGCAGATTTGTTGTTGTTTTGGCGTGAAGATGAGGTGGTTTGTAAAGGGATAACGGCGTGAATTTGAGTGGTCTGTTGAAGGAGTCGTTGGATGCGTGCGTGGCTGAGTGTGGGGCTTTAGCGTGAGTGTATGGTGAGAGAGAGGGCTGCTGAAGGAGGGTAATGGCGTGAGTGGGGATGTTGTGTGAAGGGTAGTCTATTTGGTCGATGTGGGATTACTTTTGGTGAGTGAGTGGGTAGTGCTATGGCGAGATAATGAGCTATTGAATGGTGCTAGTGGGGTCGTGAGGTGTCTTTAGTTTAGGGTTTTTTGAGTGGGGTTGTTGTTTGTGTGCGTGAGGCTTTTGTGGACGAGAGACTGCTTGGATTGAGGGCTGTGTTGTGGAGGTGTTTTGACGTGATGAAGGGGACGTGAATGAGGGGTATTTAGGCGTGATGAAGGGGACGTGAATGAGGGTTGTGTAGTGAAGGATGTGAGTGGCAGTGGGAGAGGGTTTTAGGCGTGAATGAACTAGGTTATTTTCTTTGTGTTTTCGTGAGAATGAGCCAGGGGTTTCAAGGTTAGGTTTAGGCTTCTTTTTATAGGCAAAGGTTGAGGTTTACCTTGTGTGAATAGGGAAAGGATTTTGTAATTATGGGAAATATCTTTTAATTAGTATGTGATAAGGAAAAGATCTCTTTAATTAGGGATATGCCCTGCATGCTCATCAACAGGCAAAGGTAACAAATCTAATGGAGTCAGTGGCTGAAAACCACAAACAATTTCAAACAATTTCTATGGAACAAAGCCTCGTGATTAAAACACATCTTCGAAGGACAAGGGCTTGACTTTGGCCAACAACCCCTGCCAATCTCGGATCTTGAGTAAGAATCACTCAATGGAAGGAAAATAAACGCTTGATATTTAACGAGGGTTTTTCGCGTGCAAATTGGCTACCAATTTAATTATCTTTGTTAAGGTCTCATCATCATACACCTTTAAACATGCATTCTAAATACATAATAAAGCGAGTATGAAAATAAATAATAATGATATGCGGATGGATACTTAACACATTGATCCTAGATCAAATCTCTCCCTTTCTCACTCAAGCTAGCACTTGTACTACTTCTACCCGTTACACTACACTTCTAAAGAAACCTCATATATATAGAGGGGAATAGGTGAGAAGAGAATACAAAGAGAAAGAAGGTGATAAGGCTGGACACGCAGGTCCAATTAATAAATCGAATTTATTACAACAATTTCTAAAATTGCCCACCCGACTAATATCCATCCGATATACATTATTCATTCAACACAAACACGTATTCACACACATAAGCATGTTATCAATCAATCTAATCAAATTAATTAATCTGATAATTAAGTGATCATCCAATGTTCAAACAACGATTTGATTTTGTTCGAGTCAAACTCGTTTTTGCGAATAAGTACTCAAAGTACGAATTCATGAATTAAATTAAACTACATCATTAATCTAATTTAACATGTATTTAATACTAATTCACTATTCAATTCAAAATTAAATATTACACTTTTATTTAATAAACCTTTTACGATTTAAATTCCAAATCTAATCGTAACGCGTCTCAAAGACCGATAACGTCCAACGTCAATTCAATTAAAGTCCAATGGGCTTTTGATTGATTTCTTAAGGCGTGGACTTTTGGTCAACTCGGGTCAAACCGATAACCAAAGTCCAATCCGGGATTTACCCCATAAGCCCATAAATCAATCTTGGCCCATTAGGCCCAATTGAACATAAAAGTTCATTAGCCGCAATTGGGCTTTATGGTTAAGGTTTTGGGCCCAATTGGATCCAATCCACTTGGCCTAAACCAAACTTGATAAATCAAGCCCAATAGGCCCAATTACAATTTTAAATTCTAATTTCCAAAATTAGGGCCAATTAATTAAATCCAAAAATCCAATTTTCACAATTTAATTACCAAAAGTGCATTATATGATTAATCAACTAAATCAACATTTTAAAAACACCAAATTAGTCTTATTAATCATATTCAATTCATTATCACATGTCAAACACACATAATGAAAAATCAAATCCATTTACATGCTTCAATGCTCTCGGCCAAGGAAGGGATTTTGTGTCCGATTTGGTTTCGATCCAATCGAACCTACAATCGACATCAAATCACCATCCGATTTGATTTCATACACATCCAATGTCACAAAACCAAAAACACCAAGACTAGGGCATTATAGATTCGGCCAACATAAGGAATTTAGGGTTTTGTACAATTTAAATTAAATCCAATTCAATTAAATTAACATCATCCTTTATCATTATAACTCATCCAATGAATTAAAATGAAAAAAAATTCCAAGTTTCCAAACACATCACACATTCGGCCAACACTTCCAATTGGGCAAAATTGATCCAATCACATTTTGTTGAAATTGATCAAATCAATCTTCAATTAAAGATCATTTAAACATGCTCAATTAATCAATTTAACCAAATCATGCTTAAAATCAAAATACCCAATATTAGTCACATATTCGGCCAAGATGCAAAATTTGGGGAAAATAATTCCAAATCATTTTTCATCAAATTAGTCCAACCAAAATGAATTTAAACATGTTATAAGCATACTCAAACAAGCAATTTATTCAAATCATGCTCAACAAACATTTACCCAAATTTTAAGCCCTACAAATTTCATGCTTGCAACATTAGCTCATGATGCCATTGTTGGTTTATTCTAAGGTCCCAAGATCAAATCAAGACATGAAATAATGCGTGAATACATCAACGAAGATAGCGGAATACTTACATTGATCGGTTATGTCGATTTGAAGATGAATCATGCCCAAAAACGTACTGCCTTTGTAAGCCCACTGCAGCAGTCCATGCTCACTGTCTTGGCAGTTTCGGGTCTCAAAACGAAGCTCCAAACTCCGTCGGATGAGTCCCGCCTCATGGGTGAACCTCCCTACCACCTTCGCAAGACTCGTAGTGTGCTAGCACTTGCGGTTTTCACCATGAAAACCCAACTCTTGCTTCCCAGTCAAGAAAACAGTCCACACTTTGTGTTTGGCGTGAGGAGAAGAGAGAAATTGAGAGAGAAGAAGTTTTGTGTTGTTATTAAAATGATTTACCAAAAATCAATTTATATTTATGCCATAATAGTCATTAAATTAATAATAAAATTATGACACAAAACATGCAATGGCTTAGAGTGTCAAACACTCAATTTCCATGCATTGATATTGAGTGCAAACACTATCTACATGCAATAACATTGAGTGCATTGTACACTATCTACATGCAAAGCATTAGAATGACATGTGTCATGTGGGCCCCACACGTTTCCAAATGAAAGTGGGCCCACGTGCACTCACGCGTTCGGGTTCGATATTTCCGAAATACCGAGCTTACGTCGCGACGTTAATTCAATCGAATAATTGCGGCTACCGAAATTATTATTACGTCGCTAACGAATTAATTCTAAATTAACTCGTTTGCCCGAATTAAAATCTAATTTTAATTCCGCGTCGAAATCTAATTTCGTCTAATATATCGAATATATTAATACATCGATTAATTCTGAATTAATCGTTCTCTCTCTTTAGACGACATTTTATCCCGGATAAAATATCTCCGTTATTAATCCTAGATTAATTTCTCTCTCTCTCTTTATAATCCCAGATTATTCAAGTGTGCGAGTTGTGCGTCATCGGTGGATTATCGGGAAGCGACCCATGAGATCCCCGGATAATCTGGCAGTAAATACGGTTGTCGGAGTGTCCGAATCACGTACGTACCAAGTACTACGTTCTACCGATTTACGAGACAAGGTCGACTCCTAGCAAAGCACCAAGTCTTCCCAAGTTCTCCGGACATATTCATCAAAGAATATCTAGATCTGTATCAAGCGTAGTATACTAATTGTATTGTGCATATCGGCCCAGTATCGGATAATCACGTGCTAGGGCTGGGGCTGGATAAGTGTCTGCCCCGTCCGAAACACATATCGGATGTCTGGTAACTAGTCTCTATAATCGGATATTCATGACCTGGCCATAATATCACGATTGGATGCGCATCACTTTAAGAGCACTAATACCGTATCCTGCGTGACATCATCTCCATTACGACTGGAGTGACACTTCCGTCTTGACATCACATCCAATACACTACGATTCTCTGATAAACCCAGAAGAGGTGAACACAGAACCAGTTAAGATCCCCCACCACCAAAACCAAAGTTTACCGATTGTCGTAAGTATTAGCGATGCAAGTCTCAGGTTAAGACTATACACACCTACCTTGATTTCGGCCTCCCATAGACACCTAGTCATAATACCAATGGGATTCCGAAGGGTCTATCCAGAGCGAAGCTGTTTCCCGTACCATCGTTGAAACACGACCTCCTATCGCACTTGCACAAGTATCCAATACTTATATATATGAGAACTATGGCGTTGTGCCCTCACAACGCGCACAAGTGCAATACTAGCCTATTCCGCATTATCGATGTCCAGTCTCGATAATACTACGGCTAGGGATATTTAATGATTAATCTTCGTGGACTGATACTGTCTCATATCATCTCAATCCAGGAACTAATCATAGGGACCTCTCTTCATTTATATATCTATGGTGATCTAATCACAAACGATGAGAGTGCAATTTCCTTATTACATAGTTAATTTGCTACAACAACACAATGATCTGTGCAAATAGTGACGCTATGGGTCATATTATCCAACATGCCCCAGGTATGAAGTCTATCTGGTGCTCAATACCTCTAATGGGTGGAAGCCCACTAGGTATATCCTCTGTCAGTACGTCACTATAATCCTGTAAAAGAGATAAAATAGACACATGAAGCAAAGGGTCAGTGTTAGTAAAATAAATATGAGACTCCTTATAGACTAACAATAGCATGAGCTTGCTAGCCTTGAACGCTTTCCTCGCATCACCCTCACCCATGTAGAAACTCTTTTTAACTCTCTCCCTTTTGTTTCCCCCTCACGTGCACTCACATTCCCCTTGGGAACTCCCACGGCCTTGGCCGTATTTTTCTCACCAGATACATCACTCTCACTAGTCTCACCGAAGGTGGTGTTTCCCTTCGCTCTCTCTTTGTCATGCTCAAGTTGCAACTTAACTTGATCTTCATGGACTTGTGCATGTGTAAGTGGGTATAATGTAATGGGTTTCCCCTTATGCTGAAAAGAGTACTTGTTCTTGAACCCACCATGAATAACCTTCTTATCAAACTGTCACGGTCTGCCCAAAAGAATATGTCCTTCATGCATTGGTATCACATCACATAGGACATCATTTGTGTATGACCCAATGGTAAATCTCAACAATACTTGCTTTGTCACACTTATTTCCCCACAATCATTTAACCACTGCAACTTGTAAGGCTTCGGGTGTCTCAAACAACTCAACCCCAATCGCTCAATCAAAGTTGTGCTAGCAACATTAGTACAACTGCCCCCATCTATGATCATACTACAACCCTTACCATTCACACTGCACCTAGTATGGAATATGTTCTCCCTCTGCTGCACACTCTCATCCTCTACAACATGTGCACTCAAAGCACGCTTGACAACTAAGAATATGTTATTCAGCGGGTATGCAGCTCCCTCATGGTCACTAGCATCCTCCAACTCTGGCATCTCCTCCTCAACTTCACTATCGGTAGAGTACACCTCTCCACTCTTTTTTATCAATCACTAAGGTACGCCTATTGGGACATTGTGAAACATAGTGACCCATGCCCAAACATTTGAAACACTTTACATCCTTAGTTCTAGTAGATGCACCATCAGGTTTTGGTCTAGTTTTGCTCGGTTCTGCAGCCTCTTTACCCTTAGCACTAGGTTCGGCCCTAGGCTTATTAAAGCCTCCACTGAACTCACCTCTAGGCTTGTCAAAGCCTCCATCTCGCTTCTCATTCGGAACCCATTTTCCCTTCCATGCAGAAGTAGCCTGAGTACCAAATCTGGATGTTGACCTTTTCTTGAGTTGCCTTTCTACCTTGATAGCCATGTGAAGCATATCCTCCAAATCAACATAGTGATGCAACTCCACCATGTTTGCAATCTCTCTATTCAAGCCCCATAGAAACTGTGCCATAGTAGCTTCTGCATCCTCAACTACATTTGCCCTGATCATGGCAACTTCCAACTCAGTGTAATAGTCATCAACACTCTTGGTCCCTTGATACAAATGTTGTAGTTTCTGATACAATTCCCTATAGTAATGGCCATGTATAAATCTCTTTCTCATGAGACCTTTAAGTTCTACCTATGTCTGAACCGGTCTCTCATAATTTCTCCTCCGAGTAGAGACAAGCTGATCCCACCAATCATAGCATAATCGGTAAACTCAATTGCTGCCAGATTGATCTTCTTCTCGTCTGAGTAGTGATGACAGTTGAAAATAAATTCTATTTTCTTTTCCCATTCTAAATTAGCTTCAAGATCATTCTTGCCGTGGAATGTTGGTATCTTGATCTTGATGCTACCTAGATCACCATCTACATCTCCTCGTCTACCATATCCCCTCCTATCATAATCCCCTCTTCTGGCATCAAATGCACCTCTATCATCAAACCGTCTATCCCTCCTATCATTCCTCCTATCAAACCTCCTATTAGGCCTCTTATCATACCCAGAATGAAATCTCTCCTCAACATCATCAAGACCATCAGAATCATCAAACTAATTTTCAACTTCCCCTTCATCTGGCGGTACATACTGTGGTGGTACACGGCGAGGTGGCACATTATGAGGTGGTGGTACATTCTTAGGTGGTGGTATATGCTAGGGTGGTGGTTGACAAGAACTCACTTGGGTTGGGAACCAAGCAAACCCCCAAGCATCTTTCTCAAAACCCCAAGAACTTTGAATACTGATTTTGTAGGAACAAAACCCAACCAAGATCAGCCCCTAACCACCATGAAAATCACATCCATGATAACCACAAGCATGAAATCAGATTGTATTTTGCTAGCAATGGAGACGCCACTAAGTTTCCAAGCTTAGATAAGTCAATTTGAACTTGAAAAGGGGAATCCCTCCCTCAACAAGGTTTCGGCCATATCCATGGAAAGCTCAAGATTTTCTCTCTTTCAAATGTTATATATTACGTTGGTTGTCTCCAAAATACAAAGAAGAGTCATATAATAAGGGTTACAAGAGAGTAAAAAGAGTAAAATGACCCTAGAGCTAAAATTACCAAAAGCCCTAATTCAAGCACCTCAACCACGACCATTAAGGTCCTTTTGCACCTAAATAAACTTAAAACAAAGATTAGAAGCTAATCTTACTTAAGCTAATTGAGGTGCTTACATGCTATAGTAAATTGGCGTGCTTCCGGCTAAGTACAAATCTAAGCATAATTAAGCCTAATGGCATAGTCAAACATGCTAATTACATCATAAATAAAGTCAAAATGTCGAGCACAAATGAAAAAATGCCCCCATTTGGCCGAATTCAACATAGTCCCAAAATGGGTGAAATCGGGTCAAAAGGGTGCTGGTGCTGAAGCTGCTCTGCTATGCTTCAGTCTGAGCTGATCTGGGTCAAATGAAATAGCTTGGGGACCTCTCTAGTTATGCCCATATGTGTCTCTGGTGTGCACTTGACTTGGTTGTGCAACTGGTCACATAACTTTGAGCTAGTCCCACAAAGGCCTCTCTGAACTTCTTTGCTCTTTGGTGTGTGATTGGACATGTTGGCAACTGCATGGGTTCCTCCAAGTTTTTTAGCTGCATCCTGTAATGTCTCTGGTGTGGTTGGACTCATGTCAGTGGTGCTCTAGGACCACTACCAGTTTGATTACTCTCTACACTCTTGGACAATCTCTCCAAAGCCTCAAGCTTTTCATCAGTGGTTAGACCTGCCATCTCAACACTAAACAAATAGATTAGAGATAACAAGAAAGTAAAGTAAATATGTAAATCCTCACAATCTCACGTGTTTACACTCGAATGATATCACTCCACTCGTGTTTGCACTCTATTGGCTTTTACCCGATACTGTGCTCACAATAACTGCCTTTTACCACTCTTGAGTTCTTCCTCAATTCAAATGTGAATCACACTCAATCCAAGAATATAAAACCAAGTGTAGTCCTCAAGCTAGCATGAAACACAACGGACCCAATAATATACATATAGGGCAGGCGGAAACAAAATGCGAACATGAATAGCAATGACGAAGACTCAATCAAAAATACTTAAGCTAGAGTAATTAGAATAAATAAGTAAACAATTAGCACAATGGAAAAAAAATAAGTATGCAAATTCACGGTCGTATGCAATTTCGGGAGAAAATTTGGCACCTCTATAGAAATTTTGATGGAATACCCTCCACGGGCACCTAAATGATAATATGGAACAAACTAAATTCAACCAAAAAAATTCACTTTTTTACTCTTTTTTATAATGCCAGATGCTGATACTGTGGTTCTGATTTCAGAGGCTGATTTAGTTTTTGATTTTAGAGGCTGGTTTTCAGGGTCTGATTTTAGAGGCTACTGGTCAGGGTCTGATTAGGGTCTGATTTCAGGGTCTGAATTCAGAGGCTAAGTTTTAGGGTCTGATTTCAGAGGCTAAGTTTCAGGGTCTGATTTCAGAGTCTGATTTCAGGGTCTGAATTCAGAGGCTAAGTTTCAGGGTCTGATTTCAGAGGCTAAGTTTTAGGGTCTGATTTAGGAGTCTGATTTCAGAGGTTAAGTTTCAGGGTCTGATTTCAGAGTCTGAATCTGATGGTTTATTTTTTTTTTTTCACACTTCACTAGGGTTTTAGAAACAAATCACACAGCCGCCAAAGAACAGAATGTATATGATGAACTATATGAAGAACACAACAAAACCAGATCCAGAAATAAACAAAGATTGCGGACTGATATAAAGAACAACAAAAAAAACCTAGAACTGGAACATGATAAAAGATGAACTGATATGCAGAACACAACAAAACCAGATCCAGAAATAAACAAAACGAAAAAAGAAACAAGATCCAATAAGAACTGAAACGAAAATAACAAAGAACGAAAATAAAAACAGAATCAAACAAAAAGTAACGATAGGAAAATCAGACCTTGGAACCCTGAGCTCTATATACCAAATGACAAGAAACCCAATTGGATTCGAAATCCAAGCAAACCCCAAGCAACAGACAGAACCCCAAGAACCGCGAATTTGACTTTGTAGGAACAAAACCCTTCCAATGCCACAAAGAAGACCCACAAAGAACTTGCCAACCTTTAAGATGATTCCTTGTAGTGTATTTCTAGCAATGGAGACGCCACAAAGTTTTTCAAACTTAGATAAGTCGATTTTAACTTGAAAAGGGGAATCCCTCCCTTACAAGAATTTGGCCATAGCTAAAAAGCATAAAGCTGTAATATTCTCTCAAATTCGTTGATTGTTTTCAAAATGAAAAAGAAAGAAAGCTTAAATAGTTTTACAAAGAGAAACCCTAAAGGCATAAAGACAACAATGCCCCTAAAGGCTAAATTATAAAAATACCAAAGTCTTCAAGTCTTCAAAGGCCTGTGAAGCTTCATTCAAAACTGATTGGGCCAAGTGAATTGGCTTTGGGCCCTCTCTATTGAAGCCCACATGCGTCTCTATTTGTTTGTTTCAATCGGCCATAAAACTCTGAACTAATCCCGCCATTGCTTCTCTGAGTCTTTTGGTCATCTGCCTCGTAATTGGCCCTTCTAGTACTTGTAATGGGTCTTTTGCTTTGTTGTCGGCCTGGATCATGTCATATATCGGATGGAAACCCAAACTTAAATTCTGTAGCCGAATCTGAATAGACGGGTAGTGTGGTCTGTACTTGAGATACAACTCCACGTGCCACTCGGGAAATACTCATATATGCGTGATTACTCCAGCTTGCCTGAAAGCTTTATCCTCCAAACTCTCAACCACCAAGCTTATTGCACGGGGATATGGGATAACAGCAGTGAAGAAAAAACAGAACTGGGAGAGATTTCTGGGAAAAATTCTCTAGCAGTGACGAAAAGGAGGAGGTAAAGGGGACGAAACTGATGGAATACTTTGTGAAAGCCACAAGGTATCGAGGAGAGCCTGAACCCATAGAAGTCAATGGGATCATAGTATCAGGATTCGAGATCTTCAGGGATGTGATGTTCAAAAGAACCACAAGTAGAGGAAGTTGCAAAAGTGGAAGATCAATGGGAAGAAGAACTACTGCAGTTGGAGAATCTGATGCTCGAGGAAAGCAAGAAGACGGAAGAAGACAAGACTGCAAATAGGAAGATGTTTATTTTCCTGACTTATTTAATTGTAATCCTGCATTTATTAATCATAAAGACATTGATTTTGCTTACTTGTTCGAGTCTTTTCCTGTTAGTCTGCATCATAACACGTATAACATGAGCATATTTGACTTAACTAAACAAAGACAAATGTATTTAACCTTGGTACATGTGAAAACCCCAAGGAAATTTCAATTGCAAGTGAGGTTACCTCTGATGAGCAGAAAGAATTAGAAAGAATATTAATAAAATATGCAAAAGTATTCGCTTGGTCTTATGAAGACATGCCAAGAGTGGACAAGAGTATTGCCCAGCACGTGATACCAACTTATCCGAACATGAGACCATTAAAACAGAAGCTCCGAAGAATGAGGCCAGAATGGGCCGAAAAGGTTAGGGAAGAAGTCAAGAAATAGATAGAAGTAGACCCTGAAAAGATCAAGGCAATTACCGAGATGCCCATACCGAAGACAGAAAAGGAAGTCAGAGCTTTTCTCGGGAAAATCTAGTATATCAGGGACCCTGAAAAGATCAAGGAAATCACCAAGCTAACATTGGTATGTGAACCCATCTTCAAGCTCTGGAGGAAAGGCCAGCCTACAGAGTGGAATAGGCAATGTCAATAAGCTTTTGACAAAATCAAAGAATACATGGTTAAAACCGCCCGTCTTGAGACCCTCAAGGCCGGGCAAACCCTTGGTGTTGTATTTGGCCATAGAACCCGAAGCGCTGTGGGCGATAAGGGTACAGGCAGATGAGACAGGGGTGGAACATGCAGTCCACTACCTCAGTAAGAATATGCTTCTGTATGAAGCCTGCTATCAGAGGTGAAAAAACAAAGATCAAGGAAATTGCCGAGATGCCCATATCGAAGACAGAAAAATAAGCTTTTCTCGAGAAAATCCAGTATATCAGTTGATTCATTGCCAAACTAGCATTAGTATGTGAGCCCATCTTCGAGCTATTAAGGAAGGACTAGCCTGTGGAGTGGAACAGGCAATGTCAAGAGGCTTTTGACAAAATCAAAGAATACTTGGTTAAAACTCTCGTCCTAAAACCTCCAAGGTCGGGCAAACATTGGTGTTGTATTTGGCCATAGGACCCGAAGCGCTGGGGGCGATGATGGTACATGAAGATGTGGGAGTAGAGAGATAAGTCAATGTGGGTACTAGTAGAGGCAGAATTGCCTGAGTAGGAATGAACCTCGCAGAGGTTCGAATAGCTAGCATTACTGGATGAGAAAATGATAAAGGCCATGTACCACATTCAACAAGAAGGTGCATCCCACCAAGATCAGAGAAGTTGATGTAGTGCTCAAGAAGTTGAAGCCACTGATAATGGACCCAATGGGAAAGTACAGGCCCAATTAGGAAGGGCCCTACCTAGCAGAAGGAATGTGATGGGGAATGGGGCAGTGAGACTGTCAGATTTGGAAGGGAACGAGTTCACCAAAGCCCATCAACGTGGACATGATGAAACAATACTTTGCATTAAAAAATAAGAAAGGCTCGTTGGGTTAAATAAGAAAAGAAGAAAAACCAACAAGCAAAAGAAAAAAGAAAATGCATGGGTGGGAAAGAAAAATGGTTATTGTAAAATCCGTGGGGAACAATTAGTGACAGAGGTACCTTGCAATGGCATTATTTCCTTACATATATACTAAGAAGCGATTGCAAACACCTTTATTGAACAACTGTTCAAAGATGTTCATAGATTGCATTAAATCCCAGGCTAACCGGGGAATAGATAGAGTCAGTAATTATAAATCACGTCTTTGTGACGCGGAACTCACTTGGAGGATTAGGCCAAGCAAACCCCTCGCAGCGGATAGAACCCCAAGAACCGCGAATTTGATTTTGTAGGAACAAAACCCTTCCAAGGCCACAAAGAAGACCCAAAAAGAACTTGTCTTTGAGAACCCTTAAGATGATTCCTTGAAGTGTTCTGCTAGCACGGAGACGCCACTAAGGTTGCCACGCCTTAGATAAGTCGATTGCATGAGATAAGGGGAATCCCTCCCTTAAGCAAATTAGGCAATAGCCAAGACTTCAAAATGAAGATGAAATTCGAAATTGGTCATTAGCTTCTCATTAAGATGAAATGAGTTTAAATAGTACAATGAAAGAAACCCTAATGGGTGCAAAATGACCAAAACACCCTAAGTTGCTAACTAATGGCTATTAAATGGCCATGCCCTTAATAGACATTTAATAACAAACACAAAGTCAAAAGAAACAAAGACTTAATCAATAACAAACAAAGACTTAATAAATAACTTTGCCAAAAAAGTCTAAAGTAAAAAAACAAAATCATAAAAGTCAACAAATGTGGAAAACTTTTCCAACTTTGTCTAAAGTTGTTTCCTTGCACCAAAAGTCCTCCAAATTCGTGGCTTCCATGTATAAAGGCATAATGATGTGTCATAAAGCCCAATAAGTCTTGTCTTGGCCGAATATTTAGTGTCGGGCTTGAATCGGCTTGATCCGTTAAAAATATACTCGGCTTCAAGATTGCTGGTGCGTTACTCTGGTATGACTTGGGTCAAGTGAAATAGCTTTGGACCCACTCCATTGAAGCCCTCATGTGACACCAATATACCCCGGAGTTGTCTGTCACACTCGACCATGGCATTCTGCGCTAGCCCCGCCATCGCGTCTCTGATCTTCTTAGCTCTTTGGCGTGTGATTGGCCCTGTTGGCAATTGCAGAGGATCTAATGTTCCTTGAGTTGTTGGATTCATGTCATTCCCTCTCTCTTGAAAAGGATTCGACCTCGAATCTGTACCTGCATCAAAAAGAGTTAAGTCAGAAACATTAAATGTCGCAGACACATTATGCTCACCTTGTAAATCCAGCTTGTATGCATTGTCATTAATCCGTTCCAAGACTTGAAATGGACCATCCCCTCTCGGTTGTAGCTTGGATTTACGTTGTTCAGGAAATCTTTCCTTTCGCATGTGTACCCAAACCCAATCTCCAGGTTGAAATACCACACGTTTTCTTCCCTTATTGGCATGAGAAGCATATTGTTCATTCTTTCGTTGTATGTGCTCTCTTGCTTTCTCATGTATGTGTTTCACCAAATCA
Source organism: Zanthoxylum bungeanum (assembly GCA_019454045.1). NCBI lineage: Eukaryota > Viridiplantae > Streptophyta > Magnoliopsida > Sapindales > Rutaceae > Zanthoxylum > Zanthoxylum bungeanum. The sequence goes on from SKCR01036741.1 coordinate 358,276, forward strand.
GCTTTCTTTTTTCCATCTAACCCTGCATGCTCATCAACAGGCAATGGTAACAAATCTAATGGAGTTAGTGGTTGAAAACCATAAACAATTTCAAATGGTGAATAAGATGTGGAAGAATGAATGCTACGATTATATGCAAATTCAACAAAAGGCAAACAATCCTCCCAAGTTTTCAAGTTCTTAGAGACAATAGTACGCAATAACTGAGTCAAAGTCCTATTAACCACTTCAGTTTGTCCATCAGTTTGGGGATGACAAGTAGTAGAATACAAAAGTTTTGTTCCTAACTTACCCCATAAAACTTTCCAAAAGTGACTAAGGAATTTAACATCACGATCTGAAACTATACTCCGTGGAATTCCATGGAGTCGTACCACTTCTCTAAAGAATAAGTCAGCAATGTTAGTGGCATCATCAGTTTTATGACATGCTATAAAGTGTGCCATCTTACTGAACCTATCAACCACTACAAAGATGGAATCTCTACCATGCCTAGTCCTAGGTAAACCCAATATAAAGTCCATTGATACATCTACCCACGGCTCACTAGGTACAGGCAACGGTGTATACAACCCATGAGGCATAACCTTAGATTTAGCCTTTTTACAAATCAAGCATTTATCACACAAACGCTCAATATCTCTCCGCATTTTAGGCCAATAAAAATGTTCACTCAATACCCCTAAGGTCTTAGAAATGCCAAAGTGCCCCATTAAACCCCCATGCGCTTCTCTAACTAACAATTCACGCATACTACAAACAGGAATGCATAATCTATTCTCTAAACAGAAACCCGTCATGTTGATAGAATTTATTAAAGGTAGACTTTTCACATGCAGCATAGATTGTACTAAAGTCAGTATCATTTGCATAAAGTTCTTTAATAAATTCAAACCCAAGCATTCTTGCACACTAATGAAGTAAGTAAAGCATACCTTCGCGATAGTGCATCAGCGACAATGTTTTCCTTACCTTGTTTGTAGCGAATTACGTATGGAAATGTCTCAATGAACTCCAACCACTTTGCGTGTCGTTTGTTCAACTTACCTTGGCCCTTCAAGTGCTTCAATGATTCATGATCAGTATGGATCACAAATTCTCGAGGCCACAAATAATGCTGCCAAGTCTCAAGGGCTCTCACTAGCGCATACAACTCCTTGTCATATGTGGGGTACCTCAAAACTGCTCCATTCAGCTTCTCACTAAAGTAAGCTATTGGTCGCTTTTCTTGCATAAGAACAGCTCCAATGCCTATTCCGGATGCATCACACTCAATCTCAAATGTCTTTTCAAAATTGGGTAGCGCCAAAACTGGTGCACTACATAACTTCATTTTAAGATCCTGGAATGCACGCTCCTGCTCTTCTCCCCATTTGAAACCAACAGTTTTCTTCACTACTTCAGTCAGTGGTGCAGCAATACTACTGAAGTCTTTAACAAACCTGCGGTAGAAGCTTGCTAATCCATGGAAGCTTCTAACTTCTGTCACTGTCGTTGGTGTAGGCCAATCCTGAATCGCCTTCACCTTCTCTACATCAACTTCGATGCCATCTGCACTTACAACAAAACCAAGGAAAACAATCCTATCCATACAAAAAGTGCACTTACCAAAGTTAGCATACAGTTTTTCTGTCTCAACACTTCAAGAACATGCTTCAAATGTGTAACATGTCATCTAATGTTTTACTGTAAACTAAGATGTCATCAAAATAAACTACAACAAACTTACCTAAAAAGCACGCATAACATGATTCATCAATCTCATAAATGTGCTCAATTCATCATTGCATAATCTGTCTACGTTTGTAAGACCAAATGGCATAATAACCATTCATACAAGCCATACTTGGTCTTAAATGCAGTTTTCCACTCATCCCTCTCTCATGCGAATTTGATGGTATCCACTCTTTAAATCAATCTTACTAAAAACTTTGGAACCATGCAATTCATCCAACATGTCATCTAGTCTAGGAATAGGGTGACGATACTTTACCGTTATATTGTTGATCGCTCGACAATCAACGCACATACGCCACGACCCATCTTTCTTAGGAACTAGAAGAACTGGTACCGCACAGGGACTCATACTTTCTCTAACATACCCTTTCTCCATCAACTCCCTCACTTGCTTCTGAAGTTCCTTCGTCTCCTCCGGATTGCTTCGGTAGGCTGGTCTGTTGGGAATGACTGCGCCAGGTAAGAAATCTATCTGGTGTTCAATACCTCTAATGGGTGGAAGCCCACTAGGAATGTCCTCTGTCAGCACATCACTGAATTCCTGCAAAAGAGATGAAATGGACACAGGAAGCAAAGGGTCAGTGTTAGCAATACAAATACGGTGTTCCTTGTAGACCAACAAAAGCATAAGCTTGCTAGCCTTAAAAGCTTTCCTTGCTTCACCTTCACCCATGTAAAAGCTCTTTTTCACTCTCCCTTTTGTTTCCCCTTAAGTTCACTCACACTCCCCTTAGAAACACTCACGACCTTTGCCTTATTTTCCTTACTAGGTTCGGTCACACTCCCCTCACGTGTTTTCCCCAAGGTTGTGTTTGCACTCTCAATTTCTCTATCTCTCTCAAGTTTGCAACTTGACTTGATCCTCGTGGACTTGCTTTGGTGTGAGTGGGTATAAGGTAATGGGTTTTCCCTTATGTTGAAAGGAATACTTATTCTTGAACCCATCGTGAATAACTTTCCTATCAAACTGCCATGGCCTGCCCAAAAGAATATGTCCTGCATGCATCGGTATCACATCACATAGGACATCATCCGTGTATGGCCCAATGGTAAAGCTCAATAACACCTGCTTTGTCACCTTTATCTCGCCACAATCATTTAACCACTGCAACTTATAAGGCTTGGGATGCTTCAAGCAATCTAATCCCAACCTTTCAACTAAAGTCGTACTTGCGACATTAGCACAACTGCCCCCGTCAATGATCATACTACACCCTTTACCATTCACACGGCATCTGGTATGAAATATGTTCTCCCTTGTTGATCACTCTCATCCTCAACAATTTGTGCACTCAAAACACGCTTGACAACTAAGGACAAGTTATCCAGCGGGTATGCAGCTCCCTCTTTGTCACTAGTATCCTCAATCTCAGGCTCATCATCATCAACCTCAACCTCACTGTCAGTAGAATGTACTTCACCACTCTTCTTATCAATCACTAAGGTGCGCCTGTTGGGGCACTGTGAAGAATAATGTCCCATGCCCAAACACTTGAAACACTTGATGTCCTTTGTCTTTGGTGTTGTACCTTCAGGTTTCGTTCTAGCCTTGCTTGGTTCTGCAACTTCTTTACCCTTGGCACCAGGTTCAGCCCTTGGCTTGTTAAAGCCTCCATCTCGTCGATCATTAGGAACCCATTTCCCCTTCCATGTAGAAGTAGTCTGAGTACCAAATCTGATGTAGACTTCTTCTTGAGTTGCCTTTCTACCTTGACAGCCATGTGAAGCATATCCTCCAAATCAACATAATGATGCAACTCCACCATGTTGGCAATCTCTCTGTTCAAGCCCCCTAAAAACCGTGCCATAGTAGCCTCTGCATCCTCCACTACATTCGCCCTGATCATGGCAACCTCCATCTCAGTATAATAATCATCTACACTCTTGGTCCCCTGATACAAATGTTGTAGTTTCTGATACAACTCTCGGTAGTAATGGCTGGGTATAAATCGTTTCCTCATGAGACCTCGAAGTTCTTCCCATGTCTGAATTGGCCTCTCATAATTCCTCATTCGGTTGGTGAGAATCTGATCCCACCAAATCATAGCATAATCTGTGAATTCCATGACTGCTAGATTGATCTTCTTTTCATCTGAGTAATGATGACAATTGAAAATCAATTCTATTTTCTTCTCCCACTCTAAATATGCTTCTGGATCATTCTTGCCTCGGAAAGTTTGGTATTTTGATCTTGATGCTGCTCAAATCACCATCAACATCACCATGTCTACCGTATCCTCTCCTATCATAATCCCCTCTGTCATCAAATGCACCTCTACCATCAAACCGTCTATCCCTCCTATCATTCCTCCTATCAAACCTCCTATTAGGCCTCCTATCAGGCCCTGGCTGAAATCTCTCCTCCACATCATTAAGATCATCAGAATCATCAAACTCATTTTCAGCTTCTTCTTCATCTGGTGGTACCCGTCGTGGTGCCACATTCTGAGGTGGTGGTATATGTCGAGGTGGTGGTCTGGGAACACTGCCTGTTCGATTACTCTCTACTTCCCTGGATAACTTATCAAAAGCAGCATTCATGTTTTCCATCATATCCATGAATTTCCTTTCTAAAGCCTCAAGTTTCTCATCCACTGTCAAACTAGTACCTGCCATCTCAAAGCTTCAACAAACAGATTAGAAGTAACAATATGTGAAAATAATTAGATATCCTCACAACCTCACAATCTCACAAGCTCACGTGTTTACACTCAATATGTATCACTCCACTCGTGTTTACACTCAATATGTAAACTCCACTCGTGTTTACACTCAATATGTAACACTCCACTCGTGTTTACACTCAATATGTTCACTCACTCGTGTTACACTAAATATGATGTGAATATGACTTACCCAAAGTTCACAACAATGTGTAATCTTCAAGCTAGCATAAACAACAAGAACCAATAATGGATAGGGTAGGTGGAATAATGCGAATAAGAATAGTAATCACGAAGACTCAATCAAAGAAACTTAAGCTAAAGAGCACAGAATAAGAAAAAAAATGAGTTAGCGAAATGCGCAAACAAACAAGCAAGCACTCAATGTGACACTTAGCCAATCTTGTAATCACTCTCTACTGTTTGTCTCACTTACTTTTTTTCTTTTTTTTTTTACTCTTTTCTCATCACTCCTTTCTTTTGCCTCTCACACGCACAAGTATACAAAGCAAATGAAATACAATGCAAATATCAATATTTCAAGAGGTAGCAAGTAAAACTTGCTTGGATATACACGAAATTAGTGCAAATTTGGTGCACTCAACCTCACTTCACTTGATTCTTCAACATTAACAACACAAATCAGCAAAGGTACACTATGTATAACTCAAGACAATTATCAACTTCATGCATTTCAATTTGTTTCATCATTCATTCACTCACTTTCATCACCAATGCACTCAAACACTCTTTCTTTTCACTCAAACTCACAAGATTGCACTAAGATCACAGGAATGCAAATAAGCAAGTTCACGCAAATGCCAAGATGAATGATGTCAATTCTGATTTTTGCAAAGTTGATATGAATAATACCTATGGAAACAACACTAATTGCATGTATTCAACAATAGAAAGACAAGATATGTCAATAAATCTCACATAGTCAAATCTGACCTGATTCTTTTTTTTTTTTTTTAAATCTGACCTGATTTTTTTTTTTTTTTTTTTAAACACAAATAACTTAATAACAATGTTGAACACGTCCTAGTAACATACAATTAACAAATAAACACTTGATTTAAGTAAAGAAAATAAAGCTCTAATTTTGACTCAAAGATGGAAACTATAACATGAAGAAATACTCATGATCAATCACAAACACTCAAAGGCAGAATGTTATTCATGCTATTTTGATCACAAATAAACAAGAAACAGCAAGAAACAACAAGATCCCAAAAAAAACTAAGAATCAAGATGAACAAGTATCTTGATGACCAACAAACACAATAAGAGACTAAATAAAAAAAAACAAAAGTAAAGATAGAAAAATCAGACCTTGGAACCCTAAGCTCTGATACCAAATGACGCGGAACTCACTTGGAGGATTAGGCCAAGCAAACCCCTCGCAGCGGATAGAACCCCAAGAACCGCGAATTTGATTTTGTAGGAACAAAACCTTCCAAGGCCACAAAGAAGACCCAAAAAGAACTTGTCTTTGAGAACCCTTAAGATGATTCCTTGAAGTGTTCTGCTAGCACGGAGACGCCACTAAGGTTGCCACGCCTTAGATAAGTCGATTGCATGAGATAAGGGGAATCCCTCCCTTAAGCAAATTAGGCAATAGCCAAGACTTCAAAATGAAGATGAAATTCGAAATTTGGTGATTAGCTTCTCATTAAGATGAAATGAGTTTAAATAGTACAATGAAAGAAACCCTAATGGGTGCAAAATGACCAAAACACCCTAAGTTGCTAACTAATGGCTATTAAATGGCCATGCCCTTAATAGACATTTAATAACAAACACAAAGTCAAAAGAAACAAAGACTTAATCAATAACAAACAAAGACTTAATAAATAACTTTGCCAAAAAAGTCTAAAGTAAAAACACAAAATCATAAAAGTCAACAAATGTGGAAAACTTTTCCAATTGTCTAAAGTTGTTTCCTTGCACCAAAAGTCCTCCAAATTCGTGGCTTCCATGTATAAAGGCATAATGATGTGTCATAAAGTCCAATAAGTCTTGTCTTGGCCGGATATTTATATCGGGCTTGAATCGGCTTGATCCGTTAAAAATATACTCGGCTTCAAGATTGCTGGTGTGTTACTCTGGTATGACTTGGGTCAAGTGAAATAGCTTTGGACCCACTCCATTGAAGCCCTCATGTGACGCCAATATGCCCCGGAGTTGTCTGTCACACTCGACCATGGCATTCTGCGCTAGCCCCGCCATTGCGTCTCTAATCTTCTTAGCTCTTTGGCGTGTGATTGGCCCTGTTGGCAATTGCAGAGGATCTAATGTTCCTTGAGTTGTTGGATTCATGTCATTTTGTTTTCTAGATGTTGACCAAGGTCAGGAGATCTATGAGAAGAACTCCAAAAATGGAGAGGAACATCGAGAATGAGGACGAACAACTCCAAGAATGGAGAACAACCTCGGGAATGAGGACGAGCGAAGAGCCTCGAGAAAGAGGACATATCCGGAAAAAAAAAAGAGAAAAAAGAAAAAAAGAGAAAATAATTTTTTTTAGCTCGCTGAGTTGAAAACCTGAAAAGGCGACTCAGGCAAGATAAAGCAAACCGCTAGGTTGAAAATCCGAAAGGACAGCTTAGGCAAAAGATAGAACAAACCTGCAAAACAAGGAAAGCTTCGGGAATCAGAAGACATGATTTTCAGTATCCGAGAAGAGTAGTAAAAGAAAAATGCAAGCCGAGAAAGGCAGCAAACTCCTCAGGGAGAGGGCATATTTCGAAATCTGGGAATCGGAAGACATGATTTTCATTATCCCAAAAGGATGAGGCCGCTTTCAAAAAGGCGTAATCCACATTGACCTGGTGCAGTTAGCAAAGAGCAGAAAGCTGAGCCAGGTCTGAGGATGACCAGTCTACCACCGCTCGAAAAAGGGACACAACAGGATCGTGAGCCATGAGAATAAAGAGAACTGAGCCATCACAAGAGGTGAATTGGCAGAAGGAAATTTTCAGCAGGGCAAAGGGGCACCCAAAGGCCAAAAGGATTCATAAAGGGGTGAAGAAAACCCTCTAACACAAGAGATGCCTAACCAAAGATGACATCAAGCCAATAGGACAAAGAAAACCCATCGGAATAGGGAATGCATCCACGTCGTATTCACGCATTTTTTTGTTTTGTGTTCGCAGGCTTTGAAGAAAAAACGGCGAGGACGAGTGACAAGAACTCACTTGGGTTTGGAAACCAAGCAAACCCCAAGCATCTTTCTCAAAACCCCAAGAACTTTGAATATTGATTTTGTAGGAACAAAACCCAACCAAGATCAGCCCCTAACCACCATGAAACTCACGTCCATGATAACCACAAGCATGAAATCAGATTGTATTTTGCTAGCAATGGAGACGCCACTAAGTTGCCAAGCTTAGATAAGTCAATTTGAACTTGAAAAGGGGAATCCCTCCCTCAACAAGGTTTTGGCCATAGCCATGGAAAGCTCAAGCTTTTCTCTCTTTCAAAATTCTGTATATTACGTTGGTTGTCCAAAAATACAAAGAAGAGTCATATAATAAGGGTTACAAAAGAGTAAAAAGGCTAAAATGACCCTAGAACTAAAATTACCAAAAGCCATAAGTCAAGCACCTCAACCACGACCATTAAGGTCCTTTTGCACCTAAATAAACTTAAAACAAAGATTAGAAGCTAATCTCACTTAAGCTAATTAAGGTGCTTACATGCTATAGTAAATTGACGTGCTTCCGGCTAAGTACAAATCTAAGCATAATTAAGCCTAATGGCATAGTCAACCATGCTAATTACATCGAAGCATCTCACACCCAGCATGGTTCGGGAATGAAGCCCAGAGGTCGAAGCACCTCGCCATCAACTCAACTTAGTTCGGGAATGAAGCCCAGAGATCGAAGCATCTCACACCCAGTATGGTTTGGGAATGAAGCCCAGAAGTCGAAGCACCTCGCCTTCAACTCAACTCAGTTCGGGAATAAATCCCAGATATTGAAGCATCTCACACCCATCATGGTTCGGGAATGAACCCTAGAGGTCGAAGCACATCGCCATCAACTCAACTTAGAGATCGAAGCATCTCACACCCGATGGTTCGGGAATGAATCCCAGTGGTCGAAGCACCTCGCCATCAACTCAACACAGTTCAGGAATGAATCCTAGAGATTGAAGCATCTCACACCCAGCATGGTTTGGGAATGAATCCCATGGGTCGAAGCACCTCACATCAACTCAACTTTGTTCGGGAATGAATCCCAAAGATCGAAGCATTTCCCAAAAGTATCAAAATAACAGGTAAGTCCGGCAACGACCCACGAACCAGGTAAGAAAAAATACATGCATGACTTTGATAGGGTTGTCACTGTCACACACTGCACAAGCCCTATCAAAGTGGGGGCGACTGTAGAATTGCATTTTTACATGAGCCCGATGATGAGCCTCGTATGAAGGCACTACCTGAAAAGTTGCTGAAGTTGCGAAAAATGAGTACCGGAAGGAAAGTAAACCTCCAAAATCATCACCTTTTCGGATTCAAACTCACTAGCCAGACTCGGATTCGCTCGGTCAGTTTCTGTTTCAAACCTCAGCAACCTCATAACCTGCTCCCCCAGCCTCGACCCATCTATCCACATGCCCATGGACCCATACAATCCCCCATACACGCCCAAAAACCATGCAATTCACATCCTAAAATTCCCTTATCAATACTTTCCAATTAACAAGATTTGAAATCCCATCATTCCAATTAACAAGATTTGAAATCCCATCATTCCAATTAACAAGATTTTAAATCATCCCCATCAACAAATTTATAAGATTCTTTCCCAAAATAAATTTCCAAAATAAACATGATTTGTTTACTTGTTTAGAGAACCCTCCAAATCATTATAAAAGAGAGACCAAATCATCAAAGAAGAGGTCTCTCTTCTTCACCTTGGACGACAATAACAAAAAAACCATAAGACTCTTCTCTTCTTTCTTGAAACGGAAACCCTAGGCTATTCTCCTTATCCAAAAAAAAAAAACCCCTTGGCTATTCTCTCCTTCTTCTTCAAGCCATCACCAAAATATAACAAAAAGAAAACACAGAAAAAATCACCAGAAAACCGAAGGAAAAAGGAGAAGAAAACCGAACAAAAAAGAAAAAAAAAATGAGTGAAACCAGTAGTAGCGTGAAGCAAACGTGCAGACTTGGATGTGAAACCAGTGAGCAGCGTGAAGTGGCGTGAACCAGATAAACCATAAACCAAAACCACCAAAAATTCACGTGCAACAACCAGCAAATCACCAAAAAGACAGCGCCCAAAAATAGTCCCAAAGAACAACCACAAACAGCCCCAAAAACAACCAAAAACAGCCAAAAAATAACCAAAAACAGCAGCCAAAAACAACCAAAACAACAGCTAAAAACAACCAAAATAACAGCCAAAAAACCAAAAAACAGCAACTAGAAAACAACAATCAGAAAACAGCAAACAGCAAATACAAACAGTAAACAGCAAAACAGCAAATAGAAACAGCAAACCAGCGATCATTCCGGTGACGGCCTAACGTACTTTCGAGAGGCAACTTAAAAGTAAGACCTGAGGGCACTCTTACCACATTTATTTCTATAGTTTCGGACGCTGCGTGCCTGGCTGGACTTGAAATACGTCCAGCCGGGTATGCGAAGTCCTACAGCAAAGACAGCCAAATTTCTGATCACAGTCTTTTTCTTTCTTTGGCATTTCGTTATTTATTCTTTTTTTGTCTATTTATTTACTTTTATGGTTATTTTACTATTTCGCCTTTATTTTGTTATCTATCTTTTTGTCTATTTACCATTATTATACTATTTCACGTCTATTCTTTATGTCCATTTACATTGCATTGATGGTTATGTATGTTATTATCCCTTGTGGTATATCGGATGGAAACCCATACGTAAATTTCGTAGTCGAATCCGAATGGACGGTAGTGCGGTATGTACTTGGGATACAACTCCACGTGCCACTCGGGAAATACTCATATATGGGTGATTAACCCCCTTTTTTGTTTGCCATTTATTTATTAACGCTTTTCCTGCTTTTGATTATTTATTATGATTTTCGTTATCGTATCTCTTATTTCTTAATTTAATATATTTTTTGGAACTACGTTATTGTGATTGTTATTTTGCTTGGGTATGATATTACATTTTTATTCACTTTTATGTATGAATTGCATTAAGACTTGGCTATACCATTGTGTGAACCCGTCCATTATACTGGCATAAGTAAAGGACCATTCCAAACCCAACGGTTTGAGGTCTTCTCTTGTGAGGGATGAGTGCGGCCTTAAACCTTTCCCAGCTCAGACTGGATGGTGACTCCTTTATTCTCTGGTTTAGTCCCACGCGGGCTACTCTGTACTCTCTACGGGTTGCGAGCCCAAAAGTGTCGTGGTCGCTGAGCATCATAGGTATAGCGGTAAACCTCGCTTCGCTCCTACAGTAGGTCAAGGATTTTTAGCACATTCCATGATCCAACATAATTTATAAGTGTATTGCCAAAATTATCGTTGATCGGATTAAGGTGGTTCTTCCTTTGGTGGTTAACCTAGCCAATCTGCCTTTATTGTGGGCCAGTGTATTAGTGATAATATTTTGTTGTGCTAGGAGTTGATGAGGAATTATCATAGAAGATGTGGGGTTCCACGATGTGCTCTTAAGATTAATTTGATGAAGCCCTATGAAATAGTCAATTGGGATTTCATGGTTGAGGCGTTGAGAACCATTGGGTTCCCTGATAGGATGGTTGGGTGGATTCGTGAGTGTGTAACCTCTACTATGTTCTCGGTGTCTATTAATGGGGAGTTAAATGTTTTTTTCCTTGTTGGTCCTGGGTTGAGGCAAGGGGATCCTATGTCTCCTTACCTTTTTGTTTTGGCTATGAATGTTCTTTTAGGTTTACTGCGTAAGATGGTTCTTGAGCATAGCTTCAAGTTTCATTGGCGATGTTCGAAGGACCCTCTCACTCATCTTTGTTTTGTAGATGATCTTATGATTTTCTCAAGGGCGGAAGAGACCTCGATTTTTCTGATTGGAAAATGCATACACCTGTTTATGGTATTCTTTATTCATTTTTCCTAAGGCTATTATTCGAAAGGTAGAGGCTACCTTAAGATTCTTTTTTATGGAAGGGAAGTGAGATAGTGTCTACATGGACGAATATGGCTTGGGATAGAGTCTGTTTGCCTATAGAAGAAGGGGGTTGGGGATTAAGTCTTTAGAGCACTGGAATCGGGTGGCAATCATAAAGCATTTGTGGTTTCTTTGTTAGGAACAGGTCTCATATTGGTCTACTTGGGTTTCCTCTTACTTAGTAAATGGGCGTAGCTTTTGGGAGGTTGCTCGTCCTGGGGATTTCTCATGGAGTTGGAGGAAGATTTTGAGTCTTCGACCTTAGGTGCGACGGGAGATACTGTTCAACATTGGGAATGGGGAGAAGGCTTCCTAATGGTTTGATAATTGGCATCCTTTGGGGCCAATTGTAGGCACTTTGGGTGCTAGAGTCATTTATGATTCAGGGTTGGACGAGGTAGCTAAGGTGGCTTCTATCATTGATGGGTCTTCTTGGAGATGGCCCCAAACTAGATCTGCTGCTCTTCTTAAGTTGGCTCGTACTCTGCCTTTAGATTCTGTCCCTAGTAGCTCGAGGGAGGATGAGTTGATTTGGGAGGAGGACAGTAGGGGAGTTTTCTCAATGAGGAGTGTCTGGGAGGCTTTTCGGCATAAGGGTTCTCGGGTGAGTTGGAGTCAGGTCGTATGGTTTCGTAAGGCAGTCCCAAAACATACTTTCATTCTTTGGTTAGTGATTCAAGGTGGCCTTTATACTTAGGAAAGATTGATGGGCTTTGGCATTTCAAATTAGTCTACATGTGTATTTTGTTGTAATACTGGAGAGGATGTAGATCACCTTTTTTTTCCAGTGCCCTTTTTCCTCTCAGTTTTGGTCTTCTACCTTGGCTAATTATGGTATTGTTTGGAACTCTAGTGATTGGCCTCATATAGTCTCATGGATGGAGCAGTATTGTAACGATTTGCTAGGTTACTTGATTGTTCGGCTTTATTTTGCAGCTTCTATCTACTTTATTTGGAGATAGAGGAATGCTAGGCTTCATGGTGAGCCTCCTCGACCCCCATTGTGATTCATGATATTATTTTTACTATACGGACACGTGCTAATTTATTAAAGAAAGTCAAATCATCTTATCAAAATAGATGGCTTCATCGTTCTTGGCATTTGTCCAATGACATTTTCTGAGTTTCATTTGTTCGTTTTTCTGTTTGCCTGTTTGGCTCTTGTTGTTCAGCTTGGAGGGTCTCTCATCCTTAGCTTCTTCTCTCTAGGGTATGCCTCTGTGCTGTTATTGTGGTTTTCCTTTTGGTTAATGTACTTTACCTTATCTATAAAAAAAGCCCTCGCAATGGATAGAACCCCAAGAATCGCGAATTTGATTATGTAGGAACAAAACTCTTCCAATGCCACAAAGAACTTGGATTTAAGAACCCTTAATATGATTCCTTGTAGTGTTCTACTAGCACGGAGATGCCACTAAGGTTGCAATGTCTTAGATAAGTCGATTGCATCAAACTAGGGAATCCTTCTGTAGACAACAGAACCTAGGCGACGCGTTTCTAGGCTCGCGGCCTAGTTGGGAAGTACGAAATAACATGGAGTCGCCACCCGGTGTGAACCGGGACAAAGATTTAAGGCCGCACTCACCCCTCGCAAGGGAAGACCTCAAACCATTGGGTTCGGAATGGTCCCTTACTCATGTCACTTGTAATGAAAGGATTTATGTAATAATTTAATCAAGCTTAAGTAACACTTATTTCCAAGAGTATCATGCTTCTAAATTCCCATACACAAAATAAAACTTATGCACACATTTCACATATATCTCACATCTAACATTGCATGCTTAAAAATATATCAAAGTAGCAACGAACATACAACTTCATTGGCATATTACATTCAAGAAAACACAAGCACACATATTAACCATACAAGCATACATATGGGCACTTTTCCAAGTGGTACGTGGAATTGTATCCCAAGTACAGACCGCACTACCGTCCATTCGGAATCGGCTACGGAATTTACGTCTGGGTTTCCATCCTATATACCGCAAGAAATAATACTCAAATATTATCATGACATAAGCATATGAATTGTAATACATTAAACACGTTCGTATTCATACATGTGGGGATAACTATTAGGAAAACTATGCGTTAAATCTAATAAAGATAACTCAATTCAGTGGGTGCACGTTCGCGTAGCGTTCGAGAACGCGTGCGAACGGTAAACAGAAGGTTCGCGTTCATGTAGCGTCCGAGAACGCATTCGAACGGAACCAGACCTAATACATTATGAGACTAAGACGGTGTGTGTACGTTCGCGTAGCGTTCGTGAACGCGTGCGAACGGTAAACAGAAGGTTCGCGTTCGTGTAGCGTCCGAGAACGCGTTCGAACGTAACCAGACCTGATGCATTATGAGCATAAAGAATAAAGATGACAACGTCAAATTCAATATGTCCAATCAAATGTATCTCGCATTCGACTGAACATACATCAACCGGCGCGGCAAAGCATCGTGGTAAGGGGCTTTAACCCCTCCCCATAGGGGATTTCACATCACACTTACTAAGCCCATGCGCTCGACTGAATCATGCATACAAACAATTAAAAGCAATAATGTTAAACATAGTGTGCCCGATTGAACGTATCTTGTATCCAACCGAACACACATCAACCGGCGCGGCAGAGCATCGTGGTAAAGGGCTTTAGCCCCTCCCCATAGGGGATCTCACATCACACTTACTAAGCCCATGCGCTCGATTGAATCATGTATACAAAAATAAAGACAATCATATCAAACTAAGTATGCTCGATTGAACGTATCTCGCATTCAACCGAACACACATCAATCGGTGCGGCAGAGCATCGTGGTGAAGGATTTTAACCTCTCCAATTATTGGACCTTTCATCGTACTTACTAAGCCCATGCACTCAATCGTATCATACGGGAATAAGCAACATACATAATTTAAACGACGAGAAATAAACAAACCAAAGCAACACAAAACAAGAGAAGGTACCGTTTACTCAAGTGGTATGTGGAGTTGTGTCCCAAGTACAAGACCGCACTACCGTCCATTCGGATTCAGCTACGAAATTTACGTCTGGGTTTCCATCCTATATACCACAAGAGACGACACTCTTCCATTCATCCAATACCCACAACACACATCATACACACAACAAATGCCACAAATACAGAAAATATAATCAAAATAAATGACCAGAAATTAAATAAGAATAAGTGTGAAGATACCCTCAGGTCTACCTTTTAAGCTGTCTCTCGGACTCGCGTTTCACGAAGATCGGAAGGGGGTAAGCTCCGCAACTTTTCTGGTTCACTGGTTTGCCTCTTCCTTCGTTGTTCGGCCGCTCAAGCTACTGTTCCGCCTCCGTTTGCTGCTGTTTCCTTGTGCTTTTGCTGCCGTTTCCTCTGTGTCCTCTGCTTGCTGTTTGTGGACTGTTTTGATGTTCTTGATAGACTGTTCTGTGTGTTCTTTTTGGTGTGGTTTTATGTGGTTATTTCAAGGATTGTAAGCGTCTTTTATGTTACTGTTTTAAGGGATTTTAGGGACTGTTTTGGGAGTGATTTAGGCTGCTGTGTTTTTGTGTGATTTTCGGTGATGTGTGGAGGTTTAAGGGGGTTGATTTTCGGTGGTGGTTAGGGGTTGTTTTGGTGGTTGTAGTTTCGGTGATGTGAGGGTAAGGATGAAGGGAGTGATTTTTGTGATGTCTAATATTTCTTGTGTGAATTGTATGTCTGAGCTAGAGATATTCGAGAGGAGGGATGGCTAGGTTAGGGGTTGTTTATATAGAGAAGGGCTAGGGCTTCACCTTGTCTCACAAGGAAGGGATTTTTGTTTCCAAATTAGGAGAGATGGGAAAGGTATATACAAGATTGAGATGGGACAAAATATTTTAAATTAGGAAGTCAACTAATCTAAATTGGTGGATATCTTATTGAATTAGGAAGTCAAATATTTGATTAGCTTTGATTGGTTTAAGATTGATTTTTAATTAGACATATCTTATTTCAATTTAGTATGTGATTTGCTTAGTTAGGAAGTTAATATATTTTATTTATCTTTTATTAGGTATGATTATATCTTATGTTTTATTTAATTGGTAAATGATTTAAATATTTTACTTAATATTTAATGTTTAATTTAATTAAATTGGGATGTGTTTTATGGGCTTTGGGGGGCTAAATGGGCTGGGGTGCGAGGCTAGCAGCAAAACCAGAAACACCGACTCCTTTCGAATGCCAATTAGAACGTGGCACGAACGTCCGCAATCTGCCTGAGGTTCGAACGAAGTAACGAACACAGCACCAACGAAGACAGTGAACTTGTGGAATGAACTTGATGACATACTTATTCCGAATTTCCCCTTCCGACCTCCGTTTCCCGCAATATCCTTAGCTAAAAAGGTAGTGCCTCCAATTGAGACTCATCATCGGGTTTCACATGCGAAAATGCAATGCCTACAGTCGCCCCCACTTTGATGGGACTTGTGCAGTGTGTGACTTTGAACAATCCTATCAAAGTTATGCAATGCATTTTTACTTACCTGGCTCGGCTGCCGCCTCGAGTTGAGTTGGTACTGCAGCGGACCTCGATCCTGGGACGCGTCCCAATAATTGCAACTGACAACGGGGGCACCTCGACCCTGGGCACCTCGACCCAACACCGCTGACTATAGGGACCTCGCCCTAGAACTGATGATGTAGTGGGCACCTCGACCCTGGGCACCTCGACTCGGAACTACAACTGACAACGGGGGCACCTCGACCCTGGGCACCTCGACCCAACACCGCTGACTATAGGGACATCGCCCTCGAACTGATGATGTAATGGGCACCTCGACCCTGGGCACCTCGACCCGGAACTACAACTGACAACGGGGGCACCTCGACCCTGGGCACCTCGACCCTGGGCACCTCGACCCAACACCGCTGACTATAGGGACCTCACCCTCGAACTGATGATGTAGTGGGCACCTCGACCCTGGGCACCTCGACCCGGAACTACAACTGACAACGGGGGCACCTCGACCCTGGGCACCTCGACCCAACACCGCTGACTATAGGGACCTCGCCCTCGAACTGATGATGTGTCTCCATACCTGGAGATGACATAATATGGGCCTCGCCCCCAAGCTGATATGGGCCTCGCCCCTTGGGACTCATCCCAAAAACTGAAATTGCGTTGACGTTGCTTGGCCCATTCCTGCCGCTTTCTCCTTTCTTTGAACCTGCGAACACAAAACAGAAACAAACACAAAGAGAATGCAATGTTACGTGTATGCATGAATGATTTTCCTATCCCGTTGGGTTAGATCTTTGCCACCACCTGGATCTTGTAAGACTGGAAGTAATGTCGCAACTTTCTGGAAGCCCATACCACTGCAAGACATATCTTCTCAACCTCCTGATACCGAGCCTCATACGGGAGCATCTTCTTACTCAGGTAATAAACTGCATGTTCTACCCCTGTCTCATCTGCATGTACCATCATAGCCCCCAGTGCTTCTGTTTATATAGCCAAATACAATATCAAAGGTCTACCCGGCCTCGAAGGTTTCAATACAGGTGGCTTCACCAAGTACTCTCTGATTCTATCGAAGGCGGTCTGACACTGTTCATTCCATCTCACTGGCTGATCTTTTCTCAACAGTTTGAAGATAGGCTCACATACCGATGTCAACTTGGCAATAAACCGACTGATGTACTGAATCTTCCCTAAAAATGCTCTGACTTCCTTTTCTGTCTTCGGTGCAGGCATTTCTGTGATTGCCTTGATCTTTTCGGAGTCTACCTCTATTCCGCCCATTCCCACTGTATGACCAAGCAATTTCCCTGATGTCACCCCAAACACACATTTCTTGGGGTTAAGCCGCAGGTTATATCTGTCAACTCTCTGAAGGAACCTTTCCAATGCCTCAATGTGCCCAACTCTTGTCTCTGATTTCACCATCATGTCATCCACATACACCTCAATCTCTTTGTGCATCAAGTCATGGAAAAGTGTAGTGGCCATCCGCTGATAAGTAGCTCCCGCATTCTTAAGCCCAAACGACATTACCTTGTAACAATAAGTGCCCCACTCGGTAACAAATGCTGTCTTATGTTTATCTTCCTCAGCCATGAGAACCTGATTGTAACCTGAAAACCCATCTGCAAACGAATACATAGCGGATAAAGCCGCGCTATCAACCAGAACATCTATATGCGGCAAAGGGAAATCATCTTTCGGACAAGCTTTATTGAGATCTCTGTAGTCTACACACATTCTGACCTTCCCATCTTTCTTCGGTACCGGTACTATGTTAGCCAACCATTCGGGATACTTTACTACTTCCAGGAACCCCACATCTATCTGTTTCTTAACTTCCTCTCTGACTTTCTCAGCCCATTCTGGTCTCATCCGTCTGAGTTTCTGTTTTACTGGCCTCATATTCGGATAAGTTGGTATTGTGTGCTGGGCAATGTTTCTGTCTACCCCAGGCATGTCCTCATAGGACCAAGCAAATACTTTGGCATATCTGACCAACACTTCTTCTAGTTTCTCCCTCTCTTCGGAGGTTACTTCACTTGCAATCAAAATTTCTTTGGGGTTCTCAAGTGTACCCAAGTTAAATGCAATAGTTCTGGCTGAACTGATGTCAAATATGCTTGATTCATGCAGAGTAAACGGAAATGACTCAGGCAAGTAAGCAAAAGAAATGTCTTTATTATTGGATAATGCGGAAGTACATTCAAACAAATCAGGAAGGTAAATGTCTTCATCATCTATAGACACTTCTTCCTTTGCAATCAGGTCTTCCTCAAGCTTCTCATCCTCTCCCAGAGTCAGGCTCTCTAACTTCATCAATTCTTCTTCCCAAATCTCTGCTTCCACAGCTTTTTCAGTCAGTGGCTTCTCACCCAACAAATCCTGAAAGATCTCAAACCCAGGTACCACAATCCTATTAACCTCCACAGGTTCAGGCTCTCCTTGATACCCTGAAGCTTTCACAAAGCACTCCATCAGTCTCAGGCCCTTTTTCTTGACCTTGGGTTTTCTTCGTCAGATTTGTACCCCAAACCCTTCCGAGTAGTCTGTCCTCTGAAATCCGGCAATTTTGAACCTTTTCCCGGCTCAAACTTCATCTTCTCCATAATCCTAGCCACCCTAGGATCCACCCATTCCTTGAAAGTAGCTGACACCTGAAACCTCGTGAAAGGTTATATCTCCAAGGCAGCCACGGCATTATCTAACTCAGCCCGGATGGTAACAACTTCTCCCTCATATGGGAATTTGATCATCTGATGCAAAGTGGAAGGCACGCCCCCAAGTTTGTGAAACCAAGGCCTTCCAACAATAAGGCAAAAGTGGCTGGGATGTCCAGCACTGTGAACTCAACCTCATCTTCAATCGGCCCTACCTTGACCATAGCCACAAAGGTACCCTCAACTCCACTCCCCTTTTACTGTCATCATAAGCTTTAATAGTCATACTGGAGGGGTCCAAGTCTGTTGCTTTCATACCCAATCTTGCCAGAATTTTCAACGGGCACACATTGATGGACGAACCGTCATCCACCATCACACATGAAGTTTTCTTGCCCCTCACCTCGGCCCTGATAAATAGAGGCATGTTATGATTTCTTCCCTCCACCGGGAGTTCATCCTCTGAAAAGGATATCTGCAAAGCTTCTTTCTGAACCGACCCAACAAACATTGCGGGGTTGGCATCCTCCGGTACCACAATCTTGCTCAAGGCCTCAACCATAGCCTGCCTATGCTCCCGAGATGCACATAATAGTTCCCAGATACTCACTTGTGCTCTAGTCTTCCTCAATTACCTCAGCACTACATCCCCTTCAGTATTTTCTGCAGTCTCAACCACTTCTCTACCATCTGTCAAAGCTTCCTTACCCTTTTCCGCCATATCATTGTAAAAACGACCGCTACGTGTCATTCCCCTTACTTCCTCCTCATCACTGCTAGAGAAATCAAGCCAAAATTTTTTCTTCTGCTCAAACTCATCCTCACTAGTACTATCCCAGATTCCCAGGCAAAAGGCTTGAGGGTGAAAGGATTTCAGGACAAGGTCTTCTGGGAGGCCAGAATTGATCATGTAAGCTGGTGGTGGTACGGCACGGTAGTTGGGTAAGGGGTTTCTGTGTGTGTCAGGCTGTTCTGTTTCTGGGTTGGGTATTTTTTTGGAGTCTATCAGGTCTTGGATTTCATGGCGAAGTCGGGCGCAGTTGTCGGTGTCATGGCCCTTTTGTTGGGGAAGTGGCAGTAAAGGCTTAGGTTATAATGTGATGGTAGGGGATTGGGTAATGGTTTGGTATCCAAGGGTTTTAAGAGCCCTTGCCTCTTCAATTTCTCTAGCACCTTAGACAGGGGCCTTCCCAAGTTGGAAAACTGCCTGTTCCGGATAGCGGCAATTTCAGCAGAAACGGGCTTTGTTCCCGATGTCCCCCAATGGGCCTCCTGTTCAGACCATAGAATTTTCTATTCTCGGCCTCTTCTTCCTCAATATCCATGACAGTTTCCCTCAACTGCCGAAAGTCTGCAATCATGGAGGTCATCCTCCTCAACTTGCCGTAAATGGAGGGCTTGGTGCCCTTGATAATCATCTTGATCTGATCCTTCTCCGAAGGCCTAGTCTGCATTTTCAATAACTGACCCCTCCACCGGTCCACATACTTCTTAAAACTCTCCTCCGCTTTCTGCTTAACATTCTCCAGATCACGGAGTGACAGATCGATCTCCAAGTCAGTGACATATTGCTTCAGGAAAGCATCGGCCAACTCCCTCCAATCTTCCTTTACTTTCTTCTCCAAACTGTGGTATCATACCACGGGAGCTCCTTCAAGCGACATTCCAAACATTTTCTGTACCTGGCGCTGAGATAAGCCAACTGAACTCATGACTGATACAAACTGTCGGAGATGCACCCTCGGATCCTCATTCCCGTTGAACTTAGCCATATCCGGCATCTTGAACTATGCCGGCAACTGTTCCTCAAAAGTCAATGTGTCATAATCCAGCAAATCCTCATTCTTACCCTTCATCTTGCGGGTAACCGACTCAACCTGATCCCGAAGTTTCTGTAACTCTGCCTGAGACCCAGATACTCTGCCCGCTGTATACTCTGCCATATCATCATCAAAAGTGGGGTATCATCCCCCAATCTGTTCGGAGGTTCCTCTTGTCTTGCATCCCCAGAACTACCCCCAGCATGAGACCCGGCTATACCAGCCACAGCAGTAGTCAAAGCCTGCAACTGTTCAGTGACTTTGGCGAGACTGTTTTCTAACTGATCCATACGGGACACCTCATTATCGGATTCACTCATACTTGTTCTTTTAGTGAGTCTTGTCCCTTCTCTAACCCAAACGGTATCTATGTTGTCTTTTTGAGACATAGACGGTGTTAACATGATATATGTATGCATGAGGTGCATGAGATGCATGTAACATATAACATACTAAATTAAATAAAATTCTCAAACAAATCGGCCTATTATCATTTTAGAAGCTTTTGGGACAACTGTCATAAGAGTGAACCCGTCCCAGTTTAAATGGCCCAACAAGCTCATGTCTTTTGGCAAAGAGCCCAACTAAATCCAAATGATAATATTCCGAACACAAGCACAAGGTGGTCCACCAACACTTAGACGCCTTTGGCCCAATAGTCATGGAATACATCCTTGTCCCAGTTTAAATGGCCCAACAAGCCCATATCCCATGACAAATGGTCCAAATGGATCCAAACGATGATGTTCCCAAACACAAGCATAGAAGGGAGATAATGCAAACATAACATAATAATTTTTACATAATAGCCCATCAACATTTCAGAAGCCTTGGGCCTAATAGTCATACGATACGAACTTGCCCCAGTTTAAATGGCCCAGCAAGCGCGCATTTCTGACAATAGTCCAACTGCATCCAAATGAGGATGGTCCACAAGCACATACTCAAGGAAATAATTGTTACTTTAGCCAACCCGGTCTATGGGTGGGTTAGCGAGAGTATAGACAAAGGCTCTCACCGGCGAAGAATGGCCCACAACTAGGTCTCCCCACTCAAGGGTTCGAGCGACCAAGTGAGCGCACCCTTTTTTATACACTAAGGTACGTGCCAATGAGCTATGGTGTGTGACGGACTGTCAAATGGATTCCCGTTGTAGATTCCCCAGAGGGAAGGTGGAGCGAGGCTCACTTAAATACCCAAGCCTCTTAGGCTCTTATCGCTTGGTGTCAGGAATAAACAACGAGTCCTCCAATTAGTCCATCACAAAAGGCTACGAGTAGATGGCTATCCAGGTGCCTTCACAGCTTTTCCTTCTAGAAATGTAGTGAGTGAAGGAAGACACCAAACCATTACCTAGCCTCAAAGTGCCCTTGATTAAACCCCCACTTTATCCACTATAGACATGGTCAATTAAAACATAAATCCAAACATTACAAGACAATATTTCGGGGCCAACTCTCTATCCCCGGTGGAGTAGCCAGACTGTAGACAACAGAACCTGGGCGACGCGTTTCTAGGCTCGCGGCCTAGTTGGGAAGTACGAAATAACATGGAGTCGCCACCCGGTGTGAACCGGGACAAAGATTTAAGGCCGCACTCACCCCTCGCAAGGGAAGACCTCAAACCATTGGGTTCGGAATGGTCCCTTACTCATGTCACTTGTAATGAAAGGATTTATGTAATAATTTAATCAAGCTTAAGTAACACTTATTTCCAAGAGTATCATGCTTCTAAATTCCCATACACAAAATAAAAAACTTATGCACACATTTCACATATATCTCACATCTAACATTACATGCTTAAAAATATATCAAAGTAGCAACGAACATACAACTTCATTGGCATATTACATTCAAGAAAACACAAGCACACATATTAACCATACAAGCATACATATGGGCACTTTTCCAAGTGGTACGTGGAATTGTATCCCAAGTACAGACCGCACTACCGTCCATTCGGATCGGCTACGGAATTTACGTCTGGGTTTCCATCCTATATACCGCAAGAAATAATACTCAAATGTTATCATGACATAAGCATATGAATTGTAATACATTAAACACGTTCGTATTCATACATGTGGGGATAGCTATTAGGAAAAACTATGCGTTAAATCTAATGAAGAGAACTCAATTCAGTGGGTGCACGTTCGCGTAGCGTTCAGAACGCGTCCGAACGGTAAACAGAAGGTTCGCGTTCGTGTAGCGTCCGAGAACGCGTTCGAACGGAACCAGACCTGATACATTATGAGACTAAGACAGTGTGTGTACGTTCGCGTAGCGTTCGTGAACGCGTGCGAACGGTAAACAGAAGGTTCGCGTTCGTGTAGCGTCCGAGAACGCGTTCGAACGTAACCAGACCTGATGCATTATGAGCACAAAGAATAAAGATGACAACGTCAAATTCAATATGTCCAATCAAATGTATCTCGCATTCGACTGAACATACATCAACCGGCGCGGCAAAGCATCGTGGTAAGGGGCTTTAACCCCTCCCCATAGGGGATTTCACATCACACTTACTAAGCCCATGCGCTCCGAATGACTGAATCATGCATACAAAGAATTAAAAGCAATAATGTTAAACATAGTGTGCCCGATTGAACGTATCTTGTATCCAACCGAACACACATCAACCGGCGCGGCAGAGTATCGTGGTAAAGGGCTTTAGCCCCTCCCCATAGGGGATCTCACATCACACTTACTAAGCCCATGCGCTCGATTGAATCATGTATACAAAAATAAAGACAATCATATCAAACTAAATATGCTCGATTGAACGTATCTCGCATTCAACCGAACACACATCAATCGGTGCGGCAGAGCATCGTGGTGAAGGATTTTAACCTCTCCAATTAGGGGACCTTTCATCGCACTTACTAAGCCCATGCACTCAATCGTATCATACGGGAATAAGCAACATACATAATTTAAACGACGAGAAATAAACAAACCAAAGCAACACAAAACAAGAAGGTGCCGTTTACTCAAGTGGTACGTGGAGTTGTGTCCCAAGTACAGACCGCACTACCGTCCATTCGGATTCGGCTACTGAATTTACTTCTGGGTTTCCATCCTATATACCACAAGAGACGACACTCTTCCATTCATCCAATACCCACAACACACATCATACACACAACAAATGCCACAATACAGAAAATATAATCAAAATAAATGACCAGAAATTAAATAAGAATAAGTGTGAAAGATACCCTCAGGTCTAACCTTTTAAGCTGTCTCTCGGACTCGCGTTTCACGAAGATCGGAAGGGGGTAAAGCTCCGCAACTTTTCTGGTTCACTGGTTTGCCTCTTCCTTCGCTGTTCGGCAGCTCAAGCTACTGTTCCGCCTCCGTTTTGCTGCTGTTTCCTTGTGGTTTTGCTGCCGTTTCCTCTGTGTCCTCTGCTTGCTGTTTGTGGACTGTTTTGATGTTCTTGATGGACTGTTCTGTGTGTTCTTTTTGGTGTGGTTTTATGTGGTTATTTCAAGGATTGTAAGTGTCTTTTATGTTACTGTTTTAAGGGATTTTAGGGACTGTTTCAGGAGTGATTTAGGCTGCTGTGTTTTTGTGTGATTTTCGGTGATGTGTGGAGGTTTAAGGGGGGTTGACTTTCGGTGGTGGTTAGGGGTTGTTTTGGCTTGTAGTTTCGGTGATGTGAGGGTGAGGATGAAGGGAGTGATTTTTGTGATGTCTAATATTCTTGTGTGAATTGTATGTCTGAGCTAGAGAGATTCGAGAGGAGGGATGGCTAGGTTAGGGTTGTTTATATAGAGAAGGGCTACGGCTTCACCTTGTCTCACAAGGAAGGGATTTTTGTTTCCAAATTAGAGAGATGGAAAGGTATATACAAGATTGAGATGGACAAAATATTTTAAATTAGGAAGTCAACTAATCTAAATGTGGTATCTTATTGAATTAGGAAGTCAAATATTTGATTAGCTTTGATTGGTTTAAGATTGATTTTTAATTAGACATATCTTATTTCAATTTAGTATGTGATTTGCTTAGTTAGGAAGTTAATATATTTTATTTATCTTTTATTAGGCATGATTATATCTTATGTTTTATTTAATTGGTAAATGATTTAAATATTTTACTTAATATTTAATGTTTAATTTAATTAAATTGGGATGTGTTTTATGGGCTTTGGGGGGCTAAATGGGCTGGGGTGCGAGGCTAGCAGCAAAACCAGAAACACCGACTCCGTTCGAACGCCAATTAGACGTGGCACGAACGTCCGCAATCTGCCTGAGGTTCGAACGAAGTAACGAACGCAGCACCAACGAAGACAGTGAACTTGTGGAATGAACTTGATGACATACTTATTCCGAATTTCCCCTTCCGACCTCCGTTTCCCACAATATCCTTAGCTAAAAAGGTAGTGCCTCCAATTGAGACTCATCATCGGGTTTCACATGCGAAAATGCAATGCCTACACCTTCCCTTAAGCAATTTGGGACATTGCCAAGCTTTCAAAGTTGAAGTAATTTTCGAAATTGGTCATTAATTTCATTAAAAAAAAGACAAGTTACAATATATATTACAATAAAAGAAACCCTAATGGGTGCAAAATGACCAAATCATCCTTAATGGCTAACTAATGGCTTCTTAAAGCCTATGTCCTTAATAGTCATTTAACAACCTAGACAACTTTCCATAAAAGTCAAAAGTAATAAAAACTTAATCAAAAACTTTGCCAAAAAAGTCAATAAAGAAAAAACAACAATCACAAAAATCCAACAGTGGCAAGTTTTTTAAAGCCATAGCCAAATTATCTCCTTGACATAAAATCCCCAAAATTCATGCCGTTCATGTATATAGACTCAATGATGTGTTTTGAAGCCCAATAAGTTTTGTCTTGGCTGAGTATTTGGTGTTGGACTTAATTCGACTTGATTCATTAAAACCGCTTCTACGTTGGGCTTGCGTCATTGTTTTATTCCAATCCGGTTCTTTAGGTTTGAATGTTGTCCCCTAGATCATGTCATTCTCCCCCTCTTGAAATGGATTCGTCCTCAAATTCAAACCTGGATCATAGATAGTTATCATAAAATCAATTGGACGATGATCTTGGAACATAAAGAATCATACTTGACCACTTGTACCTGCGATGAGAAAACATAAACAATAGAGAAAATGTTATGGAAAAACTTCACTACCACATCCATTTTCTTTTCACCAACTCTCACGGCTTCATCATCACCATACTTGCAAAGACCTCAAACACATGCTCAGCTTCACTTTGTTTTTCAACCACAAAGCACACTACCTCACAAGTGTTTACTCCATCAATGGTCATGGTCTCACAAGAATTTCTACTCACCATGTCACTTACAACATAATTCACAACACTCAAGGCCTCACAAGTGTTTTTATTCTCTATGCACTCAATATCACAAGTGTTTACACTCATATCACTCACGACCTCACAGTGTTTTCACTCACCATACACCCAACATCACAAGTGATTTTCACTTCATTACACACAACTTCAATAGCTTTTGGTTGTTGAGAACTCTCTGCATTCACTGCATATTCAGCTACCTTCCAAGTCTTTTTCTATTTCTAATAAGATCTTCTATAATCACTCATTGTAACATCCCAGATTTTTGGGACAGATCTGGACGGTTTCCGGACTGAAGTTATAGTCTCGGAACAAGATGATTGTAAGGAATAAGAGTTCAAGCGATGTTATATGGGTTGGAATAATATATTATGAATATTCATCGCGTTGGAAAACGCGTGGGATCAAAAGTCAGTTACGCGATTTTTATTATTACGCGTAAAGTTTACAGTTTTGGTCATGGAATAGCAAGAAAACTCCGATCGAGTTGGTTCTTGAACCATCAGACTCGTTTTTCTGAGATGAACAACTTCCGCGTTGAACACGTTTCGAAAATCACGCCAGAAGGGCTTCAAAAATGATGATTTCCGAAATTACCCTTATAAGTGGGGGCATTTTGGTAAATTCTGAAATGAGATATTTGTATTATTATTATTTTTATTATCATTATTATTAACATTTTCATGAGAGAAGGAAATAAAGAGAAAAGAAAGAAATACAAGGAGGGATCGTGAGGAGAGAGAAAGAGAATCGGCTTCGTGGGTGGCCCTCCGATGGCCGACGGCAGCGCGTACCGGAGCCCCCATGATCGTCCAGCCACGACGCAGCTCGTGGTGTCCGGCGATTCCGCAGATGGCAGCTAACGGCGACACAGAGATGGAGAATAGGTCGCGGCAATGGGTTAGTCGATCCCAGCTCCTCGTTTCGATTCACGGCCTGAGCCACCTACCAAATCGAAGCCCTCGACGATTACTACGAGTATGCGGAGTCAATTTTTCCGAACAGTGGCCGGTTGCATGCAAAACGAGGAGAGAAGCCACGCGTGTACTGTAGCACCATATGAACAGTAGCTCCGATCGGAATTCCGATGACACCAGCGTGTTCGTATGGCCGTTGGGAGTCCGAATATGCCCTCAGAATTTCGATCGGACCAGGATTATGAGTGTTCGCCTAGCCAGGTAAGTAATCCATGTGATGATTACTTGTGACGTGTTATGTTTGAATTTAGATAATAAAGCAATTCTATAAGTATACGTATAACCATAAAATGAGAAGTATGTATATGCAAGTAAGATACTAGAAAGTCCAAGATTAAGGTTAAAGAATGACAAAGTATATGAATATAATGTAATGATACTTGGGATTGGGGTTGTAGAAACTACACCCTAGGGAATGGGATTAAAGTTTAAAGAATGATAAATTGTAAGGAAACAAAAATATATGTATTAATGCATGTAGAAGAACACAAAAACAAGAACACGAATGCATATATGTATAAGCAAAAGTATGTATGTTACATGGATAAATAAGTAAGTATATATATTGTTTGTATGTATTTGATTAAGCATGAACTTATGTTTCGATATTTGTAAAGGTATGCAATGAAGAGTCAACACACAAGTAATAAATATGTGAGCAATAGAATGAATAATTCATGAATACTATAAGCCTAGAGGTTATCTAAACGATTTGAGAGAAGATAAAATATTAAGTATGTGATTTGGAATCCTGGTTTTTCATGGGAGCATCTATTCTTTGGAATTAATATGATAGAGAAGTTAAATGATTTGTAATTTCAGTATATGTGTATAGAGAGATGTAGCAGTAGAGCTTTGTATGTGTATACAAATATAGGTAAGAAATTGGTAAGTTATTATGAGAATTATATGCATATATACATTGTTGGCATTATGAATGTATGTTAATTTAAGTTTGTCTGAGTGTGAGCAAAGCATACTGATGATATTTTGAGCATATATATCATAAGACAACTGTAGATGGAAGCATGCAAGGATTAAAATTCGTATATCATTATTCATGATTATGCATGAATTATGTATATGTACATGTATGACATTGTAGGAAAGCATGACTAAGGTAGGAGGAAGCATGAGAAATGCATATGCATATATGTGTGTGTTAAGATTTTCAGCAGTTGAGCAAAGTTAAGTATGTTTTCAAAGATTCAAAATGATTTGAAGAAAAGATTCAAATGTTTTGAAAGACAATATATTTCAGAAAAAATATTTTTACAGTTTTGAGATACAGTATATGGTTTTAAATGATTTCGGGGCATGAGGTAAAAACTCATCCCCAGTATGTAACTATTATAGTTGGAATTGACGGATACAGAGAACATGTACACATGTAGGGCCAAGATGGCGGCTTAGGATCGTGTACCTGGTCTCTAGTGGTGGCTACACTGCCAGTTGAGCTGTTGTCCTGGGTGTAGAGCTCTACGTTGCCAGTTGAGCTGTTGTCCTGGACGTAGGGCACCACCAGTTTCAAAGATGCCCAGTTGAGTTATGGTCCTGGACGTAGAGCAGTTTTCAGTTTTCAGACTCTCATTACATAGTTTTCAGATTTACTGTATCCAGATTTCAGAACTCAGTTTTTTAGTAACAAATTTTAGAAACTAGATTCTAGCAGTACACAGTTTTCATATCATCAGTATATAGTTTTCAAAGTCAGATTTTAGTAAACAGTTTTCAGAAAAACAGATTTTAGAGATAGTTCCCATAAACTAGAATCCAAAGAATGTTTTCAGCAAGTCTAGTTTTATAAAGATATTTTCAGAAAGAGTTTCAGAAAACAGTTTTCCAGAAAAGGTTTTCAAGAAGTATCCTCTAAATTATATTACATGTTAAAGTTGAAAATAGTTCACAAGTTATGCATACAAATCATACATTCTAGTTATCATTTGAAAGCATATAGTTGGCATTAATACATGTGACATGTCTGCATCTGTATGCATATACAGTTAGCTTTGTGTATAGCATATTCGTATAGAAGTAACATTTTGTAAAGTACGAGTACATAGTAGCATGATCTTATTTAAATGTATATGTATCAATGACGAAGGTATGAGTTGTATGCTTACATAGAAAAGGACATATAGTAAGAATGCTAGATGATGATGAAATGGTAACATATGCATGTATACATGGATTAAATGATTAACAGGAATAACATATTAGTTGTCCGATTATGATATTTCAAGGTAACGTAAGAGAGAAGTTATAGTAAATATCTAAAACAGACTTGTAAAGAGTACCAAAGTAAGTAGGAATCAGTGTAGCACAACAAAAGCTTGATGAGTCTTAATGTGATTGTAACATAGGAATTTAATATAAATATATATATACATATATTATAGATGTTTGATAATGTAAGTAGCAAACAGAAGTTAGCATATGGTGATCAGTTAAAGGTACAGTAGCAAAGTAACATGTTTGTGAAATGATTAAGAAATAGATAATTAATTCGGACTTCATAAATATTTGCGTGGTTACTTGCTGAGTCTTATGACTCACACCACAACAGTTTGTTAGTTTTGCAGGTCAGTAGCAGTCATACTGAGCCCGCAGGATTTTGGTGAAGACTTTGAAGATAGTGGATCGCCCCAATTACAGTCAAGAGAGTCTTTGAGTCCTGGGTCGAGTTATGGGTCCTCACTGCCCTTGTCTTTGTATTTGCATTTGTATTCATATGTATGAATTATGTAATAGTATAGTTTTATTTTGAGTTCTGGCCGGAGGCGAGTGTTTACATTTGTTCATTGAGTTCAGGCCTGACGCCTTGATGATGATTGCATATATGTTGAGTTTGCTTGAGCAGGTTGTCTCAGGGTGCTGGCTATAAGCCAGGTTGCATGATGTTCTGCATACATCATGCCGAAATTTCGTCAGAATCAGAGGCTTATGGAGATGGGTTTTCCTGTCTCCTGCCGGTAGCATCCTGGCCTAGGCGGGATGTTACACTCATGATAGCTTGACAATCACTTTTGAAAGTATCCATTCATTACTTTCAAATCTTACCTTTACTTCTTGTTTTTTTTTAGACACAAATTGCAAACTAAGATATACGACACTCAACTAACAACAAGGACTCAATTCAAAGAAAATCTAAAACTATAATACTTAAAATAAGGAATAAAAAAAAACCTAGCACAACAAGCAAATAAGCATGCGAACAATTACATACATATGCAAATTCGGACGAAAATTTGGTGCCTCGGTAGAAATTTTGATGAATTACCCTTCAAGGACACCCAAATAATAATATCGAACTAACCAAATTCAACCAAAATTTGAACTTTTTTACTTTTTTTTTTTTTTTTTTGCTCTTCAGATCACTTGAGCTCTTAAAATAATTCTAAGTGTTGACCGGTTTGGAGTCCAGTATGGGACCGATATGGTTGCTTGCTGGTTTCAGGAGTTATGTTTTACTCATAAGTTAACCGGTATGTATACTAGTATGGGACCGGTATGAAACTAGACCGGTTTTCGTAACTATATAATCTCAAGGTAAATCGGTATGAAGGCCGATATGGGACCGGTATACCGATCACCGATAAATCAGAAAGGCAAAAGCACTTAAGAAACAACAAAAACCAACAAAAACCAAGAATCAAGATGAACAAGTATCTTGATGACCAACAACACAATAAAGACTAAATAAAAAAAACATAAAGTAAAGATACAAAAAAATTAGACCTTGGAACCCTAAGCTTTGATACCAAATGACCCGGAACTCACTTGGAGGATTCAGCCAAGTAAATCACTCGCAACGGATAGAACCCCAAGAACTGCGAATTTGATTTTGTAGGAACAAAACCCTTCCAAGGCCACAAAGAAGACCAACAGAGAAATTATCTTTGAGAACCATTAAGTTGATTTCTTGTAGCATTCTGCTAGCACGGAGACGCCACTAAGGTGCATGCCTTAGATAAGTCGATTGCATGAAATAAGGGGAATCCCTCCCTTAAGCAATTTTAGACATTGCCAAGCTTTTAAAGTTGAAGCAATTTTCGAAATTGGTCATTAATCTCATTAAGGAAGACAAGTTACAATATATATTTCAATGAAAGAAACCCTAATGGGTGCAAAATGACCAAATCATCCTTAATGGCTAACTAATGGCTACTTAATGCCTATGCCCTAATAGTCATTTAACAACCTAGACAACTTTCCATAAAGTCAAAAGTATTAAAAACTTAATAAAAAACTTTGCTAAAAATTCAATAATGGAACAACAACAAAATCACAAAAATCCATCAAGGGGGCAAGCTTTTCAAAGCCATAGCCAATTATCTCATTGACATAAAATCCTCAAAATTCGTGGCCTTCATGTATATAGACTCAATGATGTGTTTTGAAGCCCAATAAGTATTGTCTTGGCCAAATATATGATATTGGACTTAATTCAGATTGATTCGTTAAAACTTCTTCTACGTTGGGCTTGCGTCATTGTTATTCCAATCTAGTTCTTTAGGTAAGAATGGTATCTCCTGGATCATGTCAGATAGGGTAACCTGCCTACCGATAGCATCCCTGAGAGGGGGATGTTACAAAGATGGTATCAAAGCATGGTCTAGGGAGTTAGTGGCTGCAATGGGTAGAGTGATTGACATGAGTCCAACCACACCAGAGACATTACAGGATGCAGCTAACAACTTGGAGGAACCCATGCAGTTGGCAACAGGTCCAATCACACTCCAAAGAGCATAGAAGATCAGAGAGGCCTTTGCGGGACTAGCTCAGAGCTATGTGACTAGTTGCAGCAACCAAGTCAAGTGCACACCAGAGACACATATGGGCATAACCAGAGAGGTCCCCAAGCTATTTCATTTGACCCAAATCAGCTCAGACTGAAGCATAGCAGAGCAGCACCAGCACCTTTTTGACCCGATTTCACCCATTTTGGGACTATGTTGAATTCGGCCAAATGGGGGCATTTTTTTCATTTTTGCTCGACTTTTGACTTTATTTATGATGTAATTAGCATGGTTGACTATGCCATTAGGCTTAATTATGCTTAGATCTTACTTAGCCGGAAGCACGTCATTTACTATAGCATGTAAGCACCTCAATTAGCTTAAGTGAGATTAGCTTCTAATCTTTGTTTTAAGTTTATTTAGGTACAAAAGGACCGTAATGGTCGTGGTTGAGGTGCTTGACTCAGGGATTTTGGTAATTTTAGCTCTAGGGTCATTTTAGTCTTTTTACTCTCTTGTAACCCTTATTATATGACTCTTCTTTGTATTTTGGAGACAACCAACGTAATATACAACATTTGAAAGAGAGAAAAGCTTGAGCTTTCCATGGCTATGGCCGAAACCTTGTTGAGGGAGGGATTCCCCTTTTCAAGTTCAAATTGACTTATCTAAGCTTAGCAACTTAGTGGCGTCTCCATTGCTAGCAAAATACAATCTGATTTCATGCTTGTGGTTATCATGGACGTGAGTTCATGGTGGTTAGGGGCTGATCTTGGTTGGGTTTTGTTCCTACAAATCAGTATTCAAAGTTCTTGGGGTTTTGAGTAAGATGCTTGGTGGGTTTGCTTGGTTACCAACCCAAGTGAGTTCTTGTCATTTGGTATCATGAGCTTAGGGTTCTGAGGTCTGATTTCCTATCCTTTGTGTTGTTTAATCTTGTATTCATCTTTGTTCTTTGTTGATTTAATTTCGGCATCAAGGTTTTACTTCCACTTTGATTCGGCCATTGTTGGATCTTTGTTGTTTCTTGCAGATTGTAATCCTTGTGCATGAATAACAATCTGTCCTTAGTATTTTGTGCTAATTTTGAGTATTTCTTTGAGTTAAGCTTTGGCTACTTAGGTCAAAATTGGGGCTTTTGTGTTCTTTGCTTGAATCAAGTGTTTAGTTGTTAATTGTAAGTTACTAGGACGACGTGTTTTAACATTGTTATTAAGTTATTAGTGTAAAAAAAATGCATAAGGTCAGATTCAGCCAAGGAAGAACCACCATCACCACCCTTGCTTTGTTCTTGCCATATGCATGTCACTTAGCTTGTTTTCAATAGGTATTGTTCTATCTACTTTGAGAAAATCAGATTGCACTTCATTACTCCTAGCATTTGCTTGAACTAGCTTGTTTGCAATCTTGTGAAGTTGTTGCAATCTTGTGAAGTGTGAGGAAAACAAGTGTTTTGAGTGTTTTTTTCTTGGGATAAAGTAAGTATTATAACCAAAAGAAAACTATACACGAGCAAAGGGGCATACCCCAGGCAACTAGAGAGGACAAGCCCTCCTAGAAGAAAAGCCGAGAGGCTACAAGCAAAAGATCAACAGAAGATGTCATCGGACAAGTGCCAGGATAGGTGAAGCCATTATTATCATAAGATGGTTTCACCTCCGTAAAAAGCTAGCACGAAAACCTAGTTGAAGTCATACACTCCTGAATCCAACCCACCATCCTCTCTGGCATACCAACAGTCCGCAAAACCTCAACCAAGAATCCCAATGAACAGATCATAAGCTTT
The DNA here is from genome assembly GCA_019454045.1 of Zanthoxylum bungeanum. NCBI lineage: Eukaryota > Viridiplantae > Streptophyta > Magnoliopsida > Sapindales > Rutaceae > Zanthoxylum > Zanthoxylum bungeanum. Next base: position 391,655 of record SKCR01036741.1, read on the forward strand.
CATCAAGTCAATCTTAAGAGCACATCTCGGGGAACCACCAGTCCGGTGATAATTCCGAACCAATTCCTGACACAAAAGAATATTGTCGTTGATACACCTACCGCAACAAAAGCAGATTGATTATGACTGATCACAGAAGGAATGATAACCTTGAATTCGCAATAATTAGAAATCATATAAATAGAAGATGCACTTATAAATAGTATTCCATCAAGAAATAGGCTATAATCCTAACCTAGGAAGGGTTGGGAATCTTAGGAATCAGAACAATAGAAGTAGCATTAACTGCCTCAAGAGACGCCCAGAGGAAAAGAAAGAGTGAATAGCACAAAGGACATCATTCCCTACAATGTTCCAAGACTTCTTAAAGAAACCTGAATTAGACCCATATGGGCCTGGAGCTTTATTGTCCTTCAACGCGAACAAGACAGCCTTAATCTCCTCATCCGAAACCTCCGGGTAAGAGTCTCACTCCGCTCAGCAGTCACATGTCTAGTAATAGCAGATTGAAGGGCCACCCTATCAAAATCCTACTGACCTTGCTGGGGACCAAAAGGGTCTCAAAAAAGAAACAATCTCATCTCTAACCAAAACATCTTCATCACACGGGTCCCATCCTCCTTAGTGATAGAAGTAATCTTGCTACGACCGTGAAAATCTTCATAGTAGTAAAGAAGAATTTAGTATTCTGATCCCCAAGGTTAAGCCACTGAACACGAGATTTCTGTCTATTGAAGCCTTCCTCAGCCCGACTCATGTCTCCATATCGTAACGAAAGACTAGCTTCTTCAGCTAACAGAGCAGGGTCACTAGGGTACTCATGTAAAGCACACTGCACTCTATCCAACTCCTTCCTAATCTCCAAAACTCGACACGGAATCTGAGGGAAATGCTCAACATTAAACTTCTTCAAGGCCAACTTAACACTCTTCAGCTTACGACATAAACAGAACATCGGAGTACCATGAACATCAATTTCCCACGCCATAGCCACAACAGAGAGAAAATCAGGATGATCAACCCAAAAATCAAAGAATTTGAAGGGAATTTTCCTCTTAGGGAGCTCTGCAAGCTAACTACCATAGGAGAATGATCAGAAATCGAGGGGGAGAAAGCGGGTAGAAGAACCCGGGAATAGACACTCCCTAGAAGAATTGACAAGAACACTGTCCAACTTACGCCAAATAGGAGACTGAATCTACTTATTAAACCAAGTAAACTGACAACCAGAGAGAACTGAAGATCATCCAACCCAGCCTGACCCAAACAGCTGCCCAAATCGTCTTTCAAGCCGACCAAGCCACAGACCCACCCCAATGCTCAATCGGAGAGCGGATGGCATTGAAGTCTCCAAAACAAGCCACAGAGAGTCATCAAAAACACTTCCACTAGAAATCAGGTCAGCCCAAATGACATGATCCAGGCCGACAACAAACCAAAGAACGCATTACAAGTACTAGAAGGGCCAATTACGAGGCAGATGACCAAAAGACTCAGAGAAGCAATGGCGGGATTAGTTAAGAGTTTTATGGCCGACTGCAACAAACAAATAGATATGCATGTGGGCTTCGATGGAAAGGGCCCAAAACCATTTCACTTGGCCCAAATCAGTTTAGAATAAAGCTTCCTAGGCATTTGAAGACTTAAAGACTTATTATTTTGTAATTTCGTTTTTAGGGGCATTGTTGTCTTTATGCCTTTAGGGTTTCTTTTTGTAACACTATTTAAGCTTACTTTCTTCTTCATTTGAGGGGGAACGGAATTGTAAACTCAAAAGCTTAAAGCTTTGGCTATGGCCGAATTATTATAAGGAGGGATTCCCCTTTTCAAGTTTGAATCGACTTATCTAAGTTTGGCACACTTAGTGGCATCTCCATTGCTAGCAAAAACACTACAAGGATTCATCTTAAAGGTTCTCAAGGGCAAGTTCTTTGTGGGTCTTCTTTGTGGCCTTGGAAGAGGTTTTTGTTCCTACAAAATCAAATTCGCGTTTCTTGGGGTTCTGTCTGTTGCTTGGGGTTTGCTTGGATTTCGAATCCAAGTGGGTTCTTGTCATTTGGTATATAGAGCTCAGGGTTCCAAGGTATGATTTTTTCTATCTTCCTTTTGTTTGATTCTGTTTTTATTTTATTCTTTGTTATTTTCGTTTCAGTTCTTGTTGGATCTTGTTTCTGTTTTTGTTTTGTTTATATTCTGGATCTGGTTTTGTTGTGAAGCATATTCTGGATCTGGTTTTGTTGTTCTGCATATTAGTTCATCTTTTATCATTTTCCAGTTCTGAAATCTTTTTGTTCTGTTTTCTGTCAGTTCATCCTAGTTGCATATCAGTTCATCTTTATCACTTTTTCCAGTTCTGGGTTTCTGTTCTGTTCTTCCTATCAGTTCGTCATAGTCATTCTGTTCTTTAGTATATGTTTAAGAAATAAGCATGTTCTTGGCGGCTGTGTGTTTTGTTTCTAAACCCTAGTGAAGTTTGAAATCAGACCCTGAAAATCTAAGTGAAGTCTGAAATCAGACCCTGAAATCTTAGCTTCTGAAATCAGACCTAAAACGTAACCTTTGAAAATCTGCCTCTGAAATGACCTGAGGTCAGACCCTGAAACTTAACCATTGAATCAGACTCTGAGATCAGGCCCTGAAACTTAGCCTCTGAAATCAGACCCTGACCAGTAACCTCTGAATTCAGACCCTGAAATCAGACCCTTATTCGACTCTGAATCAGACCCTGACCAGTAACCTCTGAATTCAGACCCTGAAATCAGACCCTTATTCGACTCTGAAATCAGACCCTGACCAGTAACCTCTGAAATTAGCCTCTGAATTCAGACCCTGAAATCAGACCCTTATTCGACTCTGAAATCAGACCCTATTCGACTCTAAAATCAGACCACTGACCAGCAGCCTCCAAATTCAGACCCTGAATTCAGACCTTGAAATCAGACCCTTATTCGACTCTGAAATCAGACACGACCAGCAGCCTCTGAATTCAGACCCTGGATTCAGACCCTCATCAGACTCTGAAATAGGCTTTGAAAACCAGCTCTGAAATCAGATTCTAAATCAGCCTCTGAAATCAGAACCACATTAGCATCTGACGTTATCACAAAAAAAAGAGTAAAAAAGTTGAAAACTTTTGGTTGAATCTAGTTTGTTCCATATTATCATTTAGGTGCCCGTGGAAGGTATTCCATCAAAATTTTATAGAGGTGCCAAATTTTCTCCCGAAATTGCATACGACCGTGAATTTACATGCTTATTTTTTTTTCCATTGTGCTAATTGTTTACTCCTTATTTCTAATTACTCTAGCTTAAGTATTATGATTGAGTCTCCGTCATTACTATTCCTATTCACGTTTTGTTTTCCGCATGCCCTATATATATATATATATTGTTGGGGTCAGTTGTGTTCATGCTAGCTTGAGGACTACATTTGGTTTGTATTCTTGGATTGAGTGTGTTCACATTTGAATTGAGGACGAACTCAAGAGTGGTAAGGCAGTGATTGTGAGCACAGTATCGGGTAAAAGCCAATAGAGTGCAAACACGAGTGGAGTGATATCATTCGAGTGTAAACACATGAGATTGTGAGGATTTAGATATTTACTTTACTTTCTTGTTATTTCTAATCTGTTTGTTAGTGTTGAGATGGCAGGTCTAACTACTGATGAAAAGCTTGAGGCTTTGGATAGGAAATTTACAGATATGATGGAGAACATGAATACTGCTTTAGAGAGATTGTCCAAGAGTGTAGAGAGTATTCAAACTGGTAGCGGTCCCAGAGTGCCACCACCTCAGAATGTACCACCACCTCACAATGTGCCACCACCGTGTACTACCACAATATGTTCCACTAGATGAAGAGGAAGCTGAAAATGAGTTTGATGATTCTGATGGTTTTGATGATGTGGAGGAGAGATTTCAGCCTGGGCATGATAGGAGGCCTAATAGGAGGTTTGATAGGAGGAACGATAGGAGGGATAGACGATTTGATGATAGAGGTGCATTTGATGCCAGAAGATGGGATTATGATCAGAGAGGATATGGTAGGCAAGGAGATGTAAATGGTGATCTAGGTAGCATCAAGATCAAGATACCAACATTCCAAGGCAAGAATGATCCTGAAGCTTATTTAGAATGGGAAAAGAAAATAGAATTGATGTTCAATTGTCATCACTACTCAGACGAGAAGAAGATCAGTCTGGCAGCAATTGAGTTTACCGATTATGCTATCATTTGGTGGGATCAGCTTGTCTCTACTCGGAGGAGAAACTATGAGAGACGGTTCAGACATGGGCAGAACTTAGGGGTCTCATGAGAAAGAGATTTATACCCAGCCATTACTATATGGAGTTGTATCAGAAACTACAACATGTATCAGGGGACCAAAAGTGTTGAGGACTATTACACAGAGATGGAAGTTGCCATGATCAGGGCAAATGTAGTTGAGGATGCAGAAGCTACTATGGCACGGTTTCTAGGGGGCTTGAATAGAGAGATTGCAAACATGGTGGAGTTGCATCATTATGTGATTTGGAGGATATGCTTCACATGGCTATCAAGATAGAAAGGCAACTCAAGAAAAAGTTAACATCCGGATTGGTACTCAGGCTACTTCTGCATGGAAAGGGAAATGGGTTCCGAATGAGAAGCGAGATGGAGGCTTGACAAGCCTAGAGGCGAATTCAGTGGAGGCTTTAATAAGCCTAGGGCCGAACCTAGTGCCAAGGGTAAAGAGGCTGCAGAACTGGTCAA